>CM060320.1:486242-556242 GCA_030674155.1 Stramonita haemastoma
CCCCCGCGAGCTGGCAAAGCTGGTTTCTTGCAAGGAAATCTGCTAGGGTGTACGCAACAAAAACCAAGCGGGCGCACAATAATAACGACAATATACGCAATTCATGCACACAGGCAAGTGCGGGGTCCCCTCCACATGCGCGCACCACAAACAAAACACACTGACAAACAGCCGCGCGCGGTGCGCGCGCGCGCACGCATACCCACCCTCCGGCGGAAAAGGTGCGGTTTTAGGCAAAGACGGGACCCCAAAAAGCCGTTTTCAGGCCCGTCCTACCCCGACTTTTCCAGGGTTACAGACCCCGAGGCACCACGACAGTTGTGGCACCGTATGCATACAGCCTCTCCTACCATTTCCCCATGTGTGTGGCGCCGGACCTGTGGCGACCCCGCGGCCCCCGCGAGCTGGCAAAGCTGGTTTCTTGCAAGGAAATCTGCTAGGGTGTACGCAACAAAAACCAAGCAGGGCGCACAATAATAACGACAATATACAGCAATATCATGCACCACAGGCAAGTGCGGGGTCCCCTCCACATGCGCGCACACAAACAAACACACTGACAAACAGCCGCGCGCGTGCCGCGCGCGCGCACGCATACCCACCCTCCGGCGGAAAAGGTGCGGTTTTAGGCAAAGACGGGACCCAAAAAGCCGTTTTCAGGCCCGTCCTACCCCGACTTTTCCAGGGTTACAGACCCCGAGGCACCACGACAGTGTTGGCACCGTATGCATACAGCCTCTCCTACCATTCCCCATGTGTGTGGCGCCGGACCTGTGGCGACCCCGCGGCCCCCGCGAGCTGGCAAAGCTGGTTTCTTGCAAGGAAATCTGCTAGGGTGGTTACGCAACAAAAAACCAAGCAGGGCGCACAATAATAACGACAATATACAGCAATATCATGCACCACAGGCAAGTGCGGGGTCCCCTCCACATGCGCGCACACAAACAAACACACTGACAAACAGCCGCGCGCGTGCGCGCGCGCGCACGCATACCCACCCTCCGGCGGAAAAGGTGCGGTTTTAGGCAAAGACGGGACCCAAAAAGCCGTTTTTCAGGCCCGTCCTACCCCGACTTTTCCAGGGTTTACAGACCCCGAGGCACCACGACAGTGTGGCACCGTATGCATACAGCCTCTCCTACCATTCCCCATGTGTGTGGCGCCGGACCTGTGGCGACCCCCGCGGCCCCCGCGAGCTGGCAAAGCTGGTTTCTTGCAAGGAAATCTGCTAGGGTGTACGCAACAAAAACCAAGCAGGGCGCACAATAATAACGACAATATACAGCAATATCATGCACCACAGGCAAGTGCGGGGTCCCCTCCACATGCGCGCACACAAACAAACACACTGACAAACAGCCGCGCGCGTGCGCGCGCGCGCACAGCATACCCACCCTCCGGCGGAAAAGGTGCGGTTTTAGGCAAAGACGGGACCCAAAAAAGCCGTTTTCAGGCCCGTCCTACCCCGACTTTTCCAGGGTTACAGACCCCGAGGCACCACGACAGTGTGGCACCGTATGCATACAGCCTCTCCTACCATTCCCCATGTGTGTGGGCGCCGGACCTGTGGCGACCCGCGGCCCCCGCGAGCTGGCAAAGCTGGTTTCTTGCAAGGAAATCTGCTAGGGTGTACGCAACAAAAACCAAGCAGGGCGCACAATATAACGACAATATACAGCAATATCATGCACCACAGGCAAGTGCGGGGTCCCCTCCACATGCGCCGCACACAAACAAACACACTGACAAACAGCCGCGCGCGTGCGCGCGCGCGCACGCATAACCCACCCCCGGCGGAAAAAGGTGCGGTTTTAGCAAAGACGGGACCCAAAAAGCCGTTTTCAGGCCCGTCCTACCCCGACTTTTCCAGGGTTAACAGACCCCGAGGCACCACGACAGTGTGGCACCGTATGCATACAGCCTCTCCTACCATTCCCCATGTGTGTGGCGCCGGACCTGTGGCGACCCCGCGGCCCCCGCGAGCTGGCAAAGCTGGTTCTTGCAAGGAAATCTGCTAGGGTGTACGCAACAAAAACCAAGCAGGGCGCACAATAATAAGACAATATACAGCAATATCATGCACCACAGGCAAGTGCGGGGTCCCTCACATGCGCGCACACAAACAAACACACTGACAACAGCCGCGCGCGTGCGCGCGCGCGCACGCATACCCACCCCCGGCGGAAAAGGTGCGGTTTTAGGCAAAGACGGGACCCAAAAAAGCCCGTTTTCAGGCCCGTCCTACCCCGACTTTTCCAGGGTACAGACCCCGAGGCACCACGACAGTGTGGCACCGTATGCATACAGCCTCTCCTACCATTCCCCATGTGTGTGGCGCCGGACCTGTGGCGACCCCGCGGCCCCCGCGAGCTGGCATAGCTGGTTTCTTGCAAGGAAATCTGCTAGGGTGTACGCAACAAAAACCAAGCAGGGCGCACAATGATAATTGACAATATACAGCAATATCATGCACCACAGGCAAGTGCGGGGTCCCTCCACATGCGCGCACACAAACAAACACACTGACAAACAGCCGCGCGCGCTGCGCGCGCGCGCACGCATACCCACCCCCCGGCGGAAAAGGTGCGGTTTTAGGCAAAGACGGGACCCAAAAAGCCGTTTTCAGGCCCGTCCTAACCCCGACTTTTCCAGGGTTACAGACCCCGAGGCACCACGACAGTGTGGCACCGTATGCATACAGCCTCTCCTACCATTCCCCATGTGTGTGGCGCCGGACCTGTGGCGACCCCGCGGCCCCGCGAGCTGGCAAAGCTGGTTTCTTGCAAGGAAATCTGCTAGGGTGTACGCAACAAAAACCAAGCAGGGCGCACAATGATAAGACAATATACAGCAATATCATGCACCACAGGCAAGTGCGGGGTTCCCCCTGCCACATGCGCGCACACAAACAAACACACTGACAAACAGCCGCGCGCGTGCGCGCGCGCGCACGCATACCCACCCCCGGCGGAAAAGGTGCGGTTTTTAGGCAAAGACGGGACCGCAAAAAGCCGTTTTCAGCCACGTCCTACCCCGCTTTTCCAGGGTTACAGACCCCGAGGCACCACGACAGTGTGGCACCGTATGCATACAGCCTCTCCTACCATTCCCCATGTGTGTGGCGCCGGACCTGTGGCGACCCCGCGGCCCCCGCGAGCTGGCAAAGCTGGTTTCTTGCAAGGAAATCTGCTAGGGTGTACGCAACAAAAACCAAGCAGGGCGCACAATATAACGACAATATACAGCAATATCATGCACCACAGGCAAGTGCGGGGTCCCCTCCACATGCGCGCACACAAACAAACACACTGACAAACAGCCGCGCGCGTGCGCGCGCGCGCACGCATACCCACCCTCCGGCGGAAAAGGTGCGGTTTTAGGCAAAGACGGGACCCAAAAAAGCCGTTTTCAGGCCCGTCCTACCCCGACTTTTCCAGGGTTACAGACCCCGAGGCACCACGACAGTGTGGCACCGTATGCATACAGCCTCTCCTACCATTCCCCATGTGTGTGGCGCCGGACCTGTGGCGACCCCGCGGCCCCCGCGAGCTGGCAAAGCTGGTTTCTTGCAAGGAAATCTGCTAGGGTGTACGCAACAAAAACCAAGCAGGGCGCACAATAATAACGACAATATACAGCAATATCATGCACCACAGGCAAGTGCGGGGTCCCCTCCACATGCGCGCACACAAACAAACACACTGACAAACAGCCGCGCGCGTGCGCGCGCGCGCACGCATACCCACCCCCCGGCGGAAAAGGTGCGGTTTTAGGCAAAGACGGGACCCAAAAAGCCGTTTTCAGGCCCGTCCTACCCCGACTTTTCCAGGGTTACAGACCCCGAGGCACCACGACAGTGTGGCACCGTATGCATACAGCCTCTCCTACCATTCCCCATGTGTGTGGCGCCGGACCTGTGGCGACCCCGCGGCCCCCGCTGGCAAAGCTGGTTTCTGCAGGATTCTGGGTACGCAAAGCAGCGGCGCACAAATAAGACAATATACAGAAATATCACACAGCAATGCGGTCCCCTCCACATGGCGCCACACACACAAACAAACAACTGACAAACAGCCGCGCGCGTGCGCCGCGCGCACGCATACCCACCCCCCGGCGGAAAAGGTGCGGTTTTAGGCAAAGACGGGACCCAAAAAGCCGTTTTCAGGCCCGTCCTACCCCGACTTTTCCAGGTTACAGAGAGCACCGAAGGTGCACCGTGTGCAACCCTCCTACCATCCCCTCTTCCCGGACTGTGGCGACCCGGGCCCCCGCGGCGCCAGCGGTTGCAGCAGGAATCTGCTAGGACTCAGTGTACGCAACAAAAACCAAGCAGGGCCAATGATAATGACAATATACAGCAATATCATGCACCACAGGCAAGTGCGGGTCCCCTCCCATGCGCGCACACAAACAAACACACTGACAAACAGCCGCGCGCGTGCGCGCGCGCGCACGCATACCCACCCCGCGGAAAAGGTGCGGTTTAGGCAAAGACGGGACCCAAAAAGCCGTTTTCAGCCCCGTCCTACCCCGACTTTTCCAGGGTTACAGACCCGAGGCACCACGACAGTGTGGCACCGTATGCATACAGCCTCCCCTACCATTCCCCATGTGTGGGCGCCGGACCTGTGGCGACCCCAGCGCCCCCGCGAGCGGCAAAGCTGGTTTCTTGCAAGGAAATCTGCTAGGTGTACGCAACAAAAACCAAGCAGTGGCGCATATAATGACGACAATATACCAGCAATATCATGCACCACAGGCAAGTGCGGGGTCCCCATCCACAATGCGCGCACAACAAACAAACACACTGACAAACAGCCGCCGCGCGTGCGGCGCTCGCAGCGCACCAAACCACCTCCCCCGCGGCGGGAAAAGGTGCGGTTTGGACAAAGACGGGTACCCAAAAAGCCCGTTTTCCTCCAGGCCCGTCCTACCCCGACTTTCCAGGGTTACAGACCCCCGAGGCCACCACGACAGTGTGGCACCGTATGCTACAGCCTCTCCTACCATCCCCATGTGTGTGGCGCCGGACCTGTGGACCCCGGGGTGCGCCACAAGCGAGCTGGCAAAGCTGTTTCTTGCAAGGAAATCTGCAGGGTGTACGCAACAAAAACCAAGGCGCAGCACAAATAAATAAGACAATATACAGCAATATCATGCCCACAGGCAGTGCGGGGTCCCCTCCACTGCGCGCACACAAACAAACAACTGACAAAACAGCCGGCCGTCCGCGCTTGCGCGTCACCCATACCCACCCCGGCGCGAAAAGGTGCGTTTTAGGCAAAGACGGGCCCAAAAAGCCGTTTCTCCAGGCCCGTCCTACCCCGACTTGTCCAGGTTACAGACCCGAGGCACCGTAGTGTGGCACACGTATGCATCAGCCTCTCCTACCATTCCCATGTGTGTGCGCCGGCGTGGCGACCCACGCGCCCACCGCGACTGGCAAAGCTGGTTTCTTGCAAGGAAATCTGCTAGGGTGTACGCAACAAAACCAGCATGGCGCACAAATAAAGACATTTACAGCAATACATGCACCACAGGCAAGTGCGGCCCCCCACATGCGGGCACACAAACAAACACACTGACAAACAGCCCGCAGCGTGGCGCGCGCGGCGACGCATACCCACCCCCCGGCGGAAAAGGTGCGGTTTTAGGCAAAGACGGGACCCAAAAAGCCGTTTCAGGCCCGTCCTACCCCGACTATTTCCAGGGTTACAGACCCCGAGGCACCACGACAGTGTGGCACCGTATGCATACAGCCTCTCCTACCCATTCCCCATGTGTGTGGCGCCGGACCTGTGGCGACCCCGCGGCCCCGCGAGCTGGCAAAGCTGGTTTCTTGCAAGGAAATCTGCTAGGGTGTACCAACAAAAACCAAGCAGGGCGCACAATGAATAAGACAATATACAGCAATATCATGCACCACAGGCAAGTGCGGGTCCCCTCCACATGCGCGCACACAAACAACATACAACATGACAAACAGCCGCGCGCTTGCGCGCGCGCGCACGCATACCCCCTCCCCGGCGGAAAAGGTGCGGTTTTAGGCAAAGACGGGACCCAAAAAGCCGTTTTCAGGCCCGTCCTACCCCGACTTTTCCAGGGTTACAGACCCCGAGGCACCACGACAGTGTGGCCACCGTATGCATACAGCCTCTCCTACCATTCCCCATGTGTGTGGCGCCGGACCTGTGGCGACCCCGCGGCCCCCCGAGCTGGCAAAGCGGTTTCTTGCAAGGAAATCTGCTAGGTGTACGCAACAAAAACCAAGCAGGGCGCACATAAATGACAATATACAGCAATATCATGCACCACGGCAAGTGCGGGGTCCCCTCCATGCGCGCACACAAACAAACACACTGACAAACAGCCGCGCGCGTGCGCGCGCGCGCACGCATACCCACCCTCCGCGGAAAAGGTGCGGTTTTAGGCAAAGACGGGACCCAAAAAGCCGTTTTCAGGCCCGTCCTACCCCGACTTTTCCAGGTTACAGACCCCGAGCACCACGACAGTGTGGCACCGTATGCATACAGCCTCTCCTACCATTCCCCATGTGTGTGGGCGCCGGACCTGTGGCGACCCCGCGGCCCCGCGAGCTGGCAAAGCTGTTTCTTGCAAGGAAATCTGCTAGGGTGTACGCAACAAAAACCAAGCAGGGCGCACAATATAAGACAAATACAGCAATATCATGCACCACAGGCAAGTGCGGGTCCCCCACATGCGCGCACACAAACAAACACACTGACAAACAGCCGCGCGCGTGCGCGCGCGCGCACGCATACCCACCCCCGGCGGAAAAGGTGCGGTTTTAGGCAAAGACGGGACCCAAAAAGCCGTTTTCAGGCCCGTCCTACCCCGACTTTTCCAGGGTTACAGACCCCGAGGCACCACGACAGTGTGGCACCGTATGCATACAGCCTCTCCTACCATTCCCCATGTGTGTGGCGCCGGACCTGTGGCGACCCCGCGGCCCCCGCGAGCTGGCAAAGCCGGTTTCTTGCAAGGAAATCTGCTAGGGTGTACGCAACAAAAACCAAGCAGGGCGCACAATGATAATGACAATATACAGCAATATCATGCACCACAGGCAAGTGCGGGGTCCCCTCCACATGCGCGCACACAAACAAACACACTGACAAACAGCCGCGCGCGTGCGCGCGCGTGCACGCATACCCACCCCCCGGCGGAAAAGGTGCGGTTTTAGGCAAAGACGGGACCCAAAAAGCCGTTTTCAGGCCCGTCCTACCCCGACTTTTCCAGGGTTACAGACCCCGAGGCACCACGACAGTGTGGCACCGTATGCATACAGCCTCTCCTACCATTCCCCATGTGTGTGGGCGCCGGACCTGTGGCGACCCCGCGGCCCCCGCGAGCTGGCAAAGCTGGTTTCTTGCAAGGAAATCTGCTAGGGTGTACGCAACAAAAACCAAGCAGGGCGCACAATGATAATGACAATATACAGCAATATCATGCACCACAGGCAAGTGCGGGGTCCCCTCCACATGCGCGCACACAAACAAACACACTGACAAACAGCCGCGCGCGTGCGCGCGCGCGCACGCATACCCACCCCCCGGCGGAAAAGGTGCGGTTTTAGGCAAAGACGGGACCCAAAAAGCCGTTTTCAGGCCCGTCCTACCCCGACTTTTCCAGGGTTACAGACCCCGAGGCACCACGACAGTGTGGCACCGTATGCATACAGCCTCTCCTACCATTCCCCATGTGTGTGGCGCCGGACCTGTGGCGACCCCGCGGCCCCCGCGAGCTGGCAAAGCTGGTTTCTTGCAAGGAAATCTGCTAGGGTGTACGCAACAAAAACCAAGCAGGGCGCACAATGATAATGACAATATACAGCAATATCATGCACCACAGGCAAGTGCGGGGTCCCCTCCACATGCGCGCACACAAACAAACACACTGACAAACAGCCGCGCGCGTGCGCGCGCGCGCACGCATACCCACCCCCCGGCGGAAAAGGTGCGGTTTTAGGCAAAGACGGGACCCAAAAAGCCGTTTTCAGGCCCGTCCTACCCCGACTTTTCCAGGGTTACAGACCCCGAGGCACCACGACAGTGTGGCACCGTATGCATACAGCCTCTCCTACCATTCCCCATGTGTGTGGCGCCGGACCTGTGGCGACCCCGCGGCCCCCGCGAGCTGGCAAAGCTGGTTTCTTGCAAGGAAATCTGCTAGGGTGTACGCAACAAAAACCAAGCAGGGCGCACAATGATAATGACAATACACCTGTCCGTCAGAGCGAGCGAGAGACAAAGAGAGAGATATTTTCAGGTTTAGCTGTAGGCCTAGTGGGATTTTTTTCAAACAGTAAAACACCCCCAATGAACGATGCAGTTAAACAACCAATCAGAAAGGCCCACTACCAACAGATATCTGCCACTGTATATAAAAACTCTTTCGTGTTTCTTCTCTGAGCATATAAACCTATCTAAAAGCGCGCGAAACCAACATGCCCCTTCTTTTTTTTCCTTTCTATGTATGTTTCCACTCTGGGGTAGCTTGCTGCCATTAACAGCAGCAGGTGGATAGGTCTCCACCCCCATTCTCCACCCTAACAAACACCTACACACATGGGCGCCTTGAAATTTAACAGTCTGTGACACACCTGTACTGAAGGTAAGATGTTCCTGCTTGTGTATTTATTTGAATCTAAATATTCTTGCAGTTCATCAGACAGTAGTTTTTCATGTATGTATGTTTGGTTTCTATATTTTGTGCTGTCCAGCGTTGCCTTTCAAACACACATACACATCTGCAGGCACACTCGCATGTAGGGAGACATTTATGCAAACACACACAACTCATATATATGCATACGAATTATTCATTCATGCAGATAGACGACATGCATGCACAGAATTGCAGACACAAACTGCTACAAACTTACACCCATTTTTACCACTCCCCCTCCCTACAACTTTTTTGTTCTTTGAATGCTTACACAGTAGCAACAAAGTCTAATAATAGCAAAACATGTCTAGTGCTGCTGTGAAGCAACTCACAAGTCAGGCCCAGTGCATCCCTCTTCAGCATAGGAGATACCTGGAATCTTTAAAGTCTTTCTGCAAAAAACATAGGCAAATGGACCAAAAAGGCAGACAATAGACTTTTGTCTTTTGGACCAAGGCAGAAGCAATGAGTGAGATAGAAAAGAGAATTTGAACAGAGAATTAGCAGAGACTTTCCAGAAAGTAGTGATGCTATCTACATTGATAGCCCCCCACCCCCACCCCGCACACACACACCTTTATACCCATTGGGAGATCTTTCCATCTCATATCCCAGATTTTAAAGAGACTTTAGCAGACACTTAAGCAAACTGCCCCCAACTTCTCTTTCACAGAATGGGGTCACATTCCAAACCCATGTCCTAAATTCAGCCACCAATCACAGCAAGGCAGCACCTTGTTTGAAAATAAGGTGGGCCGCCACTCCCCCCCCCCCCCCCCCACCCCCCCTGAATTTGAATTTCAAAACAAACCCGTGCTGCTTTATCTGCCATGCTGATAGATCTAAAATGAGGTCGCCCACGCTGCGCTCGTGTGCACGCAAGCACGTATGCACACACACACACGCACGCACACACACACACACACACACACACACACAGTACATTGGATTAATACAATCTCCAAGTGTAGGACAAACATGCTCCCTGTATACGAAATAACTAAACTTTCTTAGCTACAATAAGATACTGAATCAGAGATACAGTTCAGAAACTATCTTAACCCATTGTCCAAAAAAACAATTTAGGATACAAAGGTACAAGCTAATTCCCTGAAACGCAGATCAAAGCCTACTTATTGGGTGGCAGGATGGTTAAGACGCTCGCCTGCCAATATGTATACCGCGAATTTCTGGGTTCGTACCCAGCTCGCCTTTTCTTCCCAGTTTGACGAAAAAAATCGAACTGAATGTCAAAGTCATTCGGATGAGACTATAAACCGAGGTCCCGTGTGCGAACGCACACAGAATATCTTCGCACACGTTAAAATCCCGTTCCGCCTTTCGGAAGAGCAGGCCATCGTGTGCCGGTAGGAGCGGATGACAAAATTATATATAAAAAACCAGCATGCACACAGCTGTCGTGTTTAGACACTATCCCTGAGGGGAAAAAAATAATGAGTAGGCGCTGCACTTGTGGCGACGCGCTCTCCCCGGGGAGAGCAGCCCGAATTTCACGCAGAGAAATCTGCTGTGACATAAAGTGCTATACAAAATAAAATATAAAATAAACATCCCTAGATAATCAAATGTTTAAACAAAATAGCAAGCATAGACACAACCACTTGCTAATATTTCAAGACCAAGAAACAAACTGTACAAATCAAGCTTCCTGTATTCAGGATAGGCTCCCAAAACTTTGAAACTTACCAAAAACAAAGATCAGGTTCAAACTCATCTAAAAGTACAATTATTTCATAAATTATTAAGTGTTTCGGTGGTCTAGAGGTAATGCACCTGTCCAGAAAGCGAAAAGTCTGGGCCAGGGTGTGCGGTCCCATTTGGGCCCAAAACTTTTCCTCCATCCATTAGATCATGAGTGATGGTCTTTCGGATGAGACAATAAACCGAGGTCCCGTGTGTTACACATCATTATTTAGCGCACGAGAAAGAACCCACGGCAACAAGAGGCTTGTCCTTGGCAAAGCTCTGTAGAAAAAAGCCACTCTGATAGGGGAAACAAATACACCTCCAGACAGAAAAAAGAAAATAAATAATGGGTAGGCACTGTACTTGTGGCGACGTGCTCTTCCGGGGAGATCAGCCCGAATTTCACACAGAGAAATCTGCTGTGACATAAAGTGGTTTAGAAGACGATTTGTGAACTTGTACAGTGATCTTTCTTTTACGCCTCATCCTTTTCTGTTTCACTTGAACGTGTTTGTAGTGGGCTTTATCGTTACCCTTTTTACACTTTCACACCACTTTAAGTCACTCTCTGTGAAGCTCGGGCTGGTCTCCCTGGGGAGAGCGCGTCACCACGAGAGCAGTGCCACCCATTTTTTTTCTTTCCCCGTCTGCAGCAGTATTGGCTTCCCTATCAGAGTGGCTGTTTTCTATTACATTTTGCCAGGTTCAACTCTCTTGTTGCCGTGGACTGTTTTACGTGAGCGAAATATTTTTTGTAAGACATGGGACCTGGTTTATCGACTCATCTGAAAGACTAGCACCCAGACCACCACTCATGGTCTCATGCATGGGGGAAAAGTTGGGGGCCTAAACGGGGGACCCGGTCTTTTCACATTCTTTGGCAGGCCCGTTACCTCAAGACCACCATCCATTCAACAAATGAAAGGAAAGCTAAGAAGTTTTTTTTTTCTTTTTTTCAGTTGTAACTGAAATCAGTATAATGTGTGCCTGAGGTGGGCAGATGGCGGTGTCACTGTTATTGTTATTATAAATGAGGTACGACCCAAGTTTATACAGTCATGAATATGTATTAATATATCTTATCTAGGCATACCCATCTGCTGATGTGGTGATCTGATATTAGACTGACAGCTTTGTGTGTGTGTGTGTGTGTGTGTGTGTGTGTGTGTACGTGTGTGTATGTGTGTGTGTGCGTGTGTGCACACACACACATACACACACGTACACACACACACACACACACACACACACACACACACACACACACACACACACACACACACACACACACACACACACGGGGCGGGATATAGCCAAGTGGTCAGAACATTGCGCTCGCAATTTGACCACACGAACGGTCGAGGAGATTTTTCTTCTGGAGTTAACATCAGTGCTGACTCCACTCCCCCAAAGGTCTTTCAGATGAGACTATAAACCGAGGTCCCGCGTGCGAACGTACGCAGAACATCTTGCGCACACGTTAAATTCTGTCCCGCTTTTCGTAAGTGTAGGCCATCGTGTGCCGGTGGGAACAGATGACATTTACAAAACTGCACACACGGGGACTGGATGTAAAAAAGCATATGATGCTTATTCCATTATCCTCGATATAAAAGAATAAATAAATAAATGAATAAATGAATAAACAAATAAATCTTCTTCGGTGCGCCTCTGTAGCGGTGTCCGGTGGAAAGTTCACCGTAGAGAACCATCTTCGGTAGGCGATGGTCCTTCATTCTAGAGACATGCCCTGCCCAGCGTAGCTGCGTTTTCAGCAACATGGCCTCAATGCTGGTGATCCCTGCTTGCTCCAGCACCTCAGCATTCGTGGTAAAGTCGCTCCAGTGGATGTCGAGGATGGAGCGGAGACAGCGTTGGTGGAAGCGTTCCAGAATGTGCAGGTGGTGTCTGTATGTGACCCATGACTCGGAGCTGTACAGGAGGGTGGTCAGTACCACGGCTCTGTAGACACTGATCTTGGTGTCTTTCTTCAGGTGTTTGTTTTTCCAGACACGGTGGTAGAGTCTGCCGAAAGGACCGTTTGCCTTTGCTAGTCTGTTGTCTACATCTTTATCAATCTTTGCGTCAGAGGAGATTGTGCATCCCAGGTAGGTGAACTGCTGGTTTGTCTTCAGTTCTGCCTCACCAATTGTAATGTGAGGTGGGTGGTACGCTACCTGAGGTGCGGGCTGGTAAATAACCTCTGTCTTCTTCAGGCTGACTTCGAGTCCGAAGACCTGGGCTGCCTCTGCAAAACAGGATGTTACATGCTGCAGGGCGGTTTTTGTGTGGGCTACAAGGGCAGCATCATCAGCAAAAAATAGCTCTCGAATTTGTTGTTCCAGGGTTTTGTTGTGGGCCTGAAGACGCCGCGCGCAGGTTGAATAGGCTGCCATCTGTGCGGTAGCGTATGAAAACTCCGTCTTCGTCATCAAGATCTTCTGTGGCCCACTGAAGCATCATGCTGAAGAAGATAATGAAGAGGGTTGGTGCAAGGACGCAGCCCTGCTTCACCCCGTTTGTGATTGGAAAAGGCTCTGAGAGATCGTTGCTGTTTCTGAACTGGCCACGCTGGTCTTCATGTAGCTGGATCACCATGTTGAGAAACTTTGGAGGACAGCCAAGACGCTCCATGATCTGCCACAGGCCCTTCCTGCTCACAGTGTCAAATGCCTTGGTTAAATCAACGAAGGTGATGTACAGTCCCTTCTGTTCGCGGCACTTTTCCTGAAGTTGTCTGAGCACGAAGACCATGTCAGTGGTACCCCTGTTAGCTCTGAAGCCGCACTGGCTCTCAGGGAGGTGGTGTTCTGCAGCAGCAGGTACTAGTCTGTTGAGGAGAACTCTTGCAAAGATTTTGCCTGCGATAGAGAGAAGAGTTATCCCCCTGTAGTTAGAGCAATCTGATTTTTCCCCTTTGTGTTTGTAAAGGGTGATTATAATTGCATCACGAAGGTTTTGTGGTAGCTTTCCCTGCTCCCAGCAGCAAACACAAAATTCATGGAGCTTGGAGTGCAGTGTTTGCCCCCCCATTTTTCCATAATTCTGGTGGAATACCGTCGACGCCTGCAGTCTTCCCACTCTTCAGTTATTCTATGGCTTTGGTTACCTCTTCCAGGGTTGGGGCTTCGTCCAGTTCTTTCACTGGTTGCTGTGGGATCTGTTGGATCACTGCGTCATCAACAGTGCGATCAGCGCTGAAGAGGGTTTGAAAGTGTTCAGCCCAGCGGTTCAATATGGACATCTTGTCTGTGAGGAGTGCCTGGCCGTCAGTGCTGTGCAAAGGACTCAACACTTGGTGAGAGGGTCCATAGACTGCCTTCAAAGCTTCGTAGAAGCCTCTGTAGTCACCTGTGTCGGCGCAGAGCTGAGTTTTCTGGGGTTGATGCTACCAATATTATTACAACTATTACTACTACTGCATCTACTACTACTACTACTACTACTACTACTACTACTACTACTACTACTACCACCACCACCACTACTACTACTACTACTACTACTACTACTACTACTACTACTACTACTACTACTACTACTACTACTAAAAGGGCGGGAATTTGATGTAAAAAGGCACACGAGTGCTTATCTATTATCCTTGAATAACAGAATTTACCTTGCCTTGCCTTGCCTTGCCTTGTCTTTCCTTGCGCTTCTTCTCTCTCTCTCTCTCTCTCTCTCTCTCTCTCTCTCTCTCTCTCTCTCTCTCTCTCTCTCTCTCTCTCTCTCTGGGAGGTGGGATGTTTATTGTGTATTTGGGAAAGAGAGTGGCTATTCATGGCACCTAGGGTCTCACACACACACACCTACCTTTCCTGCCAGTTTAATATTAAAGTGAGAAGAGGTTGATTTAAAGAATGAATAAAATAAAAACCAACCAACTAACCAACCAACCAACCAACCAACCAGCCAACCAACACACACAACACACACACACACACACACACACACACACACACACACACACACACACACACACACACACACACACACACAAGATATGAAATATGATCAGCAACGAAGGTCAGCACACTGAAAGGGAGATAACAGTTCATCGACAGTAGATCAAGTTTTTTCCGGAAGCCAAATCAAATTGTCCCCTTAATTTACAGCACAACTGCTTAGTCTGCCAGTATTCTATATCCACTGCAAACTAGCACACTGAAATAGAACGGAACTCTTTGACTTCAAAATTGAAACTCCAAGATTGAAACAACAATCCCCTGTTCCTTACTACAACCAACGCCCTGAGCCACACAAGGGCAGTACCACCAATTTCTTCTCCACAATAAAGAATTTTAACTTGAAGGTAAGCCACGCCTAACGAATTGGAAATGATTTACTCTGTCATAACACACCACATAAAAATTCTGCAAACATAAAAGACATGAATTGCATACTTTGCTGTTGTTGTTGTTTTCTTTTTTTTTAGGATCCCCCATTTTGCATTACAGAATATTACTACTTCAGCTGACAATATACAGCCAAGACAAGCCACTCTCCTTCCTCTGTTATAAAGAATTGACTCCCAACACAGTATGTGGTGCAGAAGTACTCAGATGTCGCAAATGTAAGTTTGAAGGGGAAGGGGGTAAGGAACAACTGTCAAAAAACATGCCGGTTGGTAGCATCTAAAATAACTACAGACTGCTTAACATGGAACTGAACAAACAGTAGAGAAAAGGAGATTCAAACAAAGCCACCCAGCCACCAATCCACACACACGCATGGCTACAGCATCATGCACACACACACACACACACACACACACACATGGCAGTCAGAAGGAAAGAACAACAAAAGCAAGAAAATGTTACCCACAAAAGGATTGAGGGATGGGGTGGGAGTGAAAGAAGAGCGGGGTTCGGGCACAGAGAAGGAGAGGAACCCTGCCTTCTTTGTAGTATCTAGGTTTAAAAGCCTATGAAAATATGCGTTACTGTCTGTGCAAGCAGACGCTTTGATTGGAATGTGTTACGTCTGCTCAGATCTAATTTTCATAGGATCCAGACAGAGCCAGTCTGGCCGAAGTATTGTCACGTGATAAACAATTTTTGGTTGATGTCATTAACAGTAGGGATGAAAGAGTAAACTATACGTTCCTTCTTTCTTTCAAAACGATCTTTTGCCACAAAAGTCACACAGGGATATAGTATTGCACTGCTCTTGCTAACCGAATTTCCTCTACGTTCTATCTGGCTCCTTAGATTTTGAAAAAATATACCTAATTGGGCTGACAAAGCATGGCAGTGGCGATGTTGACACCCTATCCACGAATATGACACAATCCAGGCCTGGGGGGGGAGACAATTTGTCAGCAGACGACCATCTGATTGGCCCGGCATTGAGGGCGAAGATCTAGCTGGGGCAGGGTGTGGTTCAGCCTGTGGAGATTTAGAGCTAAGGATGAAAAAAATGTGTGCACACCTGGTAAGTACTTTGTGTCTTGGTTGAAATAATTTATCCATTGATTTTTTTTTTTACACTGTTGTTGTGTGGTTTAAAACAATTTGCCTCTGGATTTTTTTACTGTTTTTTGTGAGGGTTGAAGTAATTTATCCATTGACTGAATTTACTGTTTTTTGTGTGGGTCGAAATATTTTATCCATTGACTGAAATACTGTTTTTGTTGTTAAAACGATTTGTCCATTGATCAAATTTACTGGTTTTTGTTCCGGTTAGATTAATTCATACATGGCTTGTTGTTACTGTTTTCTTGTGTGGTTTAAGATAGTTCACCAATTGATTGTGTTTACTGCATTTGTGTGCACGAATTGTTTTGTAATAAAAACAAACTTTAAATGAACACTTGGCAGACAGGCTGTAGAATACATTTTTGGCTACATCATTGCATTTATTTTTTATATTCAAGTTTTGCAACAAAAACTTGTAAACATTCTTTTGTAAGCAAATCTGGTAAGTAGTTTAGGTTTGAGAGTAAGAAACGGGAGTATTTGGATCCCTTATCTAATCCCCATTTTTCTCTGTCTGACTGTGCAGGTATAGAGCTAATGCAGCACAGCTGGAACTTTCCCTATATAGTGGACTACTGAGGAACAACTGAACAGAAAACTCCTTGGACTTAAAGCATGTGGACACATTGCATACACTGTGATGTCACGCACCAATGTCCATGTGTGCACAAATTGCTGAGAAGGAGGTAAGTCAGAAAGTTTTTTTAATGCTCTTTGTGTTACATTCTTTATCCACAGAACCACGACAGAAATACTTTCCTTTTCACATGTTTATTTTTGCTTTTGTTGTCGCCTCTGTCCCAAGCTTCTTTTCAGCCAACAATGTATTTGGGGAAAGACATATTTTGTCATCAAAACATCCACCCATTAAAAAAAAAACACCACAACTTTAAAAAGGTTGAAAGGATAGGCAGAAATTAGTGACGAAGACAGAAAAGCCGGCATATTTGTACAACACACTTGCAATACTCATTAATTGCCATTTTCATGTTTAACTACCTTTCAGTGCTATCTTTTAAAGAAAAAAAAACTACTTAAGTTTGTTGCAAAAAATCGCGTTTTAAAGATCAAAGAAATTAATCTTGAAATTAGCTGAAAAAGCTCCAAATAGTGATAGCTCTAACCATACAGACAGGTAGATCTTGCAGTTACTGTATATTTTTATCACCTTATCATTATTACTAGCTGAAAACAATATCAATCATTTAAGACCTGAAATAAGTGATTATTCTGGTAGCATGCCATAAACGTGTAAACATACATAATCATAATAAGAATCTGTATTGACCAAACATGTGGATACCGTAACGGTATGTATAGATGAATAAAGGAATCGTTCAAGGTTGAATGCAGATAATGTCAACTTCAACACTGATAAGTTTTGGCATGGAAATTGCTGCATGTCAAAATAAATTAATGTTGGCACTGATAATACTCAGACAACAATAGTTTCTGTCTGAGCATTGAAAAAGAAGAAGACTGAAAATATTGTTTCTTACATTTCCCCTCGTGCAATACACCTTGAGTGATGGTCTGGGTGCTAGTCTGTGATGAGACGATAAACCAAGGTACCGTGTGCAACACACAGTAAGTACACGTAAAAGAACCATTAGCAGCAAAAAAGTTCGGAATACAAGGGAAATCAAACTAGCATTTTTCGTTTTCCAGGTAGGCCTGACACCTGCCAGTCCACCTCAATGACATCAGTACCAGTGTGAAGGACACCAGAGAAAAGTTCCTCCGGCAAAGATTTGAACCCTTTCCTTCAACTACATCACAGCACCAGTTCCAGGCTCAGTTAGGGTTAGCGATGGTACTATTTTTCTATTTTACTTTTGCAGTTTTAAAATAGTTACAACACACCATGGTTTTCAGTTTTGCAGACAAAAGATTTGATTTTCAACTGTCTCTTTTTTGATGAATAGAGTGCAGAGTAGTCTTAGTTCGTATTTTTTTTAAATGGGTTTGGAAAAGTGGCTGTTGCAGAGGTAGTGTGTGCTTTATATTTTAACTATTAAAAAGAATTGAAAATTTTTATATTCTATTTATTCTTTTTATTCTTTTATTTCGAGGATAACAAAATAAGGAGTGGTTGCTTTTTTTTACATCCAGTCTCCTTATGTAAGCAGTTTTGTGAATATTTTCATCTGATCCCACCGGCACACAATGGCCTTGTCTTTCGAAAAGCAGAACAAGTTTTAACGTGTGCCAAGGTGTTGTGCGTGCCTTCGCACATGGAATCTCGGTTTATAGTCTCATCCAAAGGACTTTTGGGAGGAGTGGGGTCGGCACTGATGTTAACTCCAGAGGAAAAAGCCTCTTGAACGAGATTCAAACCAGGGTCAGCAAATCACCAGCGCAACGCACATCCTCTAACCACTAGGATATCCCCCGCGCGCGCGCGCGTGTGTTGTGTGTGGTGTGTGTGTGTGTGTGTGTTTTGTTTTGTTTTTTTATGTAGATTCTTTCTGAGAGTTTGTTTCAAAAAACCACCACCACCACCACCAGCAGCAGCAAGCACCATCAACATCATCACCATCACACACATCATCGTCATCACCATCACCACTATCACCATCATCATCATCATAATCATCACCATCACTACCACCACCAACCGTCACCATCATCAGTTATCATCATCATAATCATCACCACCATCGTCATCACCACCAGCAGCAGCAGCACCCACCACCACCATCATCATCATCAGTGTTGTTGTATCCACAGCCTCAGACAGCACAGTCCTCGCATGTTTCAGTGCAACAAGGGTGATTCCTGCATGACCTCTGAGTACTGACTGCTGTAATGGATGGATGGCTCAGTCAACCACTAGTAGCCTTGAGGAGTCCCTTGAACTCGGTTGACCCCTTTGTGGCTGTCTGTCTCTATTACTGTCTGTCTGTCTCTATCTCTGTCTGTCTATATCTCTGCTCCCTGTGTGTGTGTGTGTGTGTGTGTGTGTGTGTGTGTGTGTGTTGCTGTTTCTTGTTTGGTTTTTGTTTTTAGTTGTTAGATTAACTTTGCATAGTAGATTTAGTTCTTGTTGTTAAGACACTGACTTAAGATTGAAAGATTGTTAACAAGTGTAAAGTGGCAGCCTGTTAGTACTTGTTTTGGAAAATCAAGAGATAAAAACACGTCCTTCCTTCCCTCATCGCCCAGTGTTACATCATCCCCGCATCATCAGGTGCTTTCAGTTCTGCTGAAGAGGGGTGGGCCTTCTTTATAAATCCCATTGGCTCATTGACCAAGTTCAGCGCTGATTCAGCAAACCTGATAAAAGAGTAATGTTTAGCCACAGATGTTTAAGAGATTTCCGAAAATGAATATGCAAACTGAAATGCGTGCCTACACGCACACATTCAATACATGAGTGGCTCAAAAATGGTGTGTCACTTAGTGGCCATAGAAATGTGGTTGTCTCTTTTGTTATTTTCTTCTCTGTTAGTTTGTGTGCTCTGATATAAACCAGACACTGCATAGCCTCATTTACAGAAACAGCAGGAGACCGGGGTCAGACCTTACAAGTGACAGGCATATGTATGTGTTTTAGAAAATAGCAGCGGAGGAAGTCAAGGTAGTAATATGGGTATCCACTGTCACATCGTTATAGAAGAAAGATTAAACAGGATCACAATAGAAAATCCTGTTGTTCTAGAACTACGCTTGAGATCATCATGGGCACAGCCATACCTTCGGCCTCACCCCAGTCGATATTTTGCTTGACCTCCAAGTTTGACGGAGAGAGAGAGGTGTGGGGGGGGGAGGAATAGGATCCCCTGTGGTACCTTACAGCAAGACACTGTTCATCATTTGGAAAATTCAACCACATTCACAAGATGAAATGGATTTTCTGGTGGCCTACTGAATCTACCATCAACAGATGACGATAGAAAGAAAACAGGCACGTATCCTATAAAACTACAGAGAGGAAAAGAAACAGATGAGTGTCTGTGTCTTACCTTTGAGGATGCTTTGAAAGGACACAAGGCAGGACATAGTGAGCCCAAGCCAAGCGGTCAGTCTTAGCTGGACAATAATAATTCCACAGACATTGCCAGACAGTTACATCGCTAGCACAGGCAAGACAAGGTGAAGAATCGAAGTGGCCTTCACTTGTATCTCAGAGGAGATGGAATTCCACACACTTTACCTATTGATATGCAATGCCGAAGACTACACAAAACTCTAGAAGATCATTTGAGACATTATTCAGTAAAGGCTATGCCTTTGGCCTATATATGTCTTTTTCCCCCTTGGGGCCCAGCAACAACAGAGTTCCAAGAAAAAAATCCACTGAGACAAACCCTGTCTCGTAGAGGAAAAGATCTAACTCAGAAAATTGTGGTTACAGATGGCGCTGGACTGTAGCAAACGCACTGAGGGGATAGTAACCCGAAGTTTACACAGAGACACCTGCCATGAATGTGACTACTGTGCAGGGCAACAGAAAGAGACGGAGAGAGGCTGGAAACCGTGAACTACAGGTTTGTCCAAAGTCCGTGTTTTGGTCTGTTGTGAAAGTCTGTTGTCTGTGGTCCTATCCACTGTGTTAGTAAGCTAATGCAGTATTAGTTTGGAAGCTGTTTCTCTCACCACCTAGTCACTGATTTAGACAAACTTCATTTGCAGTATTTTATCTAATCGGTCTGTCTGTCTGCCTGCCTGCCTGTCCGTCTTTCTGTCTGGCTGGCTGGCTGGCTCTCTCTCTCTCTCTCTCTCTCTCCTCTCTCTCTCTCTCTCTCTCTCTCTCTCTCTCTCTCTCTCTCTCTCTCTTCTCTCTCTCTCATCCCAGGATGATGTAGTCAGCTATTGCAGTAGTTCAATATCAAGTATGTCAGCTGAATACTCGGTGATTGACGGTCAGACTCCTTTTCTGAAGGAGATGGAGCGGATCCAAGGTCACTGATTTAGCCCCTTGTGTGAAGGCGTGCACAACACAGCCTCCAGCATCCAAGCCAAAACTAAATCGAATTCTCTCTCTGGAAAGCTGTTTTGTCCAATGGTATGGATAACTCCAACACCCTCAGCAGGCAACAATGCTTCAGGGTGCACTGGCGTTGGCAGCAGGGAGAAGGAGTCAGGCCACTTTCATACAGAAACAAATACACATACCACAGTTATGCTTTTTAATGAGTGGCACTGCTCTCTAGTGACACTTCTCCCTGAGGAGAGCAGCCTCAATATTGTGCTGAGAAATCTGCCCTGACTGAAAGTGGTATATCATAGTCCACTTGCTGTGGGAAACTGGAGATAATAAAATGGAAACAGTAAAGTGTGTTACTTTTAAACGCACCATTTGAATGCAAGAAAGCAGATAGGACACTTAGAACAGAGTAGAGAGACATCAAACATGACTATTTTGACATAATGTAAGTTGGCTTGGTGTAGCCGATTGAAAACATGGTCTGCCTGCCTAACTCGCCTGTTCCTGGATTTCTTTTTCGATAGTCTGAGGTGATCTGTCCTGTGTGTGTTGAGCTGATCTGTCTTGTGTGCGTTGAGCTGATCTGTCCTGTGTGTGTTGAGCTGATCTGTCTTGTGTGCGTTGAGCTGATCTGTCCTGTGTGTGTTGAGCTGATCTGTCTTGTGTGCGTTGAGCTGATCTGTCCTGAGTGTGTTGAGCTGATCTGTCTTGTGTGTATTGAGATGATCTGTCCTGAGTGTGTTGGATAGTGCACAACTTCAAGTCCTTGTCAAAAAATTCAAAATTTTATTTCAAGAAAACCCCTCCAAGGGGTACATGAAATTTGACAAAACAATGCTTGCAGATATGGGTGTGTGAAAAATATTCACAACAAAAATCATAACACAGTGGATAGCACAAAAATGAAAAAAACAAAGAGTATTCGGAAAGAGTCATTCCAATGAGACTATAAACCGAGGCCCCGTGTGCGAACGCACGCAGAACATCATGTGCGCACGTTAAAACCCCTTTCCGCCTATCGGAAAAGCAGGCCATCGTGTGCCGGTAGGAGCGGATGACAAAAAAATTTTTTTAACCCAGCATGCAGACAGGTGTCGTGTTTAGACACCATCCCTGAGGGGGAAAAAAGATAATGGGTAGGCGCTGCACTTGTGGGACGCGAGCTCTCCCCAGGGAGAGCAGCCCGAATAATTTCACGCAGAGAAATCTGCTGTGACATAAAGTGGTATAAAGTGGAACAAAAAATCAGCATGTTTAGATGACCCGACAATTAATGCTCTCTCTCTCTCTCTCCTCTCTCTCTCTCTCTCTCTCTCTCTCTCTCTCTCTCTCTCTCTCTCTCTCTC
Source organism: Stramonita haemastoma (assembly GCA_030674155.1). Classification (NCBI taxonomy): domain Eukaryota; kingdom Metazoa; phylum Mollusca; class Gastropoda; order Neogastropoda; family Muricidae; genus Stramonita; species Stramonita haemastoma. The sequence goes on from CM060320.1 coordinate 508,391, forward strand.
TCTCTCTCCTCTCTCTCTCTCTCTCTCTATCTATCTATCTATCTTTCTAGAAAGATAAAGTGTTAGTGATGATATCTTTGGTCAACTGAAAACTGTAGGCAATATCTGGCTAAAAATTTACTGTGTAGTCTCCCCCCCCCCCCCCCCCCCTCTCTCTCTCTCTCTCTCTCTCTCTCTCTCTCCTCTCTCTCTCTCTCTCTCTCTCTCTCTCTCTCTCTCTCTCTCCTCCTCTCTCCTCTCTCTCTCTCTCTCTCTCTCTCTCTCTCTCTCTCTCTCTCTCTCTCTCTCTCTCTCTCTCTCTCTTCTCTTCTCTCTCTCTCTTCATATTTGTCGTATTTAATAATCACGTGTGTGTCGAATGTAATGGATTCTGTGTAAACTTTTTCATTAATAATCTTTACAAGTAAGCTCAATAACTATGTCCATCATGATTACCTTGTGTTCGGTTACATGAATAATCTATAATCCAGGCACATATTTCCTGTCAAATGAAGTTTATTGATGACATGCGCGCGAACCTGCGCGCGCGCGCATGTGTGTATATATATGTGTGTGTATCTGTTTGCTTGGTTATTTTTTGTTGTTGTTGTTGTGTTTTTTTTAGTTGTTGTTGTTGTTTGTTTTTAGTTGTTGTTTGCTTTGAACTTTGTTTTTGTTTCTGTCTTTTTTTGTCTCCCCTCTTATGAAAATGTCATGATTTATATCATTTATTTTGTTGATATATTGTGTATCAATTCTTAGGATGTTTGATCCTGGGGTTTTTCTGGTTTTATTTTGTTTGCTTGTTTTGGGGTTGTTTTTTTTTACATAAAGTATGAATGTAGAATGGATGATATTGTAACCTGATATAATTACTTGAACTGTGTGTGTGTGTGTGTGTGTGTGTGTGTGTGTGTGTGTGTGTGTGTGTGTGTAAGTGTGTGTGTGTGTAAGTGTGTGTGGTTGTGTGTGTGTTGTTGTGTGTGTGTTGTGTGTGTGTGTGTGTTGAGTGTGTGTGTGTGTGTATTTCTTTTAAATTTTCACTCATTTATTTTAATTTCACTCCCCATTATTGCTAGCTAAAAACTCCATGATGGAGCTAACAGCTGGTGCCAATGTCCTGCAGACTGCTGGAGAGAATTTCTGGTTCAGACACCATAATTTTTTTTTAATATTAACAAGAAAACCTGATATAATTACTTGAACTGTGTGTGTGTGTGTGTGTGTGTGTGTGTGTGTGAGAGAGAGAGAGAGAGAGAGAGAGAGAGAGAGAGAGAGAGAGAGAGAGAGAGAGAGAGGGGTTGGTTTTTGTTGTTTTGTTTGATTTTTGTTGTTGTTGTTTGTCTTTTTGTTTGTTTGCTTTTTGTTGTTGTTTTTTTCTTCTTTTTTTCTTCCCTTTTATCAAAATGTTATGTCTTATATAACTTATCTTGACGATAGATGGTGGTGGATTGATGTTTTAAGTCATTTAACCTTTTATTCTCATGTTTACTCTTAAATTATTACGCTTTTTTATTATTCAAATCAAAATCTTCATTGATTCTTACTTCTTATTTTCGTTTCTGAATGAGTGCCTTTTCATATCATTACCTTATTATTGTATCTCTGTCTTATTTCTTACCTGTTGTTTGACACTTAGTATGGTTTCTTGCTCTTGGTATTTGAATCATTATGATTGTTCTTGTTTAATTGAGGTTATCTTTTAATCTTGATGTTATCCCTGAAAAGGGCGGGGACTGGATGTAAAAAAGCACACGAGTGCTTATCTATTATCCTCGAATAAAAGAATGTGCCTTGCCTTGCCTTGCCTTGCCTTGCCTTGCCTTGCCTCCCCCTCGCCTCGCCTCCCTCTCTCTCTCTCTCTCTCTCTCTCTCTCTCCTCTCCTCTCCCTCTCTCTCTCTCTCTCTCTCTTCTCTCTCTCTCTCTCAGCATATCACGTACAACGCTAAGGCATCTAGAAGCACACATATACTTACACACGACCGCGCATACACTAACATACACACGTGCAGAAGGGCACTCTAATGCCTTCGGGCTAACCCTCAAGGGCACACCTGCCCACAAACCCACGCTGCACTCAGGTAAGCATAAAAAATACAATAAGTGCACCAGGCAAAAATAGAATCACAAAACCCCACAAAAACAATACCAAACAACCCAAAGAACCAACATTCATATGAAAATACAAAAGTTCTCACATGGCGGCTGTATTGCCCAATTATACTTTGAACTCCTGATTAATTTTAAGCACACACGCACACATACACGCGCACCCAAAAGAGCGGGGACACTCACTCACAGACACAGGTACAAACACACACACACACACGCAGCACACACACACACACACACACCACGCACACACACACACACACACACACACACACACACACACACACACACACACACACACACACACACGCCTTCAAGTCCCTCGGATGAGACTTTAAATCGAGGCCCCGTGTGCGAACGCACGCAGAACATCTTGCGCACACGTTTAATCCTGTTCCGCTTTTCGTAAGAATAGGCCATCGTGTGCCGGTGGGAACAGATGACATTTGCAAAACTGCATACACACGGGGACTGGATGTAAAAAGCACAAGAGTGCGTATTCCATTATCCTCGATATAAAAGAATACATCGAATCAAATCAAATAGTCTATACATACAGGGGAACGAAATTGTTCTAGCATGAAACAATTTGCACTATTGTCATTTATGAAAATATATCAAAATAAGTGGTTTTTCATTATTTCTTTGAGAAACTGTGTAACTTTAATAAGCAAGAATTTCCTCCTAGAGCTAAACAGTTGTGGATCTTGATAACATTTGGATTTTTATGATGATATTTTGGGATAAATTTGTTTATTAACTGCACAAAAAATTTACATTTGAACAAGCAATGAAACTCATTTCCTATCTCGCTATCATCACATTTATCACAGACTCTCTGCTCTGGGAATACTACTTATTCTGCCTGTTTGGATGAGAAGTCTATGATTTAACGTTCGAAAATGAATAAAAGTTAATAATGAGGTACGAGGAAGAATGGATAAATAATGTTCAAAGCAAAACCACTTTTTAAATAGTCTGTAATTGAGGAAGATGTCGTCATTGTCCACATGAGAAAACCATTGCTGTAAATACTGATCTTACAAGCTACGTGTAACTTTGGCTTTAAACCATTCTGGTGAAACTCTGAGATCAAACTGATTCTGCCATATACCACTTTATCCATTTCCGTTTAATGTACGTTCTACGGTGACTAAATAAGGAGATTTGTGGGAATTAGCAATATACATATCATGTAGAAGTCTGTAAACAACATTTGAGAACTTGGACTCACTCCCTGCATCCACTAGTTTAAACCAGTAGCATAGCATCCTTACTTTTGCTATTATTTCCACAGGAAACTGACCCAATTTTCCATAAATCATTTTACTTGGAGTAGATTTTCCAAGTTTAAGAATTATTTTAAAGACTTTAAGCTGTAATTTTGAAGCTAATTCACATATTGATGGTGTCCAAATTTCACACCCATAGAGCAAAACTGGGACGACCACTCCGTTAAATAGCTCTATCTGAATATCAGTAGGGAGAAAGAGTCTTCCACAATTTTTTTTAACAAAGATAACATACTACGACATGCTTGGTCATATAAGTGTTTTTGTGCCAGATTAAATCTGTTATTATAATTAAGGTTTAGCCTCAGATACTTGAAAGAAAAAAACACTTTAATTTTTTCCCCACAACATGTAAAACAAGGCATTTTCATGATCTTTTCTCGTGAGAGGACCAAAACTTTTGTTTTTTCTACATTCATTTTAAGTTTCCATTTATGGCAGTAATTACACATAGCATTTATAGTTTCCTGTAAATCTTCTTTCGATTCGGCACAAATTGCCGTATTGTCTGCATACAATAACAAAAACATTTTCAACGAAAGATTTTCTTGTTCACTTTCCCACCCATGTTCTCTGGCTTCCTTTGCCATTGTTGGTAAACCATTCATGTTTTCAATAATGTAAGATTTCATGTCATTCAAATACAAAGCAAATAGTAAAGGCGACAAGTTTTCGCCCTGACGGACCCCAGATGAGTATTGAAAAAAATCAGAACACTCATCCCCACCACGGACACATGACTTAGCTTTGGAATAAATATCTTTGATAACCATCAAAATATTTCCATTCACTCCATGACCGACCAGCTTCCGCCATAGACAAGCTCTGTTAACACGGTCAAATGCCTTTTCGAAGTCAACAAAAAGACAATACAGTTGTTTTCTCTTGGCTAGAAACACATCAATTATGCAATGAGGTGTAAATAAGTGATCAGTGGTGGAAAAACTTGCTCTAAAACCTGACTGTTCTTGACTAATAGTCTTGTGTTCATTGAAATATTTGGTCAGCCTGTTGTTAATCATTGAAGTAAATATCATTCCGAAGCAACTTAAAATTGTTATTTCTCTGTAATTGTTAGGATCTTTTGGACTTCCTTTACATTTGAAAAACTGGCTTTATAATTCCTAAGGAACAGGCATTTGGAGTTTTTTTCAGAGCGAAGAATTACATTAAACAACATAGCAAAAGTTCCAAGTAACCTGGTTGATGACGCCTTTAGAAATTCATTAGTGATATGGTCGTAACCAAAGGCTTTACTTAAGTTTGGTGATCGCATTCTGTATTTCCTCTTCAGTAAAGGGTACGTTTAACTCTTGGTTTACAATGGAGTGATCTGCATCAATATTATAGTCTTCTACGGTCTCTTCTGCCTCTGAATATATCTTTACAAAATGCTCCTTAAATGCCTTACATGATATGGGTGTAGCTGATTTGTCTTTTTCTAGGCTAGTCCCATTAATTATTTTCCAGTATGCCTTGGGATCAGAAATCTTTAATCTTCTAATTTTCTCTACAAGGTTATTTTGATAAATCTTGAATTGCTTTTCGATTTCTTTTTTGTAAACATGGCTTCCTCTATTTTAGCTTCAGTGAAAGACAGACAGCCAGTTATCACCATTCCTTGCTCCAGAAATTAAAAGGTTTATTTTGTTCTCTCTGGGTCTTTTGGTCTCTGTCTGTCTCTTTATGTGTCTGTCTTTCTGTCCCTTTGCATGTCTATCTCTTTCTGCCTGTCTCTCTGCTTCTTGCTCTCTCTTTCTCTCCCTTTGTCTCTGTTTATCTGTCTATGTCTACTAATATCAGAATGAATAAACTTACCTAATTTTGTCAGTCTCGGGTTTGATAGGCCTCTTTTCTCTCTGTTTCTATCTCTCTCAGAATAGTAGGCCTGTCTGTCTGTCTGTCTGTCTGTCTGTCTGTCTGTCCTGTCTGTCTGCCTGTCTGTCTGCCTGTTTGTCTGCCTGCTTGTCTTCCTGCCTGCCTGTCTGTCTGTCTGTCTGTACATTGAAGCAGTCTCAACGTCAGCTTTTTGTTATCAGCCGGCTGTCCCTGTTGTGTCTGACTTCAGCTCTGACATCAGGTGTTTCAGCTGTGTCAGTTCCTTGACAAGTGGTTGGGGTACTACCTTCTATCTGTCCCGCTTACGGTATTGGTGTGTATGTATGTATGTGTGTATGCACGCATGCATGCCAACACATGCATGTGCATGCATGCGATCGTGCATGTACGTGTGTGAAGTCAAATCAATTTTTTATTTCCAGATGGTACACTAAGCATTGATTTGCTTTTTTCCGACAAGCCATCTATCTAGTGGAAAAAGGAGAGAAAAATAAGCATTTCACCAATATATATATAATAGATAATATATATATAGATAGATATATATATAAATATAATATGTGTGTGCACGCGATTGTGTGTGCACGCGATTGTGTGTGCATGCAATGTGTGTGTGTGTATGTGTGCGTGTGCCCGTGTGTGTGTGTGTGTGCATACGCTTCTGCCTGAATGTGTGTGTGAATGTGTGTGTGTGTGTGTGCACAGGCGCGTGCACAAACATGCTTTTGCCTGGAATTCTGGCTGTAATCTTTTCTGTGTTGAAGGTGCCCCCAGTTTTCCTAAGCGGCCAGAAGAGAAGACAGTACACAGGAGATGGCCAGACTACAGGAGAAGACAGCATACAGGATATGGCAGACTACAGGAGAAGACAGTACACAGGATATGGCAGACTACAGGAGAAGACAGCACACAGGATATGGCGAACAGAAGAGCAACAGAATACACAAGGAGAGAAAATGGAACAAAGACAGCACAGGATATGGCAGACTACAGGAGAAGACAGCACACAGGATATGGCAGACTACAGGAGAAGACAGCACACAGGATATGGCAGACTACAGGAGAAGACAGCACACAGGATATGGCGACTAGAAAGAGCACACGAGATGGCCAGAAGAGAAGACAGCACACAGGATATGGCAGACTACAGGAGAAGACAGCACACAGGAGATGGCCAGACTACAGGAGAAGACAGCACACAGGAGATGGCCAGACTACAGGAGAAGACAGCACACAGGATATGGCAGACTACAGGACTGCGGGGACTACAGGAGGCTGCCACTATCAACACCACCCCTGAGGGCTTCAATCATCTGTGAGTTACTTTCCTTTTTTCACTAGTGTTCATTGTTTGAAATGAGGCAACATCTCTCACCCCTCCACCAGTTTTGATCATTGCAAAATAACGCTAAGAAAGATGAGAAAGAACTGAAGTGAACTTTCCTACCAGTATACAACAGAGGGCGCGAAACGTAGAATCCTTTGCTATCCAGTTTTCCAAAATTATAAACCACCATGGTAGGCATTTCCAGCCGTCTAACCAGTGTACAACCTGACGGCCTTTTCTTGACATGCTTTTGAAATGTGATCAGAATGAGACGCACAGGACTTGGCTTGTCTTCTGTATTTCAACTTTTCAAAAAAAACCGCTGTGGTAATCACAGGATGTATAGCTGCTTCTAACATGTCAAGATTTGGGACTAAGGTTATGTGTGGGAATGAAAAAACAGACCTTACTCTGTTCGATACTGTACAATGGTGGAGGTGATGACTGAGAGATATTGTCCAGATAAACAGACAAGCAAGCATAACAACTCGCTTTTAGAGGACTCACTGAGGCAAGCACAACACTGGTTTTCTTTCTTCCATTCTGATCCAGCGATTTGAAAATACTTTTAAGTGCAATTTGAGGCACTTATGTAGCCCATAGATTTTGGCGGCAAACCTGACAATGAACAGACTTTGATACACAGAGAAGAAAAAGTTGTGTGTTGAGGCTGAGGATGATGGAAGAAAGAAGCCTTAAGGTCTTTCTTTTGGAATGGATAGTGTGCTTTGTCATGGCAGGTCAAGGTAGAGAACGGTCCCTACACAGTCTACACTCACATATCCCCAAGGTGTTTTTTTCAGAGTTCATGACAAAAGGTAGCGTTTGTCAGTCCACACATTTACCACGCTTGTAATTTAAACATATCACAAATCGTGTTAGGCCACATGATTTTATTCTCAAATTGTAAAGAGACATATCGTTCAAAAGTCAAGTTTCACAAAGAAAACAGACTCGAATCTGAAAATGTTCAGAACAAAATCATTTGGAATTCGCTTGATTTAAAAGAGCATATATAGCTAAGAAAATGCAGCACCTTTAGATAAAAAGCCCCGTAACTTACCAAATATTTTTGCCTCACTCAAAAGAGAACTTTTAAAACCTGGTCTGACATTTTCTTCCAGTTGCAACTTTGAGTCAGAAATGCAAACTTCTCTTATTGAGCATGGTATGGTAATTGAAGTGAAAAACGAAACATCTTAGTAGAATCTCTTCCATGTATTCCATGTCATTACCAGCTCTATTATTTTGCACTTTGATGTTAATCCCAACGGAGACCATTCTGAAATAATAGCAACATTCCTTGGAGCTCAAAGTTCGGACTGATACACTCCTATGTCATATCCACATAGTTTCTGTATGTCTATGAAATCTCCCCCTTGACAGCTGAACTGTAGTAAGAGAAAGGTCACAGAGAGGATGTGCTTCTGGAACATGCTGGATGTCACTCACAGTGACCACATCTTTCCTCCGACAGTTTCATGGGGGGAGCTGATTTTCCTTCCGTTTAAATGGAATTTTTGTTAACAATATTTGCACTAAAAAAAATTGAGGAATATCCGAATATTTGATTCAAGACCATAAATCCTTTTGAATATGGCCAAAATGAAAACTTGTGACAAACATATAGAAAACCCTTGAAAGTCAAAGCTTGTATGTCTACAGTATTCTCAGTAAGGAGGGTGATAAACTAAAGATACATTTCTATGCAGAAAAATAAAGCTTCAAATACATGTGAATGCGTGGACGAAAGGAACAAGGACTAGCAGACAACAAAGTCTCAAATGAGGTAAAAACTAATTTCGTGCATATACAGTATGTCTCGGGAAGTTGTCTCTGGATCGCTAAGTTGGCCGCATTCTTGTCATTCAGAATTCAAAACGACAGAGCAAGGCATTAAAATGCATTGAATCTTGTGTAAGGCTATATGAACAAAGCAGTAACATAGCCTACAGTTGTTTTCGCTGTAGGCCTGTATTAACACATTGGTTTGTAAAGGGGTGGGGTAGGGGGAAGCAAGAGTTTGAAGCTGAAGCCAACTTCCCAGAGCAGATTTAAATACTTCGTTTAAACTCAAGCTGCTACGGAACAGATGCAAGGTAGCGAATTTTGAGGCAAGTGGTGCCTCGCTCTATGGCCAAAATGAAATGAAGAAGTAGGGGCAGTTAAGGTAGTGATGTACACTGGAGGTAAATTGACAACAGACATGGAAATAGATGTTGACAAATATGTGTGCGCGAGCGCACGCGCGTGCGCGCGTTGTGTGTGTGTGTGTGTGTGTGTGTGTGTGTGTGTGTGTGTGTGTGTGTGTGTGTGAAAGTCGAAGTCAAATTCAGTCACATTTTTATTTTCAGATGGTACATTGAATAGGCAATGCATTGGCTTTTTATCATCAAGCCATCTATACAGGAACAAAAGAAAAAACCCAACTTCATCAATAATATTTAATGACATTATTACGACAACCCATAACAATATGTACCAAAAAGTAAAAACAAAAAAACCCACTGCACTGCAAACACACTTACACACACAAACACGCACGCACGCACGCACGCACGCACGCGCGCAGGCAAGCTAAGCAAGCAAGTGTGCACACACACACACAAGCACGCATGCACTCACGCACACACATACACACACACACACACAACACCACACACACACTCACACTACATACACGCGCGCAAATGCACACACTTAAGTATTCTCTTTAATTGCAACAAAAAAACCCAACCTAATACAAAACAAATCATGAAATGTGAAATAAAGTATACCAGGTCACGATATCACCCATTCTTTTATGTTCTTACTTCATGAAAACAAAGACAAAACAAAACGGGCAAAAACAGGAAAAAAAAAAAAATACACGGCAGTCATTGCTGTTAGCATTGACAATACTGTCAGCGATGACATTCCTCCTCTTCCCCGTCCTGATACCAAAACGTGTACTGGTATGCGCTCATACTCTTAAAACACTGGGGTTTTTTTTATCTATCTATCTATCTTTATTCTATCTATCTATCTATCTATCTATCTATCTATTATCTATCTATCTATACTTATCTATCTATCTATCTCTCTTTAGTCCGGCGACCGTTTGGGCACCTGTGAAGACTTGACAACCAGTTCCCTCCATTCCTCTCTCTGTTCTGTCTTTCTCAAAAAAAATTTTGAGTTTCAGGCCTGTCTATTTGCTGATGTTGTCCTCCCATCTCATCCTTGGTCTGCCTCTTTTTCTTCCTCCTTGGACAGTGCCTTTCAGTATTGTTTTTGCTAGCTCTTTTGATTTTGTGACATGCCCGCACCATTTAACTTTAGGCTTCTTTACGATTGATAGAAGATTTTCGTATGGACAGTAGGGATTGCTTTTTACCATTGACATATCCACACCACAGCAATCAATCAAACAAAAACATTTCAGACAAATAAATCAATAATAATGATTATAATAATATTGGTAACATAATATCACAATCACCCATCACCACTAGGAGCGACAACACAATTAACGAGAAAAAAGCGATGGGAAAGACGGGGAGGAGTATCGAGAAGGAAAGGGAAAGCACAGACAATCAAACAAAAACAAAAAAGATTTTACAAACAAATCAAATCCCTACATAATTTTTAAGAAACACCAAAAGCCCACAATCAACTAGACTATCAAACCAAAACACTAATATTCATAATAGTACTAGTGATCCCATTATTAACAACAGCAAACGCAACATCCATGATAAAACCTGTTGAATTGGATCAGAGTTAAGGCATGGAAAAAACAGTAAAGTGACAATATCCAGCCATCCCATCAACCAGTTGCTTTTCTCCTTTCCCTTGTCCTTAAATTTGTAGATTATACACCTACGTATACAGATTACACGCTTTCATTGACATTAACAATGATGAGAGGAAAAATGTCTCTTTCTCCCCCCTCTCCCCTTCCACATACATAACTATACAGCATGCAACAGTGTAATATTTCCAGTCACTGTGAATCACATCTGAAACATGTTTAGGGGTGCAGAAAGTGCTGATGTATTTGATTTAATCATGGTTAATTGATTTATATGCCAGTTTATAGGCATTTGTGCATTAAATGATATTTCAGCTGTGTCTGGAACTGATTTTTGTTTTTGATATTTAAAACTTTCTGTGTTTGTTCCATAAATCACTTACTGGATATAAAAAGCTTTCTTTGTAAAGATTATTTCAAGGTTTTGGCAATGTTATTAGATGATCTTTGGAGGGCCATTTTCATAGACAACTTTCTGTACAAATAAAACTTTATTTAAATAGATTATGTTTTGGAAGGTTAGAATATTTGTTTGCTTATAATCTTTTATGGTATGGAGATTGATTTTAATAAAACAAGTTTTAGTGCTCTTTTATATAATCAATGAGTGAATTTTTAATTTGTTTGACTGCAGCTGTCCCAAAGAGAAGAGGCATAGTCCACCATAGGCAAAGTTTGGCCACAAAAAGTGTTTGCGGGAATGACTATTCAGAAAGTGTTTAATTTTTATTACTGAAGTAGCTTTTTAGCAATATTTTTTCCTGGTGACATGAACTGGTCAGTCCAAGTAAGGTTTCTGTCAATTTTATAATGACACCCAGAATTTTGTAGGAATCAACTTCTTCAATCACTCTTTAATCTGTCAAAAGTCTGATTTTCTTGTGTCTCTTTTGTCTGCTAGTACACATACATTCATTTTTTTTCATTTAGGGACATGTGGTTTAATTGAGGTTAAGTAATCAATTGTCAGTATGTTTTTAAGTTTGAGTGCTAATCACTGGGAGTCAAAATCAATACAACAGAGGGATGTGTCGTCAGCAAACATTATTAACAACTACATTCTAGAAATGATGGTAAGTTATTTACAGAGACTGAAAATAAAAGAGAACCATTATTATACTCTGAGTGTGTGTGTGTGTGTGTGTGTGTGTGTGTGTGTGTGTGTGTGTGTGTGATGTAATAAATATAATATAATATAATATGATATGATATGATATGATATGATATGATATGATATGATATGATATGATATAATATATGAAAATTATTTGGGGAGAAAAGGGGAGTCGTAGTTGATTTTGTAGAAGAGGTATTAAAAACTGATAGTTGGAAGAGGGGGTAGGTTATGTGTAGCTAGGCTATGAAAATAAAATTAAAAGGCTAGCCAATAAAAGAGCAGGCTTTTATGCATAATATATGGTTTATTTTGGGATAGATCCTTAGTTTTTCTAATATGCATTATATATGGTTTATTTTGGGATAGATCCTTAGTTTTTCTACTAGGTTCTTTTTCAGTTGGAAGAAAGGAGTAGTGTGTGTGTAGCCAGGTAAATGGGGATATAAGCAAGGCCAGCTCATAAAAGAACAGACTTTTTTCTCTCGGGGTTTATGTGGGACTAATAACTATCTTTGTTCATCAACTCAACTTGGATTCTACTGGAAACAAACACGATTTTTTTAATATACAGTGGGCCAGAAATCGCTTATCTCAGATCCGGAAAATTGAAAAAAACAATGGGAAATGAAAGAAATAACCGTGCCTTTAGGCTTGTTCCTTCGTTTATCTACTTAATTTTGGTTCTTTGTTAAAACACCCACAACGTATTTGAAAACAAAAACTGCCCGGAACCACTGAGCTCATTCCAGAAGTGAAAAATTGTCATACAACCCAATCAGTTGAGCAATAGAAACAACCATGGCTTGTTTATCGGCCAGGTGGTTTGGGATTTAAAGAAAACTTCCAAATCATTGTGTCAAAATCTATGTACCATTTTGTCTATGCGCCATTGTGTCCACATGCATGCATGCATACAGGCAGACAAGCCAGCTGACTGACAGCCCTTTCCCTGTTACCAATGTTCATTACTAACACTAACCTTTATACTAACCTTTATTTTCGACCTGACCCAACATGTGGACACGAAAGGCAGGTGGATAACATGATACGAGACATGACACAGAAACAACCCGTTTTCGTTTCTTGCGCTTTTAGGTGTGGAGGAGTATGTGCGGTGTTTTCAGAAAAAGGGTGTTAGACAGAGGTGGCGGGATGGGTAGCTTTATGTGGGAAGGGGCATAACAGAAGTTGTGGCTGTCATCTGTGTGAGAGCATATAATTATAGTAAATGGGAAAACAAGGGTTGTTTTTTTCTTTAAGAGAGAGGGAATGTTTTAACAAAATAGATACTTATTCAGATATGAAAAGGTGTGGTTAAGTGGAAAATGTTTTACTCAAATGATTTTTGTTGTGTATGGGTGCGCGTGCGTGCGTGCGTGCGATGTGTGTGTGTTTTTTTTTTTTTAATTCTTTTATATCGATGATAATGGAATGAGCATACTTGTGCTTTTTTTACATCCAGTCCCCGTGTGTATGCAGTTTTGTAAATGTCATCTGTTCCCACCGGCACACGATGGCCTACTCTTAAGAAAAGAGAGAGAGAGAGAGTGGGTGTGGGTGTGTGTGAGAGAGAGAGACCTATATGCATGCATGGATGCAGGAAAGGACAGTAGAGTGTGTATACATATTCCTTTATTCGTAATGTTCACCTTTAGATCAGATAAACTGTTGAGTAAAAAAAAAAACAAAAAAACCCCAGAAGCATAAGAAATGCAAAAAAAACAAAAAAAGTCAGAAAAACAGACGTAAAATTACAAGATGAAGGAACTCGTAAATGAAAAGTGCAATAACACAGAAAAAAAAGAGAACGGCTGGAAAAAGAAGAAAAGGCAAAGAAGACAGAAGAAGGCTAATATCTAGAAAGAAAGTGAAAGAAACACAAGAACAACCAGTAAAAGCAACCAACCCCCTCCCCCCCCCCCCCCCCCCCCCCCCCCACAAAAAAAGAAAAATAGTAAAATGAATAAAAAGTGAATAAAACCAGTTACGGCAGCAACTAAGACAATGGGGACTGAAAAAGAACAGTGGAAAGAACACAATAAGAGGGGTAAAGAACGGGCCAAGAAACAGAAAAGAAGATAGAAAAGAAAAGGATACAGAAAAAAGGGACAGACGCATGGGTGTGTTCCTTTTTTTTAGTCTATGCTTTATTACTATTTGTCTGTCAAGAACAGCTATATAAACCCAAAGTAATCGAGTAACACACACATGTCGTTGATTATTATACACTTAGAAGCAGAGGAAGTACGACCAGCTTTGCAGAAAATACTTGCTGCATGGTAAGGGAACAGATGGAATGTTTGCATATCTGTAATGACTAAAGTAACACAATCTGCTTAGCGTTCAGCTGTGACACTGTAGGTTTTGATTAAAAAAAACCCAGCGTGAACAAAAAAACTGAAAGTGATGTACAAATTCTGCAAATAGCTGATACTTACAAATTGTTTGGTTTTGGACTTAGCCTTCAAATGGATGCAACATATCAACTTGAATCCTGTGAAAATGATTCATACAGCATTCTTCCATTCAGAAACACTTTCCCCTTTTCATTTCAGAAGCAAGACCTCATGAAATACATCTCCCCCTCTCCCCAAAACAGCTAAACAATAAAAGTAAAAAATAAAAAAAACTACAACACAGAAAAATTATCAAAAAAAACAAAACCAACACAAAACCCACCGAAATATGTAAATGATGCAAAATGTCTTACAAAGCACGATTTATAACGTTTCTAACAGTCCTCACACAATAATCTTGCACAAAACAGGAAATCTCGTGTTGAAAAAAGCCTCCTTTCAACAAAAGTAGGGTGGTATCAAAGCTCACACCGTGTCCAAATTACCAGTGAAATTGTTTTAAAGCCAGAGAAGCCATCAGCCAGGCTGACTGACCCACAGACCAGCCACTAAGCACTCTGAAAATTGAAAAAAAAAAGGCTGAAACAAAGAATGATACCGACTTCTGACTTTCATGAATCATGAGATCAGGTCTAAGATGTGCCCAGAATGTTAACTAACATCACCATATTTATTATCAAGGCGCAGTGATAATCTTTCATTTTCTCAAAATCATAAACATTACCACCACCACCACCCCCAAAAAGCCCAGCAAAATGAATAATTCCCACATTCCAAGTGCAAAACCTGAGAGCTGCTAGTACTGATCAGTTTGACAGTGATCCACCTTCTGCTTGACTAGTGCATTGGTGGCTAAAAAAAATGCATGTGTTTGATATTTACCCAGTCTGTCAGGTACTATGTCATTAAAAAAACTTTTTTTTAAATCTCCACGCGCGAGACACACACACACACACACACACACACACACACACACACACACACACACACACACACACACCAGCCCGTTAGCATACACATGCCGTGTTTCTACAATCCTGTCGGTCCAGTAAAAGTCTTGATAATTCCGACTTTCCTAATACTTATTCAAATGACACATATTTCCACACAGCTTAGGAGATCTAAGTATTTGAGCAACAAACTGACTTCAGTTGTGTTGATGGGACATTGATTTTTACCACAGATGTGACAGACAGGGCTGGGTTTTTCAAGCAGCTGTGAACAACCCTTGACTTAGAATGTGCACTTTCTTGAAGGCCTAGTGCTGATATGCTCATAAACCATCTTCTTGTCGCTCCAAACATTCGGTACTTTCAAGAAACAGCAGAATATTACACAGTGCAAAATTAGCAGTCTTGTGATCATAAGTACTTTGTCGTTGTGCAATTTTTCTCACAACAATACAAAGGATTGAAAAATATATTTTTATAAGAAGTAACAGATTTAAGACTTTGAAATCTGTTGAAAATTACAAAGTGACAACCTGTGATAAACACTTGAAAATCCTATTTATCTATTTATTAATTTATTCATTCTTTTATATCTTCGCTTGTCTATCAAAGTATTCTCATAAACGATGACAATAAATTGAGGATACATTTTTATGCGATAAAAAAGTAGATAACAGTTGGAATGTGTTCGAGTGCCTAAACGAAGCGGACAGGAATAGCAGACAGCAAATTGTACAAGGGAAGTAATTATTAATTTGGTGCATGCACAGTAAATCTCAAGAGTAGTCCAACAATCGTGCTAGTTGGATAATGTATTTAGCCCAGTGTGTCGGGTTAAAAACAAGAAAGAGAGTCAAACACTAAGCATTAGGCCTATACCCCGTGTGACTGACAAGAGCTGAGCATGGAGGCTAGATAATCGAAGTAGCAACAAACAAAACAAGTGTTTTCGCTGTGTATGTGATAAATCACATTTTCCTGCAAGCAATGCTGGGCAGGAGGTTGAAATTGAAGCCAACATTTTAGAGCCGACATGGCCCAACCAAGATTTGACACTTTGGACTAAAGTTGCTATGAAACAGATGTAAAGTATCGAAGTTCAGCGCAATGGTGCCGAACGCTCTAAAATAAAATTACGTGCCAATTTTCGACATAAAAAACCATGATCAAGATGAGTGATCGTTATACTTTAGGTTCCCACATTTTGTCACGAGTGCGGCATTCCTTTTTTTTTTTTAAACTAAATCAGTGGATGGGGCATCCAACTTCAGCAAGAGACAGTTGTGAACTTCATAGACTTTTCTTTAGTAAATAATGTCAGACTTGCATAACAATTTTTCTCTCTACTTGAAACAGTTAATCCAATACTAGTATTAACATAGCTAAAAAAAAATCTGACAGCTACTCAAACGTTATTCAGAAAAAACATTGTAAGTGGAACTATTTCTTCTCTAGCAATGCACACACCACACACACAACAACCAGGCGCGCACGCACACACGTACGCACACACACACGCACGCGCATGTGCACACGCACGCACGCACTAACGCACGCACACACACACACACACACACACAATTAATGTGCGTTCATCATAAATTGGAGTTGTTGATGAGTTATTCGTTTAATGTCAAATCGAACAAATCAAAGATTCTTGACTGTCAAATAACAAATTGGATAAGACAAGACTGCTATTGTAATCGTCTGTAAGTAGATTGGACCCCCCCCCCCCCCCCCCCCCTCTGCCCTACACACATACGCACGCTCACATGCGCTTTATATGCATGTATGTAAAATAGTTCTATTTTAGTGGAAATCAAGGACAGTATAGGCTAAAAACGTCCTGCTCAGGATCTCAAAAACAATGCTGCCAACACTTTCTTGATGGGGGATATTTTCAGATGGTAAAAAGATTTTAACAATGCTGCCAACACTTCTTGATGGGGGATATTTTCAGATGGTAAAAGATTTTAACAATGCTGCCGACACTTTCTTGA
Organism: Stramonita haemastoma; assembly: GCA_030674155.1. NCBI lineage: Eukaryota > Metazoa > Mollusca > Gastropoda > Neogastropoda > Muricidae > Stramonita > Stramonita haemastoma. Next base: position 525,158 of record CM060320.1, read on the forward strand.
TGGGGGATATTTTCAGATGGTAAAAAGATTTTAACAATGCTGCCAACACTTTCTTGATGGGGGATATTTTCAGATGGTAAAAAGATTTTAACAGTGCTGACAGCACTGTCAAAACTGAACACCATCTGGAAAGATAAAAAATATCTCACTCAAGTCCAAGTCTAATGCACTCCCTTGTAATATCCACATTCCTGTATGTCTGTGAATCATGGACCCTGACTGCAGAGAGAAGAATACAGGCAGTAGAGATGAGATGCTTCCGGAACTCCTTGGCATCCTTTACAGAGACCACACAAGCAACGAAGACGTGCATAACAGAATCCAGCAAACCATTGGTCCCTACGGAAAATTTTCTATCAATAATAAAGAAGCGTAAAGTTAAACGGTATGGGCATGTCACAAGATCAAAAGAACTAGCAAAAACAATACAGCAAGGCACTGTCCAAGGAGGAAGAGAGAAGAGCCAGACCAAAGAAGAGATGGGAGAACAACATCGGTGAATTGACAGGCCTATAACTCGACAAAACCCTGAGAAAGGCAGAACAGAGAGAAGAATGGAGGGAACTGGTTGTCAAGTCTTCATGGGTGCCCCCATGGTCGCCAGACAAAGGGATAGATAGATAGATAGATAGACAGAAGAAGACAGACAGACAGACAACAGACAGACAGACAGACAGACAGACAGACAAATACTTTCACACATAATAGGTTTTCATTTTATGAGAAAGTTTGCCTGAATTTAAAAAAGGCTTCAGCTTCAGGGGCTGCTACCCCAAACCCCTGCTTTTCAGCAGAAAAAAGGGTCACTTCTTTCCCTTTAGCCCATCCACTGTAATACCTTCACTTTAAAAGCTGAGTTGTTTTGCTCTGTTAATCATGTAGTGCGTATTTCATGTATTTGCTTATAGTCCAACACATCTTTGTTTGCTATGATTATTTGATGGACTTTGTTATATTTGCTGGCCATGGTTAAAAAAAAGTTCAGCATGGAAAACTATTTTGAAAATAACCCCTCAAGTTTGCAAACAACCAACCATTCCATCGGCCAATTGATGATGTACTGATCCCAGTTAAACAATAAAAGCTGAAGTGGCAGTTCAGTCAAGTTAGGTAAAGTCAAAAACACTTTAATCATTCCATGAAGGGCAACTACAGTACTTCAGTACAGTCCCCCAATCCAGTCAACTGTAAATGGGTACCTGCCACCTTGAGGGTCAGGGAAGGGAAAGCAGCGAGGGAGACGAGATGGGCGCCGCCCTCAATATGCTGGTCCCTAGAGAAGCTGAGGTCCCTGATGCCTCGCTCCACTAGACGGGGGACGGGATAGCCTAGTGGTCAGAACATTGTGCTCGCAGTTTGACGACCCGGGTTCGATTCTCGTATGAGGAAATTTTCCTTCTGGAGTTAACATCAGTGCTGACTCCACTCTCCCCCAAAGTCTTTCGGATGAGATTATAAACCGAGGTCCCGTGTGTGAACGCACGCAGAACATCTTGCCACACGTTGAATCCTGTTCCGCTTTTCGTAAGAGTAGGCCATCGTGTGCCTGTAGGAACAGATGACATAAAACTGCATACACAGGGGACTGGTTGTAAAAAAGCACAATAGTGCTTATTCCATTATCCTCGATATAAAAAGAATAAAAATGAATAAATAAACCACACAGGTTATGGGACACCTTTACACGTTAAGAAACAGTACAGAAAGATGAAGGGAAGAGGAAGATGAGATGGAAAGAGAGTGTCACAGAGTGGACACACATATCACTGAAGGAGACAGTCAGGGAAGAGATGGAAAGGGAATGTGACAGAGAGGACAGGTAAAGAGAATGTGACAGAGTGGACAGGTAAAGAGAATGTCACAGAGTGGACAGGTGCATCACTGAATGGGACAAACAAAAGGGAATAGAGAGGAAGGAAGAAGATGGAGAGAGAGAGAGAGAGAGATGTGACAGAGTGGACAGGTAAAGAGAATGGGACAGACAGAGTGGACAGGTAAAGAGAATGGGACAGACAGAGTGGACAGGTAAAGAGAATGGGACAGACAGAGTGGACAGGCAAAGAGAATGGGACAGACAGAGTGGACAAACGCATCACTGAATGAGACAGGCAGGAGACAGACAACCTCACAGCATGGGGGAAGCTGGCTGCCTGTTCAATGGTGCCCCCACTATCCCAGTTACTGTGGACAGCTGATGGTAGAGGAGGAGGATGACTTCTCTTTTGGAATGAAGGCTGATTAGCATTAAAGCAGGACTACCAGATCCCATCAAAATAGAAAGTTACTATAAATTTTGAACACGAGTACGAAAGGTGGGTTACATAATGGACGAAAATGTTTGAAACATAGTTGCACAGATATCACAGAAATATTGATGGACGTGATATGATACTGAAGGAAGATGAGCTACAATGTCAATTTCATCTTTTATCAAAGACGTTCAACTCACGACAAAGGGTAGTAATTATGCACTGTTTTCGCTGTTAGATAGCTTCCCTTTATGATGTGACACACCCTCATCCTGATCTTCAGTCAGCTGAGTCATAGCGCTTGTGCAGTTGGTTGCCCCACTCTCTTCTAAAGACATACACATACACAGGACCCAACATTCATATTTAGACCCGCAACATCTGTTGAAAATCAGTGATTTGCAAAAAAGGAAAAAAATCCAAAACACCTGGGACTTCACTCGAGGGTTTACACATTGGATCAGGAAGTTGGTAAAACATTTGCCACTCAAATAGCAGGTTGATATGATTAAGTTAATATGAAATGTTGCACAAAGCGACTATTCACTGTAGGAACCGAACTAACTGAACTGTACTGAAACTTGGTTTGGATTGCAATTTTTCATAAGCAAGAGTTCTGCAGATAGTGATCAAGAGTGTCAACTGTCGAGCATTAATCTATACCAACATCTGCTATCAGTTGAAAAAATGATGGCCAGTGTTCTGGCTAAAGCCATTCTGCAGACAACTGTTGGGGGGAAAGAGGGAGTGGTAGGCAGAAAACATTTAAATGGACACGGAAACTGTTTACAAAGGCCCAGGGCTAGCATATAGACTATAGAGTGAAGGAATCTGATGAATAACTCTTCAGTGCAACCAGAATCCAAACAATTCACCAGGAATCAAGATTAAGAAAAACTAGTATAATCTGTAACTATTTATTCTGAAAACTTGTGCAGAAATAAGAAAATTGGTATATAACCTTTTAACAGGCAAGATAGTAGAGGCGATTTTAAGATGAGTCGTCTTTATTCACAGCCTGTAAGAGAAATCATATACACAGATCTACTGACAGGATTATTTGATGTCACTACAGCAAAACTGGTTAAACCATCCACTTAGGAGAATTATGTTTGAAAGCTGTAGGTACAAAAAGTGACTACAAACTTAAATGTTACATTTTTCTTTTTCAACATTTCAAACCTTTAGCGGGGTCATTTTAGATACTGTCCGACATGCCATGAAGCCAAACGCCCTCAGTTCCTATTACATTGAAGTTCACTACAGCAGTTGATTGTACCAGACTTACCAATGGGATGGATTGGGTGTAGGCACTGAAAGGTTCTGTTCTCTACCTTGACCTGTCAGCATTGATGACAGGTGCCAGACCACGACCTCACCTGGTGGACACTGCAGTTGGTTCATCGTGAGTACATTTAGTCCATCTACTGCTGTCTTTTCTGGGTAGGATGTTTGAATCTGTGTGGTCAAGGTTGACATCAGTGGTGCCCAGAGTGCTTGTTGAGATGACTGCTGCATGTTTTATCTGCCGAAAGAAAGAACTGACCATTGACTCAGTCATGTTGAGATGACTGCTGCATGTTTTATCTGCCGAAAGAAAGAACTGGCCATTGCCTCAGTCATGTTGAGATGACTGCTGTGTGCTTTGTCTGCCGAAAGAAAGAAATGGCCATTGCCTCAATCATGTTGAGATGACTGCTGCTGCTGTCAGCCCCTGCCACCAGTGTTGTGGAGGATTTTGCTCATCTAGGCAAGGTCGGCTTTCTGTCGGCAAAAACAAAAACTAATGATCGCACGACAGCTTGCCTTTGCTGCTTCCTGACAGCCCCCCCCCCCCCCCACACACACACACACACATACACCTCTTCCCTCCACCCCCCCACCCCCACCCCTCCACTTTCCCTCAAAAAAATGATGACATACATTTTGGAGGTAACGTCAGGGGATGGGATGTGGACAGAGAGAATCCCAGATCTTGCCTAGATGTTCCTCAGTACAACACAAACTCCGATGCAAGCACAACAACAGTGAAATGTTTGATGTGTTGAACATGTTCTGCAGGCTTCGTCCATTTCAGGTTTCTTCGGAAAGTGGTGAAATGAGCAATGTTACGAGGTGAGGTAGATATCTATCACTGCCATATGCGCTTACCACCTCTCTTGTTTTCACGATGACTATATTTATCGAACATTGTTGACAAAGGTCCCGATCTTTTATCATCATAGTGACATACCTACATATCTGAATATGGATGGATTTGTTCAGAATTGTTGTGTATTCACGAATACTTATACAATAGCAACGTGTTCATCAACAATCGTGTTAGAGTCACTAATCTTTATTGTATTTTATTTATTTATTTTATTTATTCTTTTATATCGAGGGTAATGGAATAAGCACTCAAGTGCATTTCTACACCTAGTCCCGGTGTATATGCAGTCTTGAAAATCTTGTCATCTGTTCCCACCGGCACACAATGGCCCTACTCTTACGAAAAGCGGAACAGGATTTAACGTGTGCACAAGATGTTCCGCGTGCGTTCACACTCGGGGCCTCGGTTTATAGTCTCATCCGAACGACTTTTGGGGAGAGTGGAGTTTGACCTGGTCATTGACAGTTGTGATAATTATAGTCACCATTCTTGATACCGGTGTCTTTATCAAGGATGATGATGTAGATTTCTGAAATTCTACGGTGGTGTGTTTTCTAAGAACGGGTCAGTGTGCTACGGTTAAAGCAGATTGTATCGAACAGATAACAACAATCATAAACAGGTTTTAGTCAACAGAGCATAATGATGACAGAATTCTATATGAACAACAATCCTAAACAGGTTTTTGCAAACAGCATAATGATGACAGAATTCTATATGAACAACAATCCTAAACAGGTTTTAGCAAACAGAGCATAATGATGACAGAAATCTATATGAACAACAATCCTAAACAGATTTTATCAAACAGAGCATAATGATGACAGAATATGATAATAATAATAATAATAATAATAATAATAATAAATAATAATAATAATAATAATGATAATAATAATAAATAATAATAATAATGGTAATGATAATAATAATAATAATACATGGAATTTATATAGCGCTATATCTTGTAAAAACAAATCACAGTGCTTGCATTCGACCTATACAACACAAAAGAAATCAATAACAATTTTTTTTTTTTTGTAAATTCAGCACACGCACGCACGCGCACACACACGCACGCACACGCACTCGCAATTTGACGACCCGAGTTCGCTTCCCGTTGTAGGGGATCTTTCCCCTTGAGTTAACATCAGTGCTGACTCTACTTTCCCCAAAAGTCTTTCGGATGAGACTGTAAACCGAGGCCCCGTGTACGACAGCACGCAGAACATCTTGCGCACACGTTAAATCCTGTTCCGCTTTTCGTAAGAGTAGGCCACTCTGTGCCGGTGGGAACAGATGACAAGATTTACAAAACTGCATACACACGGGCACTGGATGAAAAAAGCACATGAATGCTTATTCCATTATCCTCGATATATGAGTTCACACACACACACACACACACACACACACACACACACACACACACACACACACACACACACACACACACACACACACAAACACGCGCACGCGCGCGCGCGCACTTATAAAGGTTATACACTTTGGCAGGCAGATGTTGAAGGCAGGGACAGATAAGAGATGGAAACAGAAGGAGAGAATCTTAGGTTTGAAATAAGTATGTCTTTAGATTGGATTTAAAAGTGTCATAAGTAGGCTTTTGCCGGAGGGAGAGAGGGAGGTCATTCAGATCAACGGACCAGAGACAGAAAGAGCGGCGGCCGACGGTAGATAGGTTGAATCTGGGTGTTCTTAAGGACAGAGTTTCTGCGGCCGAGCGGAAGGAGCGAGAAGGTGTGTACAAGTGAAGACATTCACAGAGGTAGGAGTGTGCAGTTTTGTGAAGACATTTGTAACAGAAGGTACGGATCTTGTATTTTACTCTCTGTGGTACAGGCAGCCAGTGGAGAATGAATGAATAATCTTTATTTTTCAACGGTTACAGAGTAAGCATTTCATCCGGCCCTTGCAAGAGAGGGGTAGTGTGCTCAGATTTTTTATTTCAGAGGACCAGACGAGCTGCAGAGTTTTGTATACGTTGAAAGGAGTGGATAGATGATGCTGGCAGACCAGCTAAAAGAGAATTGCAATAGTCCAGACGTGAAAGAATAAGAGAAGCGACAAGTTTGGATGTTGCATCAGTAGACAGGTACTTTCGTATTGCACTAATACGCCGTAGTTGATAGTAGCATGACTGACAGGTCTGGGTGATTAATTTTTGCATGGAGAGTATGTTGTCGACAGTGACCCCTAGATGCTTCACAGAAGTAGATAGCGGAACTGACGAGTTACCGAATTCTATTGAATTTGTTGAAATGGAGGAAAATTTGTGTTTGGTGCCTACAAGCATGGCTTCGGTTTTATCTGCATTTAGTATACTTGTTTTGTATCATCCAGTGTTGGATTTCTTGAAGGTAGTTGGCCATATTTCTCAAGAGAGATGGCAGATTTTCAGGTGTATCACTCCTTTGAATCTGAGAGTCATCAGCATAAAAGTGATAATTGATATGATGATGGTCTATTATATGTGACAGTGGAGCAGTATATAGGGTAAAAAGAAGAGGGCCCAGAACGGATCCCTGAGGGACACCACATTCCAGTTTGGCAGGCGCTGATTGAATCTTGTTTACTGCAACTGTATGGACTCGGTCTGTAAGGTATGAAGTAAACCAGGTGAGGGCTGTGCCTTTAATACCAAACATGTTTTGGAGACGGGAGAGAAGAATTGAATGATCTATAGTGTCAAGGGCAGCAGATAAGTCAAGAAGAGTGAGAAGGGAGATTTTCCCTAAGTCAGGAGCCTGGAGAAGCATGTTTAAGGTGTGGACCAGGGTGGTTTCAGTGCTGTGGTTGATGCAATAGGCAGACTGGAAAGGGGGAAAGAGATTATTGGAAAGAAGATGGCTATTGAGTTGTTTTAGAACTTTTTCAATGACTTTAGAGATAAAAAGCCTATAGACAGGTCTATAGTTCTTCAGGATGTTAGGATCAAGGTCATGCTTTTTGAGTAGAGGTGTGACTATCGCAGTTTTGAGAGCTGATGGAAAAGTTCCTGAAAGAAGAGATGAGTTTACTATTTTTGTGATAGGAGGTATAAGCTGTGGAATGCACTGAATGAAAAGAGAAGCAGGTACGGGATCGAGATCGCATGATTTTATTGTCATTTCGTTCAGAATGTTCTTGATTTCTTTCTCGCTTGTTGGGTGAAAGAAAAGAAGAGGAGTGCCATGAATTGGAGATCAGGTGGCGCAGGTTGGAAAGAAGTCTGATCCAGTTTGGAGCGGATGTTGCGGACTTTGTCAGAGAAGAATGAAGAAAAAATAGCGGGAAGTTCAGAATGGCTGTACGCGGTAGGCAGAGGACTTGCCTTATCAGAGCCAAGAAGAGTTGAGGTGAGGGAAAAAAGATATTTCATGGATGTAGCATTAAGAACTTGAGCAGAGTATTAGTTAGTCTTTGCGGAACAGATTAAGGTTTTGACTTTGTTAGTTTGTTTTCGTAAGACCTGCCTGTTTCTTTCAGCTTTTATTTTTCAGCGCTTCCACTCTAGCTGTCGGCGTTTGCGCTTTGCGACTAGAATTTCGTGAGAGCACCATGGGGCACAGGGCCTGTCGGGCAGAAAAAGGTCGGTAGGAGGTGCATGCTCATCGAGCAGTTGACTGAAAACATTAGTGTAGTGTGTAGAATGGTCAGTGTGGTCAGGAGTTTGTGATAGGCATTCAGCAGCTTGAGAAGAGAAGGTTTGAGTATTGGTAGTCTTGAGGCTGCGACGGATAACGCGCTTTTTCTTTTTGATAGGCTTTGCGATGTTGTGATAGAAAAGAATGGCAGAATAATCAGAAACCAGTTCATTAGTGGCGGATACAGATGTGATGAGATCTAGTGAAGCATCGGTGATGAGCCGGTCTAAGATGTGGCCTGATCTGTGTGTTGGTTTATTTACTAGCTGAGAAAGAGAGTAGTTAGACAAGGAAAGAGAAAGACGTTTGACATCAGGAGAAAGCCGGTTGTCGAAGTGGAAGTTAAAGTCATCAAGAATGACAAGTTTCTTGGGAGAGAGGCTGTAGTGATCAAGGAAGGACTGAAACTCTTGGTGGAAACCTGAAGATATTAGATTATTTTTACGGCTAGGAGGCGGACGGTAAAGACAGCAGAAAGTGATAGGATGGCCTGGTATGTTGAGGTTGAGTTCAGAGACTTCAAAAGGATTCAGGCGAAAAAGAGAGGGAGTGGCAGGAAGAAAGAGCTGGATGCAGTGTGTCTTGTAGATGACGGCAATGCCACCTCCATGGGAGAGTCGGGGGAAAGAAAGAGTCGTGTAGCCAGGTGGTGTCAGCTTTTTGATTATTGGTTCATGACCTTGTGGGTTTAGCCAGGTTTCTGTAAGAAAAGCGAGATCGATGTTCTGTTCAGATATGAAGTCAGAAAGAAAGTCGGCTTTACCCTCTGGGCAGACAGATTGCGTGTTAAGTAAACATAATTATGTGAAGAAGGTTTGATGGAGGCAAAGAGGTTGAAGATAGTGGTGGTGAGTGAGGGGACTATCCGAAGAAGAGGATGGGGATATGGAGGAGATGGGTGCAGTGGAAGGGCAGACCAGAGTTTGGATGGTGTCAGGTGTGGAAGAGGGTGGGGGAACTGAATCAGTTAGGGAATTTGTAGTATAGCACATCATGGTACACATTACAGTCAGAACAAACATTGTCACGTACAAACGAAGAAGCAACTGAAGTCGTAGGAAAGAAGGAGTGTTGTCTCTGTTTACGTGGTTGTAGCGGTGACGTCAGGTGGGAAACGGATGAAAGGGAAGCACGCCACAGTCGTATATATGAACAGCAATCATAAGCAGATTGTATCAAACATGGCATAATGATGACAGATTTCTATATGAACAACAATCATAAGCAGATTGTATCAAACATGGCATAGTCATGACAGATTTATATATGAACAGCAATCATAAGCAGATTGTATCAAACATGGCATAATGATGACAGATTTCTATATGAACAACAATCATAAGCAGATTGTATCAAACATGGCATAGTCATGACAGATTTCTATATGAACAGCAATCATAAGCAGATTGCATCAAACATGGCAAAGTGATGACAGTTTGTATATGAACAACAATCATAAGCAGATTGTATCAAACATGGCATAGTGATGACAGATTTCTATATGAACAACAATCATAAGCAGATTGTATCAAACATGGCATAGGTGATGACAGATTTCTATATGAACAACAATCATAAGCAGATTTATCAAACATGGCATAGTGATGACAGATTTCTATATGAACAGCAATCATAAGCAAATTGTATCAAACATGGCATAGTGATGACAGATTTCTATATGAACAACAATCATAAGCAGATTTTATCAAACATGGCATAGTGATGACAGATTTATATATGAACACAATCATAAGCAGATTGTATCAAACATGGCATAGTGATGACAGATTTCTATATGAACAACGATCGTAAGCAGATTGTATCAAACATGGCATAGTGATGACAGATTTCTATATGAACAGCAATCATAAGCAGATTGTATCAAACATGGCATAGTGATGACAGATTTCTATATGAACAACAATCATAAGCAGATTGTATCAAACATGGCATAGTGATGACAGATTTCTATATGAACAACAATCATAAGCAGATTGTATCAAACATGGCATAGTGATGACAGATTTCTATATGAACAACAATCATAAGCAGATTGTATCAAACATGGCATAGTGATGACAGATTTCTATATGAACAACATCATAAGCAGATGTATCAAACATGGCATAGTCATGACAGATTTCTATATGAACAGCAATCATAAGCAGATTGCATCAACATAGCATAGTGATGACAGATTTCTATATGAACAACAATCATAAGCAGATTTTATCGAACATGGCATAGTGATGACAGATTTCTATATGAACAACAATCATAAGCAGATTTTATCGAACATGGCATAGTGAGGACAGATTTCTATATGAGCAACAATCATAAGCAGATTGTATCAAACATGGCATAGTGATGACAGATTTCTATATGAACAACAATCATAAGCAGATTGTATCAAACATGGCATAGTGATGACAGATTTCTATATGAACAGCAATCATAAGCAAATTGTATCAAACATGGCATAGTGATGACAGATTTCTATATGAACAACAATCATAAGCAGATTTGATCAAACATGGCATAGTGATGACAGATTTCTATATGAACAACAATCATAAGCAGATTGTATCAAACATGGCATAGTCATGACAGATTTCTATATGAACAACAATCATAAGCAGATTTGATCAAACATGGCATAGTGATGACAGATTTCTATATGAACAACAATCATAAGCAGATTGTATCAAACATGACATAATGATGACAGATTTCTATATGAACAGCAATCATAAGCAGATTGCATCAAACATGGCATAGTGATGACAGATTTCTATATGAACAACAATCATAAGCAGATTTTATCGAACATGGCATAGTGATGACAGATTTCTATATGAACAACAATCATAAGCAGATTTTATCGAACATGGCATAGTGAGGACAGATTTCTATATGAGAAACAATCATAAGCAGATTGTATCAACATGGCATAGTGATGACAGATTTATATGAACAACAATCATAAGCAGATTGTATCAAACATGGCATAGTGATGACAGATTTCTATATGAACAGCAATCATAAGCAGATTGTATCAAACATGGCATAGTCATGACAGATTCTATATGAACAACAATCATAAGCAGATTGTATCAACATGGCATAGTGAGACAGATTTCTATATGACACAATCATAAGCAGATTGTATCAAACATGGCATAGTGATGACAGATTTCTATATGAACAGCAATCATAAGCAGATTGTATCAAACATGGCATAGTGATGACAGATTTTATATGAACAGCAATCATAAGCAAATTGTATCAAACATGGCATAGTCATGACAGAGTTCTATATGAACAACAATCAAAAGCAGATTGTATCAAACATGGCATAATGATGACAGATTTCTATTGAACACAATCAAAAGCAGATTGTATCAAACATGGCATAGTGATGACAGATTTCTATATGAACAACAATCATAAGCAGATTTTATCGAACATGGCATAGTGATGACAGATTTTTATATGAACAACAATCATAAGCAGATTTTATCAAACATGGCATAGTGATGACAGATTTCTATATGAACAACAATCATAAGCAGATTGTATCAAACATGGCATAGTGATGACAGATTTCTATATGAACAACAATCATAAGCAGATTGTATCAAACATGCATAGTGATGACAGATTTGTATTGAGCAACAATCAAAAGCAGATTTTATCAACATGGCTTAGTGATGACAGATTTCTATATGAACAACAATCATAAGCAGATTGTATCAAACATGGCATAATGATGACAGATTTTGTATATGAACAACAATCATAAGCAGATTGTATCAAACATGGCATGGTGATGACAGATTTCTATATGAACAACAATCATAAACAGATTGTATCAAACATGGCATAGTGATGACAGATTTCTATATGAACAACAATCATAAGCAGATTGTATCAAACATGGCATAGTGATGACAGATTTCTATATGAACAACAAACATAAGCAGATTTTATCAAGCAGGGCATAATGATGACAGAATTCTATATGAACAGCAATCATAAACAGCCTTTCAACAACAAGCTTAAAGCTGATAGTGTGCCAACAGACATCATTAGTAGGACTGGTGGACAGCTTAAAGCTGATAGTGTGCCAACCCATCTTTAGTAGGACTGGTGGACAGCTTAAAGCTGATAGTGTGCCAACAGACATCTTTAGTAGGACTGGTGGACAGCTTAAAGCTGATAGTGTGCCAACAGACATCATTAGTAGGACTGGTGGACAGCTTAAAGCTGACATTGTGCCAACAGACATCTTTAGTAGGACTGGTGGACAGCTTAAAGCTGACATTGTGCCAACAGACATCTTTAGTAGGACTGGTGGACAGAGAACATGTCTTCAAGTCAAGTCAAGTCAAAAACACTTTAATCATCCCTGAAGGGCAATTACAATACTGACAGGCATATTGATACAAATCATAATCAAACACACAAAGTAGCTACATTTCATATTTGTTCAAACATTATATAACTTCAAATAAAAATGTCACAAACACTCACACTCTACGCACGCGCGCTCGCACACACGCAAACACACGTATACACACACACCAATGTTTAGATACAATGTTCTTAAAAACCATTGACTAGAAAAGACATATGATCACCATTATTTAAACATTATACGCACGCGTTCGCATCCGCACATATACATGTATGCACGCACACACATACACACACACACGCACGCACGCACACACACTCGCTCCCCCCCCCTCCCCATACAATCCACACCCACCCGCCCCCACACTCACGCATACACACACGCTCCCCCCCCCCTTACACATACACGCCATCCACACCCACCCGTCCCCCTCCCCCCCCCCCCCCCCACCACACACAATTGGTAGAAAGACATGAATTTACAAGCAATTCAAAAAAATCAATAAAGCCAAAAATAAGACATACTTATTTTATGGGTACATATGCATGTATGTGCACACCTGTATGCATTAGCTACATACATAACAGTGGCAGTCAGGTAAGTAATTCAGAGAACACACACACACACACACACACACACACACAACACACACACACACACACACACACACACACACACAAATAAACAAAAAACAAAAGAGAGCAAACAAACAAACAAACAAAAAGACAAACAACCTCAGTCAGTGTTATTATGAGTTTAGAACTCGGATAGCTACTGGCACAAAGGAATTCCTTTTTCTGTTTGTTTTGCTGTTGTGGCATTGAAAACGACGTCCTGAAGGCAACAATTCAAATTCTGAAAACAGAGCATGGGAGGAATCGGCCAAAATGATCATGATCATGCTCAGCTTGCCCTCAGCCTATCCCCAGTTTAGGCTTTTCCCTCTGCATGTGCAGTTGCTTGCTAGGTGACGTGGGTTCTGTGTTACTTAATGCACATGAAAATAGGATACATGAAATAAAGAAAAAACACAGACACACAGAGAGACACACACAGAGAGAGAATCAAATCAAATCAAATTCTTTCATTTCGAGGATAATGACTAAGCACCCATGTGCTTTTTTTACATCCAGTCCCCGCCCTTAGGGACACAGTCATCATGATATGATAAGGAAACAAACCAATACAGACACATCATAATAATAGAATAGACCAATACCCACATATCAACACAGAAATTACAAAGAAACAATATAAAGAAGAAACAACAACAATAACAATTCAAAGATGAAGAAAAAAAGCGAAAACAAAACAAACAAAAAAACATAACCCACCACCCCGAAAAGACCCAACTAACTCGGCAACAAAAGAAACTAAAACAAAGCGAAGAAACAAACAAAACTAAAATAAAAACAGTAAGCCAAAAAATCCCATCTATAAAATAAAGTAGGTTATGAAAAAAAAAAAAAAAAAACACCCATACCCATCGGCCAGGGCAGGCACCTCCCCCTCCACCACCCACCCACCCACCCACACACACACACACACACACACACACACACACACACACACACACACACACACACACACACACACACACACACACACACACCATTTATTATTTAGCTGGCAATGGTCAAATACACGAATGAGAGAGAGAGAGAACGCAAACGCAATTTTATTTAACGAGGGTAATAGATTAAGTAACAAGACTTTTTTTCATCCAGCCCTCAAAGAAAAGAAAAATAATTCCAAGAAAAACACAGTAATTGATACAAACGAACATACACAAACATGGATACCAATAATGCAAAAAAGAGAGAGAGAGAGAGAGAGAGAGAGAGAGAGAGAGAAGAGAGAGAGAGAGAGAGAGAGAGAGAGAGAGAGAGAGAGAGAGAGAGAGAGAAGAAGAAGAAGAAGAAGAAGAAGAAGAAGACAAACAAGTAAGGAAACAGGATATACATGTTACACTAATACATCTTGGGAAGGAGATATGTTATATCATATTGTTTCATCAAAAGATTATGATACATTGTTTTAAATTTTGTCAGATTAGTTTCATTTTTTAATTGGGATGGAAGCCTATTCCACAGCCATCCCCCAGAATATGCCAGGCTTGATTTAAATAGGATCATCTTAGGTAGAGGTAGATTAATCAAATAGAGTGTCTAGAATTATTTACTGTAAAAATGCTTTGTAATAAGGATGGGGCATTTCCATGTAAGATCTTATGCATCAAAACTCCTTTGTTAAAAAGAAACTTGGATTTAAGGGGAAGAATATTATTCTCCGAATGGTCAGCTACTGTTAAAGAAGATGATTTGTTTAAGATAAGCTTTATGGCGCGTTTATGCACTCTCACTATTAATTTAAGGAGATTGTTGCTGGCCATATCCCACAATGTAGATGCATAATCAATAGAAGTTTGAATGTAAGAATAAAAGAATATTTTTCTGGCATGCAGAGTTAGGAAATTTTTTATCTTACCGAGTTGGTATACCTTTGAGGCAATGTTTTTTGACAGTTTTTGGATGTGGGCAGACCATAGTAGGTTGTTATCAATGGTTATCCCTGAAATTTTGTGATTTGAGACTTCCTCTATTTTTTCATTGCCAATATAGAGCGGTGGTAGATCGATATTAAGGTTCTGTCGTTTCTGTCTTGTGGAAATGAGCATAAATTTGGTTTTCTTTGGATGAAGTGCCATGTGGTTTATTTGAGTCCATTCCAGAAGCACATTAATATCTTCTTGCAAATTGCGGAAGACTTGAGACGAGTTAACATGGTTAATATCAATAGTGGTGTCATCTGCAAATAAGTCACAGGAAGCTTTTGTAAATAAAGGGAGATCATTAATGTAAACAGAAAATAATGCGGGACCTAGGATAGAACCCTGTGGTACACCAAATTTATTTGGTAGAAAAGGGGAACAATATTTGTCAACATAAACTTGTTGTTGTCTGTTAGAAAGGAAGGAAGATATAAGCTTTAAGGCATCAGAAGATAGTTTATAATATACAAGTTTCCTTATTAGCAGATTGTGGTTGATAACATCAAAGGCCTTCGCAAAATCTATAAATAAAACTCCTGTAAATTCTTTTTTGTTTACATTAACTAACCATCTGTCTATAAGTTTAACAAGGGCAGTGTGGCATGAATGATTTGCTCTGAACCCAGACTGATTGGGGTGTATAAGGCTATTTTCATTTAAATGAGTAAGTAGGCATTTATTAATGTGTTTCTCTAATGGTTTTGAGAGGACAGATAAAATTGAGATGGGTCTATAATTAGAGGGATCAGTTCGATTCTCCTGATTTATACAAAGGAATAATTTTACTGTGTTTAAACATAGTTGGAAAGGTATTTTTGCTTATGCAAAGATTATAGATGTAAGTCAGTGTCTCTGCTATGACTGGTTCAGCTAATTTAAGAAATTTGCTATTCAAACCATCTAAGCCACAAGTTGCCGTCTGCTTCATACTTTTCAAAGCGGTAAATACTTCGTGTACGCTCATGCATGGAATTCTTAGTTCGGAATTTATATTTTTGTTGCTGCAAAAGGCTTCTAAAACTTTTAAGTTATTAGTTTTTGATTTATCATTAGTTATTATTCTATCTGAAATAGTTGCAAAATAAAGGTTTAAAGCATCAGCAGAGATATCATCTAAAACGTTAGGTGTTTTATTACAGTTCTTTCTAGTAAGTAGATTGACTGCTTTCCATACAGACTTGCTGTCTTTCTTTTTACTGATTAAGTCTTCAAAGTATTTCTTTTTTTCAGCACGTAGGAGGAAGGTTACAAAATTTCTTTGCTTTTTATATTCTTGATGGCTTCCTTTTTTCAAAAGATAATCTCTTTGGTATATTTGTTTTTGTACTTCTTTTGTCAGCCATGGAGGTTTAGATTGGTAGCTGACTCTTTTGGTTTGAAATGGTGCATGCTTATTATAAATACTATAAAAAATGTTGTACCATATTTCTAAGGACTGATTAGGGTCAGTGCACTGATATACATCGTTTAAAGGTGAGTTTAACAGATCTGAAAGAAATTCAGCATCATCAAAGTTAGAAAAATTCCTGTATGTAATAATTTTGTGATTAATTTTCGGAAATCTTAACCCTTTTTTACACCATGTAACACAGATGGGGAAGTGATCACTACAACCAAATATTGGAACATTTATTTCAGTGATGGAATTCTGATTATTAACATATATATGGTCAATTAGAGTCTTGGAGTTTTCAGTAACACGTGTTGGTGATTCTATTAATTGTTTTAAATTAAAAGACTCATATGTCTGTGTCCACCTGTTATTAGTTTTTAGTAAATCAATGTTAAAGTCACCTAGCAATATAATATCTTTAGAATCTTCATTAATGTCATCCATCATAGAACAATACTTTTTGAACCACTCTGAAGTCTCTGCAGGATTTCTATAAAGAAAACATACGAAAATTGGTTTGGAATGTTTTATTTTAATTTCTATCCATAATGTTTCCACACTATGATTTTCTAAATTGTAAATGCGTTTAAACTGTATCGACTGATGAATATAAATGACTAAACCGGTTTCACGGAAATGGGTTGGGTCTCTGCGGATTACTTTATAACCTGGTATTGAAATATCATTATCAGAAATGTGAGAAGTTAAATGTGTTTCTGAAAAGCCAAATAAGTGAAAATTTTTCCCTGTATCCGATAAAATTGATGAAAATTCTGTTACTTTGTTTACTGCATGATTAATGTTCAAATGTCCAATGTGTAGACCATCTTTAGATAGCCAGGGGCTGACTGTACTTGACATAATAGACAAGTTAACGATGAAAGTTATGTAAGGATACAAAACAATAAGGCAAAACCCAAAACGGTGGATAAAGACCCTGGTTATCAAGTACAAGATACTTAAATAATGTTAAAGTCTAGAGTATGGAGAATACAGTTATATAACATGTGAATCTAACCAATAAGTTGGGAGGGGAGGTAACCCCAAACGACAACTAAACAATGAACAAACAATAAACAACAGAGCAAGTAAAAAAGAAACTACAAAAATTGCCAATGAGATTCAGAGGCTGTAAAATAGATAACACACTAAGCAATCTGATATTAAATTCAGCAAATATAACAGGACAAAAAACTATACACAAATGTCTTCAAATAAATCAAAGAAAACTTCCACAATCATTATCGGCAGCCAAGAAAGGGTCTGGAACCAAGACATCAATAACAGTTCCCACCGTACATGCTAAAACATTATCATGTATTAGTAGGAATACTGTGTGTACATCAGGTCAAACTCATGGGATGGGCATGGGGGAACCTGCCTTGCTGTATCAGTTCAGAAGCCATAGAAAGGAGATTCCAGGCATAGGGGTGAAAATAATCTTTAAATGGAGAGGGGTAATGAGGGGGGTAATGAGGGGGTGGCCTAAATGGCATAGGATTGTTCAAATCCAGACAAGGAAGTGAGGGATGAGTCTCACTAGGGAGCATGGGAGGAGGTGCTGTTAGAGAGACTGATGGATCTCTTGAGCGTGAATGTAAGTTAGCTCTGTTAAAGTGAGGAACTTCAGGAGGAACTAAGGACACATTATTTTGTGTTCTTGGAATAAGGGGAGGATAGTGCTGGATAGAGGACATGGGAGGACATGGTGCAGAGTTGCCATGCGGGGCTTGATTTCCAATTTGGAATTGCGGCACAGTTCCAGAGAGGTCACTCACATGAGAAGTTGGATGAGGTAGCAGGTATCTATTGTCAAGGTTAGATCTTGTCCTGTTTTCATGGTGTTCATAATCAAACAACTGACGTTGGTATTGTCCATTTCCGGAGGAATAACGGTCTTGCGTTTGGAAAAGAGGACGTTGGGGTTTGCTGTAACGCTTGTTTGGAAAAGGAGGTTGCCTCATGGAGGGGTAGTTGCCCTGGGAGGAAACACGGCGATGGAAGAACCCATCTTGAGGAGGATGGATGGTTGGCTGTTGACTGGTCTGGTTACTCTGCAAATGTTCATTTTTGAACCAGACTGACTTTAGGTTGTTAGCCAGCCTGGAAGTTCCCCTGCCACTAGGGTGTGTCAGGTTCAGGTAAAGGGCCAGACGAGGGGCACCAGAGCTGGTGATGAAAGTGCTGGTGTTGTCTATAAAAGTAGCGTTACGGTGCTGACAGGCTGCTTTGAGGTTTCTATTGGTAGGGAAAATGGAATTGTTTAGATTATGGCGTCCTTTAGCAGGGAGAACGGAACTCATGTAAACTGTAGACTGAGGGAAGGTAGAAATGCATTGTCTGATAATATTGTTCCATTCTGTTTCTGTGACTGGGCCAGATTGACAACTGTTGACTCCAACATGTACAATAACATAGTTTATTTTGGATGTTACTGGAAGTGAAAGAAGCCATGTGAGAAGGTCCTGAACGTTCATGCCAGGAACACATACTTTGAACAGATTCTCTTCCCGTGGTGCCAGTCTGTGAGGATCAACGTTTCTAATGACAGAGTCACCAACTAGTATTGCTGTTGCAGAGTCTGGAATGGCAATTTGAGACAGTGTGTCCTTAGGTGAGGGCTCAGCTACAGAAGTGTTACTGCTTTTGCTGTACGTGTCTATGAGTTTTTGCTCTTTCGAAGAAATAGACTGGGCTTGTGGAGAAGGGTCTGTAATGGATCCAGCATCACATTCTGAGAGAAGTCCAAAGGTGTTTGCTACAGGTACACTGTATTCCAAGGTAGTTTCATTCTCTTGACTTTCTACTGAAGTCGATGGGTCAGCAGGGTGGTCCTGGACTTCACTCAACTTCTCTGTTGGATCGACTGGTGTTCTACAAGAGGATTCTGACTCTTTGCCAGGAGAGCCTTTGTTCTGGCCTGCCTCAGTCTGAGTGTTTGTATGATGTGAATGCGAAGGAGAACTTTCTTTGTGTGAGTCAGGGGAGGTTTGAGTAAGAACTGAAACACATTTACTTGAGTTTAGTTTTTTCAGCTGTGAATGAATTGTTCCTCGCTGTGTCTTTATTGAATGGTTTTCTTTTTCTAATCTTGCGTTTTTTTCTTCTAAATGTTCGATTTTTGTTTGCAAGTTTCCTAGCTCCGAAAGAAGTGAGTCATATTTTTCTGAAATCGTCAAACGGAGCTCATTTTTTACTGCTGTCTTTGCATCTTCAAGTAATGAAACAGATTTGGTTTCTGACTCTGTCTGTGCTGAGGCTAAGGAATCAACAGAATGTCTGATTTCTTCCAAAGACTGATGGCATGCCAGACATGCTGATGATGGAGTCTTTTTGGTGTGCGCAGTCCGCTGAGAGGAAAAAAGTGTTCTTTTTCTCTGATTGCGAGTCCTTTTCCCCACAGGAGTGGTTGATTTTCCATCTTTATTTTTCCCAAGGGAAACTTCATCCTCGGTCTCCTTGTTGAGTGTTGGCGATGGAGGAAAAAGGGTCAGTCCGTGGCTGGAGCAAGTTGCAGCTTCAGTGACCTCACTGGATAGCAGACAGGAGACAGGGACTGGAGTGGAGGCCTGTGTGTCTGCAGGGCTGTGGGCAGCATTCATGCAGGGCTGCTCCAAATTGTTGATGTCAATGGAAGGAGCCTCTAGAGGTACTTTAATTGATAAATTATTTAAAAAGGTCAGTGGAGTCTCCAGAAGTGATTTTGCCCAGTTTACTTTGTCTTTGTTTTCTAAAAACACTGACACTGAATGTTTTAGTTTCTCACATTCTTCAGTACCCCACAGGACACAGTCTCTTCCTTGGCAAAGAAGAGTCCCACCGCCTTGTTTAGAAAAATAAAGAGTTAGCGTCACGCATTTAGCGGCGTTATGACTGAAGCGAATCACTGTTTTGGATAGTTCAGGTGGGGGAGTTGTAACAAACAGTGGAATTGAGGAGAGCTCTGTGTCAAACTGATCAAAATCTGATACCTGAATGTATATAGATTGGTCACTGATGGCAAGATATCGATAAATTAGGGAGTTACGCCAGACAGTCAGTTCTTCTGTTCCACAAAAAAATCGCTTTTGAATTTCATCCAGTGTGGATTTCAACTTTTTGCCTCTGTCACTTGCGTCATCATGATCCATGTTTATGTTGTTTAAAAAAAAAAAAATGTCAACAAGAAAAAACAGGAACACACACTTACATGACGTCACAATTCCATCCCCCACCTGGCTGTCACATCAACACTTCACTGGCATGCTGATGTGTCACGTGAAAACAGCATCGTGGTGTTAACGTGAGGGAAGGCAGTGAGGGAAGGCAGTGACGTCCACCAGCTGATTTCGCTCCTTTAGCACCGAATTTCACGTGCAGGTTTGCTTCAGTGGATAATCACAACAAACTAGTTTCTTCTTTGTGATGTATTACAAAAGAATTTATTATTTGCACAATATTGACTACATAAAGTTCATAGCCAAGGTAGCATACGTAATCACCATACCTTTACACACAAACTTGCAAAAAATCACTTCAATACACCACCTATAACTCTATCAAACAGTCATTTGAGATGGAGAGCAAGGTAACACGTCTTGATGGAGATAGACGAGAGAGAGAGAGAGAGAGAGAGAGAGAGAGAGAGAGAGAGAGAGAGAGAGAGAAGAGAGAGAGAGAGAGAGAGAGAGAGGGACAGGACAATATGAAATGGAATTTAAAAAAAGAAAAATAAAGAAAAGAAAAAGATAACGAAAAAGAAAGACAGAAGGAAAATAGGATAAAAGGAAGAAAAGAGTTAGATTGAAGGAAAAGAAAGACAGAAAAAATAGAAGAAAAGAAAGAAAAGATGAACAGATTGAAAGGAAAACAAAACAGAGAGAGAAAGATAACAAAAAAGACAGACAGAAAGAAAATAGGACTGAAGAAACGAAAGCGAGATAGACCGAAAGAAAACCAAAACACAGCGAGAGACAGACAGACAGAGAGATACAGAGACAAATACAGATTTGCAAAAAAAAAGAGAAAAGAAGCAATGTGGATAGAAAGGAAAACAAAGCAAACAGCAAAAAGCTCCAATAACAACAAAAAAGAAAGAAAGCATTGCAGAAAGAAAGAACAAAAAACATGGAAAAAAGTCAGTTTTGAGAGAGCAGAGAGAGAGAGAGAGAGAGAGAGAGAACTTAGAAAACTTTTTTATTTAAAGAGGGTAATAGAATAAACAACAATTGCTTTTTTACATCCAGCCCTCGGAAAGGACCCCCCCCCTCCCCCTTTCAAAAAAGAGAGAGAATGAATGGATGAATGAATAAATCAATAAATTTAATCAATGATCTTTATTTTTCAAGGGTTACAGAGTAAGCATTACATTTTTTTTCATCCGGCCCTTGCCCTGATCAGGGAATAAAGCTAAGAAACCCCTCCCTACCCCTACACACCAGCATGACCAACAACAGCAGTTCAACCAATATTTTAAAAGAAGAAAACGGGATACATTCAACAAAACGCGTTATCTTAACTGGATACATTAATAATTATTTAAACAAACGTGTGTGTGTGTGTGTGTGTGTGTGTGTGTGTGTGTGTGTGTGTGGTGCGTGGTGTGGTGGTGTGTGTGTGCGCGCGGTGGTGCGTGTGTGTGTGTGTGTGTGTGAGTTTGTGTGTGTGTGTGTGTGTGTGTGTGTGTGTGTGTGTGTGTGTGTGTGGTGTGTGTGTGTGTGTGTGTGTGTGTGTGTAAACGGGAAAACAAGCAAAGTAGGCATAAAAGGGGAAAACATACACATAAAAAAAACAACATAAAAACACTTTAAGCACAAAAAGCCACATAAAAACACATCTCTATATTCAAATGGTAAGAATACAATTTCAATCCAACATAAGAACCAACACTCCTATCCATAATAAGTCTAGGATATCATTTGTGAAGGTGGAAGATGGAAAAGAAAGGGAGAGGAGAGAGAGAGAGGCAAGGCAAGGCAAGGCATGGCAAGGCAAAGTCTTTTATTCGAGGATAATAGATAAGCACTCGTGTGCTTTTTTACATCCAGTCCCCGCCCTTTTCAGGGATACATCAAGTTGAAAAAAAACTAAACAATAAAACTTTACTCAGTACCAAACAACACAAAGAATAAGGACACTATATATGATAAGGTAATAAAAATTGCACTCGTTCAGAAGACAAAAATCAGAAGTCACAATAAAAATTTTGATTATGGAAAAAAAGAAAAGTGTTAATAGGTAAAGAGCAAACAAGAGAACAAGATGAAATAAACAACTGAAAACATCGATCCACCACCATCTGTCAAAAGTTATACATGTGATATAAATCATACATCTGGATAAAAGGGGGGGATTTAACTAATATTCTTATTGGAGGGGGGGGGGGGAGAGATACTACCAATAAAAAATATAAATAATATAAAATAAGAAAAAAAGAAAAAAAAAGTTACATAAAACATCCTAGATGTTTCAAAAGAATATGCAGAGAGAGAGAGAGAGAGAGAGAGAGAGAGAGAGAGAGAGAGAGAGGAGAGGAGAGGAGGAGAGAGAGAGAGAGCACTAGCTAGTGTAACACAATTCTCTTATTCTTATATAGTCATAAAAATGAACATCTACTACATTCTAAGTAGGATTTTAAGAGAAAGAGAGAGAGAGGAGAGAGAGAGAGAGAGAGAGAGAGAGAGAGAGAAGAGAGAGAGAGAGAGAGAGAGAAATCAAATTCAACATAGCTATAAAAATGAAATCTACATATTGTAGATAAAATACTCATAGTTTATATATACTGTAATGATCAATCTCTGTGAAGTAGCCAATGTATTCACAAAAATGAATAACTACACAGTATAATTAAAAGACACATACTAAATAAACTTAAAACATTGAGACATTAAAACGACATTTATTAAGCTCAATAATAGTCAACTTTCAGAATAAAATTGAAAACATGAGATATGAATACAGCCTTGATCAAGATAGAAAGAGAGAGATAGACACAGAGACAGAGAGGGGGGGGGGTGGAGAGGGATATGGTGATATATATATATATATATATATATATATATATATATATATATATATATATATATATATATGTATATATATATATATATATATATATATATATATCCAACAGGATGAGTCTGGTTCAGTATTTTTGATGCATCAAGTGAAATTGAAGGCGAATTTTAAAGGTTGTCAATGATTGGTGCTGTTTAGTTGAATCGGGAAGAGAGAGAGAGAGAGAGAGAGAGAGAGAGAGAGAGAGAGAGAGAGAGAGAGAGAGAGAGAGAGAGAGAGAGAGAGAGAGAGAGAGAGAGAGAGAGCATCTTCAAATTACATCGTCATTAAAAACAAACCAGTCAACAAAGTATTTCAAAATACCCACAAAACATTTCTGTAAACAATAATTATCATCAATGAAACCTATAACCTCACAATGTGGCCAAACCTAACAAGGAAAAGAAAAACCCCGAACAAAACAACAAACAAAAGAACAAGATTATATAAAAGAAACATCAAATAGCAGTGAAACAACATTTAAGGTTATAAATACAAACCAGTTTTAAATCAAACTCAATACATTAAAAGATATAACATATACTAATGAAGATGGGAGAATAGCAAGTATGAGAGAGAGAGACAAGGCAAGGCAAGGCAAGGCAAAATTCTTTTATTCGAGGATAATAGATAAGCACTCGTGTGCTTTTTTACATCCAGTCCCCGCCCTTTTCAGGGATAACATCAAGATAAAAAGATAGCCTCAACTAAAACAACAAGTATTATAATGATCCAAATACCAAGAGCAAGAAACCATACCAAGTATCAAACAACAGGTGATAAAATTGAACAGAGATACACTATTAAGGTAATGTTATAAAAAGGCACTCATTCAGAATCGAAAATAAGAAGTAAGAATCAATGATGATTTTGATTTTAATTAAAAAAACAAAAACAAAACAACAAGAAAACAAAAAAACAAAACAAAACAAAAACAACAACAAAAAGGCGCAATAATTAAAAATCAAACATGAGAAAATGATTAGGTTAGATGACTGATAACATCAATCGACCACCATCTATCATCAAAATAAGTCCCATAAAACATAAGATTTTGATATAAGGGGAGAAGAACAACAACAACGGGTAAAAATAAGACAGAGATACAATATTAAGGTAATGTTATAAAAGGCACTCATTTAGAAACGAAAATATGAAGTAAGAATCAATGATGATTTTGATTTGAATATAAAAAAAGTAAATAAAAGGCGCAATAATTAAAGAGCAAACATGAGAATATGATGAGGTTAAATGACTGAAAACATCAATCCACCACCATCTGTCATCAAAATAAGTCCCATAAAACATAAGTTTTTGAACAAAACACCCAAGAGAGAGAGTGAACAATGAACAATGTTTATTCTTCAGGCCTCCAGCCCCTAGAATGGGGTCATACAAAGTATAGCAATGCAAAGGAAAGCAGAATAAAGGAAACACGAAAATTGCTGTATAACGGACTGCCAAGTCATGAAAATGTGGAATGGGTCCTTCTTAATGTATTGGACAAACGACCTCCTTTAAGTAATCATGTTCCCCTTGTCAGTTTCCCGAGTTCTCAATAAAATCCTGCCGTACTTTTAAGGCATTGAAAAGATATAGACTCAAATTGCGAATAGCTGAAATAGAACCATATTCCAGTAGATTTGTATATGGTTGATCTAACGGTCTAAATATTTATGCCTTAGAGTATCATAAAGAATACAGCCCTTTATAAAATGCTCCTCGTCTTCCATTACATTGCACAAATTACACATGTAGTCCGTATTCTTCTTGAAAGTTCTTCTGAAAACTGATCCTTTAATCGGTAGCACGCCAAGACGAAGTTTTACTAAACAGTCTCTAAAACATTTTATATCCATGTATTCAAAATACTGTTCACATTCAAAGTTGCCTTTAAACAGTCTATAAGTTTGATATATGTCTTTGACCATGACCGACCCATTCCACTCTTGTATGTAAACATCTTTCATTCTTTGCTTAAACAGTGAAATAAAAGATTGTTCGCAGCCAACTCCTTGTTGGAGCCATACATGCCCAAATCCAAGATTAAACAAAACATTTTTAAGTAAAGTTACCCAACATGTTTTACCATATTCATCCATATTTACGAGCATTAGATATGCTTGCTTAGGAAGTCTATTCATATCCATTTTTAAAAGCCTAAACCAGTATCGAATACTCCTGACTGCACTATTTATATATAATGGATAACGACCTGTTTCTCCATAAACAAACTTATTTGGTACCCTGAGCGGTACACTTAGAAAACGTTTACATGCAAAGGAGTGTATCTTTTCAATATTGCTCAGTCTATGAAGTCCCCACATCTCAGAACCATACAAAAGAATTGGCAGTACCTGCGCATCAAAAATTCGAAAAAAACAATCCTTAGAAATGTCTTTTAGTTTTGATATATGTTTCACACATTGAACACATGCACGCCTTCCTTTCACTGCAAGAGCATCCACACCTCTGTTCACGCTCATTTTTGTGGTAAACACAAACCCTAAATAACTGTATTCGTTAACTACTTCTAGTACACTACAGCCAAGTTTCCATTTTTCATTCTTACCCAAAAATCCACCTTTTCGAAAACCATAACTTTAGTCTTGTCGGTGTTAACCTTTAAAAACAGATTTTTACATGCAATGTCTAAACTGTTGATTTGATTTTGTAAACCAACTGCACTATTGGACGACAGAACTATGTCATCGGCAAACAAAAGGAGATATAATTCAAGTAAACCTGGCAAAAACTGAACACCATGAAGACCACTGTTGTCAACTACAGAAGCTATTTCGTTTACATACAAGGAAAACAATATCGGACTCAATATACATCCCCGTCTCAGACCTATTGGACAATCAAAAAAATCAGTAAGTCTGTCCTCTATACGGACACAAGACATGACAAATTCATCTATAGCCATAACAGCATTTAAATATTTCCCCTGTATTCTATGCTGAATCAAAACATCAAACAAGGGTTGTCCCTGAACAGAGTCAAAGGCTTTCCTCAGATCCACAAAGCTTGCATAAAGCTTTCCTCCTTTCTTTGATAAGCATTTTTCCACAACTGCTTGGAGTGTAAAAATATTGTCAGCTGTGGAATACCCCCGTCTGAATCCAGCCTGTGACTCCGTCAGTTTGTCATACTCTTCAGTCCACAGTACCAGTCTTTTATTCAGTACTGATGTATAACACTTGCTAACCAAGCTCAGTAATGACACACCCCTATAATTATCTGTCAGATTGTCATCACCTTTTTTCAAAATAGGTACAATAATAGCTTTTGCCCATTGGTTTGGGTAAACACCATGGTCAAACAAAATGTTAAACAATTTGGTTAAAAACTGTACAGCAATATTGTCTGCTAACTTTAACATTTCTGCCAAGATGTTATCCACTCCACAAGCCTTACCTCTTTTTAAATGTTGCATGGCATCAGCAACTTCTTTCTCAGATATAGGCTGATTAAGCTGACTGCTTAAATCATTGCCTTCTGTTTGTACAAGGCCAGTAGCTGGTCTCACACTGGTGTTTGTCGTGTTATCATTAAACAGTTGCTGAAAATGATTAAACCACTGTTCATCAGTTATGTCTTTACAATTTTTTTTATTTCCGTCCACCTGAAATTTGTTTTAGTTCTTTCCAAAACTTCCTGCTTTTTTACTAAGAGAAGCCAGGTACTTAGCTTTTTCACGCTTATGACTTGTTTTCTTACGTTTAATAATTTTTTTTATACTCTGTTCGTGCCCTTACGTACACTAAACGGTCGTTATCTCCTTGGATTGACGAAACTTTGACAGACATTGCCGTGCTTTCTGCTTAGCATCTTTACATTCTGTGTCAAACCAAAGGGCGTCTTGCTGATCATTCCCAATGCAGACACGCTTTTTCATACATTCACTAGCTTGCAATAATATACTTGTGAAAATTTCCAATGCCCCATCAATGTCACAATCCAACAACGAAAACGCATGTAAACACATATCTTGCATTTCATCAGAATGAAAAGTTGACAGAAAACTACCCTCCCTAGTACTATCCCAGATTAATTTGTTGACCCATTTTTTACTGCTTGTACTAACTGTGCTCAGATCATTTTCACTCTTACCTAACTTCAGCATAACAGGAAAATGTGGCGAGTCAATAAAAGCAACAATCTTAACATCATAAACCAAATCAGCAACACACAGCTCTCTAGACATGATGATATAATCAATTGTGCTTCCCCCATTGGGTGACACAAATGTCAACGACTCATCAAAACCAAACTGGCACAAACCATTCAATATCACACAATCAAATGTAGAACACACATTCAACAATTCTTTACCAAAAACATTCATTTCTTTGTCATCAGATTTTCTCTCAAATAACAAGTCAGCTCCTTCATTCACCCCTCTGTGATTCCAGATTTCCTCATCCTCATCCACACTCATAGGCAAAGCATTCATACAACCTGTCTGTGCATTCAAGTCACCCATTATGATTAAAGAAAAGTCCCCCACCGCTTCATGTAGATCCACAATACACTGTTCTAGCACTTCAATGCCATACCCATGTTCAGCTGTATTCCAATATTTACTGTCGTATGGGTGGATGTACAGACAGACCAAAAAGATATTTTTCTGAACATTAAATAACAATTTCTCTATTTCTAAAACTACCATGTGTTCATATTTTGTTTCAATACTGTGCACAAACTTTGCCAAGGTCTTACGTACAAAAACAAGCACGCCACCAGAATTTCGATAACCATTGAACAGTTTCACTGCTTTTGAGAAATGAATATCATAATCACTGAATGCATGGTAAGTATAATTTTCAGAAGCTACAAAAGTTTCATTTAATGCAAAAATATCGTACCACAATAATGACTGGATTACATCTTTAATGTCAAGTTTTTGCAACCAGCCATTGCAGTTCCAGGTACATATTTTTATTTCCCCTGGGCTTCGGCCACACCCCTATTTAGATTTACCCCCCCCCCCTCCTCTCACATTACCACCACCCCCACCGCGCCCACTCTGCTGCTGATTTGGCCCTCTGCTGACCGGTCTAACCCACTGCTGCAGTGTGTGTTTGTGTGTGTGTGTGGAGTTCCCCTGGCCCCGTGGTTGACACCGCTCGCGTTCTGTGGCGTGTGTTGACAGGGCTTCTTGATCCCAGACCCAAAGCAGAGGTACTGCTTCGCCGCGTGTCCATTGCGTTCCGCGTGTCCCGTGCGTTCCGCGTGTCCCGTGCGTTCTGCTGCTGTGGCCTGTCACCTCTGTCAAGGCTGCACTGCGACCTGTTGGGTGGCCTCTGGGTCCGTGATACATTCAGGTCTGGGTACTCCGACACTGGGAACAAAAGCGTTTGCTGTGAAGAGGGAGTGGATTCCACATCTTCCTCATCGCTTCCTCTGAATTCAGGTGGAGGGAAGTCACTGGACACATCATGTCTGCCATCATGGAGGGCTGTTCTCTGCTCATATGTTCTTTGTGCTCGTGTTTCTCTTCTTCCTGAACTGTTGTACACAGAGTGGTTCTTCTTCACAAGTGACACCTTGCCCTGACTGATGTCGTAAGTGAAGATTCCCTCATCTGTGATCAGTTTGTCGAAACGCATCTTGGGTTTCTGCCCTGCCTCGTACAGTTCCCGTGCCATTTCTTTCAGTCCTTGGCGTTTCTGTCGTACCATGGCTGAAAAATCCTCCCTGACATACACGTTTGAGAAATTGTCAGATGACTTCAGATTCCGGGCACTTCTCAAAATCCTGTCTTTGTGTTTACAGGAGAGCAGTTTCACTACAATCGCATTGCCTTTCTGCGTTCTGTGCGCCCTTTCTATCATGATGTCGTCATTGATTCCCATCCCTTCCCTGATCACTGTTCTCACAAGTCTCTCACAGTCCTCCCAACTCTTCCTTTCTTGTGTCTTTTGCACTCCAAAGAAAAGCAGGTTGTTTCTTCTGCTGTGGTTCTCCAGTGAGTCACACTTCTGGGTAAGAAAGTCCAGCTGTTCCCGTAGACTGTGGTTTTCTTCATGCAGCTGATCACATTGGACTCGAAGATCTCTAATTTCCTCCTGGAACTGCTGGTGCTTCTCTTCTATGATCGCCATCTGAGCACTCACAAACATCTTCATGTCCTCCACTGCCCCCTCTATCCGGTCTGCATGCCTGTCGTGCTTCTCATCCATTTTCTTCATGCAGGTCTGCATGTCCATCATGCCCTTCAGAACAGTCTGCATGTCTGTGTCTCCTTGCTGTGGATCAGGTCGTTCCCTGGCGTCATGGTAAGCACCTTCCTCACAGCTGCTTCTCTTGGATGGGGAAGGCTTCTGTGCACCACTGCCATCTTTTGAGGGTGAGTCTGGGCCAGGATTGGATTCCACATCGCCACATGTCATCAAGTAGCATGACAGAAAAACAAGGGCAACAGCTGTCAACAGGCCAAACCTGGATGATCTGTACACAGGTCTCACTGAACTCTGGAAGACTGCTGTTTTGCCCGAATACACTTCACAGTCTACAGGCACACACACAAAATGTCTTTCCATAGCACCACATCCTCTACGCAGCAACAAGATGCCAACAGGTCTGGAGAAAGTCGATTTACACCCTAAAATGTTTATCAAGGTGCTAACAAACTTGCCTGTAAGCTGTCTGTGATACTGTGCACTCACTGGCATGGTGCCGGTTCTCCAAGGTTCCTCCAAACACTGTGAAATTGTCTCAAAACTTGCTGTAGTTTACCAGAAAAGAAAAACACGTCGCCATGTTGTCATCGTTCAACTTTGACCCCCGAGAGAGAGAGAGAGAGAGAGAACTCGAACTCGAACTCGAACTCGAAAGGTTTATTCATGAAAAAAGGCCATTGGCCCATACATGAAGGGGGTTGCCGAATAACGATAACGATAATTGCTTTAAGCTGACACACGACGCTACTCCAAGCCATGGAAACCACAGCATTGATTAGTAATGTACATCGAGACACGACACTCTTTACTGTCCAGATATGTTACGGCACACGCACACCCTTAGGTCTAGGCTAGGCCTAGCCAAGAAACTGCTGTAGTAGTTCTCTAAGTGTCGCTAAGTCCCTTGAAGCACACGATAGGGTCTCCGTGTGTAGTGTGTTCTGGATTCGCTTCCCATTCCGCAAACTGGCGAGTTTGACACGTTCCTCTTTTAGCATGTTTTTCTCTTGCTGTTTGACAAACCAGTACACACATACTGGCTCAGTGTCTGGTTGGTATGCGCACTGGATCACAATGTCGTCTGACTCACACGTCACAATATCTTCACCGTCTGAATGATGTAGCACGGATTTTCTAAAGTGTGTATTTCTTTGTCTGTCTCTTAGCCTTTTCTGTACGGATCTATCAGTTAGAGTAGCCACGTACTGTTTGACATTTCTTGTGTCGAATGCACCAACAATATTATCATCGTTCACCTCAGGCTGCAAAACACACATATCAGCACAGTCACTACAATCAGACATACAGGAAGGTTCTAAATCAACCGATGATGGCAACTTAACTGATGTTTTTGTGTTGATGTCCTGTGTGTGTGTTGTTGGTAGGTCTATTCCATGTGTATCTACACATGCTGTATTTCCCTGTTCTACTCCACTGTCAGGCAGACTCGAGGCAC
>CM060320.1:561242-581242 GCA_030674155.1 Stramonita haemastoma
TGACTTCAGTCTCAGCATCGCAGCCTCCAGTCGCTGTGAGGGGCAACACACATTTGGTACCGTCTCCAGACAAAGGTCTGTCCTCTTCTGTCATAGTGGACTCACAGTCGGAGAAAGAGCCTTCTTCCTCCAGAATCGTTTTGAGGCCTTCTGGTGAACTGCTCTGCTCTTGATTAACCACCGACAGAAATTTAGACAACCCATGTTTGTGGAATGCGTCGTCTGAAAAACGTACACGCTTTGGGGTTAGTTTCTGATCCGATACCCCTTTCCGCAAACGTTCACTTTGAGCTAATTCTCTTTTGTTCGTCTGCTCAGGTTTTGTTAAGTGTAAATCAGGTTGACTGGATGTTAATGCAGCTTTCAGAGTATGGTCTTGTGGAGCATTTACCTCAGCCCCTGCTTCATCTTCTTCTTTGCTATCTTGTGCAAAATCTATACCATCGTCTTCGTGTTTTACACCAAGCGTGTGGCTGTTGTCCGCATTTTTATCGGATACATCACCTGGGGAAGTTTTACTATGGCATTCAAGACCATCATTCGGGCCAGGACTGTCGCTACGGGCACCAGACAGTACAGGAGTGTCGTGGGTTAACTGCTGTTGCTGCTGCACAGTTGACCATTCCGTGTTCTGGTGTGAAGCAGAAGCTGCCTTGTTCTGGCTATTGATGCTGCTGCTGTGTGTCTCCTCTGTGTTGCTGGCATCGTCCACCAGGTCAGATGCACTCTTCATCTCTACAGGATCCTCTGCTCCCCTCAGCAAGGGTAGGTCTGTGTCGTGGCTGCAACTTGGTTGGTCCATGGAACTCTTAGGGCAGCAGCCGTTTTCCAGTTCAGTGGGAGGATCGTCTTCTGTGGCTCTGGTGGCACCCTTGTTTCCTCTTGACAGGTTTTTGTGCTTGTCCTATTCTTAGGGCTGTAAACAATTAAACAAAAAAGCGAACTGAAATGATAACCTCTGTTCTAAGTGCCATCACTTCTTACTTTACTTTGGAACAAATTATTTCTCGTTGGGAAAAAGTACTATCTGTATTTTATCTGTCAAAAGATAATGTTGAATTCATCTGTCTAAGTTTTCTTCCTGGATGAGGAAATGATCATGTGGATTTTTCTGGGGAAAGCTACAGCATGAGAACCTGTGGTCTACAATGAACAGCTGGCACTGCATTTATTACCAGAGGCTACCAATTAAAATGTACTAAGGACTGATGAATATTTATCATATAACTCGATATAAGGAGCTACAGAACCATTTAAGATACACAAGACCTCATGGAATATGAAATGTTTGCGCCATTAGGATAATGATACATCCTCAGTTTAATTAAGCTGACCATAACTGCTAACCATTACACGGCCACATCTGTCTTAAATGCGGTGTGCACCCACACACGTACACACACACTTGACAAAACTGTATACACACGGGCACTGGATGTAAAAAAGCACATGAGTCCTTATTCCATTATCCTTGAAATCAAAAATAAATAAATACACACGCGCACAGCGCACAGTAGTACCCAAAGAGAACCCCTCCTGATTGTTTCAACGCTTGGGTCGTCTCTGTTGCCATACTACGATTTCATGTCTCGGTTCGTGAAAGCTTTTACCATCTTTCTAACGATGGAGAATGAACAACAAAAATTGTGGATGTCAGGCAAACAGACTTCTGTCCATAAAAAACGAGATGTTTAGCCACAGTACAATGCCACTCATATTCTGACTGCTAATTCAGAATCGCTACAGTATACCCTGTCTCCTAACGACCCTGAAGATGGAAAATCCATTGACTTTCTTCAAACAGGCAAGTTGATGGTTTAATGCCAACCGTTCTGTTCTGTTTATATTTTTGTTTTCTTTTGTTTGTTTGTTTGTGCCCCCTCCCCCTTCGTTTCTCCTAGAGAAAGTTTCGACCACACATGTTTGCAACCGACAACTCCGTTCCTGCAGTGAGCTTTATTCCATTCCTTGATCCCTGCATTATAATTCTATCTCTTGCACAGAGGACCTCGGGTGATTGTTCACCACATGAGACAAGACTGAAGAGTGAGCCTGGGGAGAGAGCTCTGCCAATGAACCTTCCAGCCTGAGGAGAGAATGCCAATGAACCTTTCACCCTGAAGAGAGAACTCTGCCAATGAACCCTCCAGCCTGAAGAGAGAGAGAACTCTGCCAATGAACCTTCCAGCCTGAAGAGAGAGAGAGAGAGAGAGAGAGAGAGAGAGAGAGAGAGAGAGAGAGAGAGAGAGAGAGAGAGAGAGAGAGAGAGAGAACTCTGCCAATGAACCTTTCAGCCTGAAAGAGAACTCTGCCAATGAACCTTCCAGCCTGGAGAGAGAGAGAACTCTGCCCATGAACTCTCCAGCCTGAAGAGAGAGAGAGAAGAGAGAGAGAGAGAGAGAGAGAGAGAGAGAGAGAGAGAGAGAGAGAGAGAGAGAGAGAGAGAGAGAGAGAGAGAGAGAACTCTGCCCATGAACCCTCCAGCCTGGAGAGAGAGAGAGAGAGAGAGAGAGAGAGAGAGAGAGAGAGAGAGAGAGAGAGAGAGAGAGAGAGAGAGAGGAGAGAGAGAGAGAGAGAACTCTGCCCATGAACCCTCCTGCCTGAAGAGAGAGCTCTGCCCATGAACCCTCCAGCCTGGAGAGAGAGCTCTGCCCATGAACCCTCCAGCCTGGAGAGAGAGCTCTGCCCATGAACCCTCCAGCCTGAAGAGAGAGAGAACTCTGCCCATGAACCCTCCAGCCTGAAGAGAGAGAGAACTCTGCCCATGAACCCTTCAGCCTGAAGAGAGAGAGAACTCTGCCCATGAACCCTCCAGCCTGAAGAGAGAACCCTGCCCATGAACCCTCCAGCCTGAAGAGAGAACTCTGCCCATGAACCCTCCAGCCTGGAGAGAGAGCTCTACCCATGAACCCTCCAGCCTGAAGAGAGAACCCTGCCCATGAACCCTCCAGCCTGGAGAGAGAGCTCTGCCCATGAACCCTCCAGCCTGGAGAGAGAGCTCTGCCCATGAACCCTCCAGCCTGAAGAGAGAACTCTGCCCATGAACCCTCCAGCCTGGAGAGAGACTCTGCCCATGAACCCTCCAGCCTGGAGAGAGAGCTCTGCCCATGAACCCTCCAGCCTGGAGAGAGAACTCTGCCCATGAACCCTCCAGCCTGGAGAGAGAACTCTGCCCATGAACCCTCCAGCCTGAGACTCTGCCCATGGAAACCTCTGACCCCACCCCTATTTTCACCACTGATCCTTCCATCACTGCTGTCATGGCGTCTGTTGGAGCTGTGAGGGACGACATAACTGCTCACTTCAGCAACATCACCAAAATGTCCCTGATGTCCCTTAGGACTGAGCTGCTCTTCACAATGCTGTGAGGGAACTCAAAGAGGAAGCTAACTCAGAGAGGTCAGGGCCTCCAAAGAGAAAACAGTGACCCGTGTGCAAAACTGACGAATTCAGAAACTAGAAGGGATGACCGAGAAGGACTGCTAAAGCAGAACAGTGATTTTCTATGGTGTACACAGAGCAGATGGCGAAACGAATAATGCCTGTGAGACTGCTGTTTACAGACAAGTTGGATCTGACAGAGTCAATGGAGTTAGAGTTCATCGCCTCCACTTCAAGCCACACTCACCTGTCACTGCTCGCTGTGTGTGTGTGTGTGTGTGTGTGTGTGTGTGTGTGTGTGTGTGTGTGTGTGTGTGTGTGTGTGTGTGTGTGTGTGTTGTGTGTGTGTGTGTAGTTGTACCTGTTCTGTTGTATGGGTGTGAAGTTTGGGGATATGAAAACCTAGCATTAATTGATAAGTTTCAGTTAAATTTTTTTTTAATATATCTTTCGTTTAAAGCGTACGACTTCGACTTCGTTAGTATATGGAGAAACAGGCAGTTATCCCTTGTCTATTTTGGTTTCTGTTCGAATGGTTCGTTTCTGGATACAGCTGCTTGATTTTCATTCAGAGAAACTATCCTCAAATGTTTATAAGATGATGAAAGATTTATATGACAAATCTTCGATTCAATCCGCATGGTTAAAAAAGATACAAATCATTTTAGTGCAAAGCGGATTTGATTGTTTGTGGGAGAGACAGTTTTGTTCAACTATCAATTCTACCAGTTCACATGTCAAAGCCTTCTTAATAGATAAATTTGTTAATGAATGGAGAGCTGAGCTGTTGGATAGTAGCAGATGCCTTTATTACAAAAACTATAAAATTGATTTTCGTATGGAAAAATATATAACTTGTCTACCCGATGTATATGTTTACACTCTTATGAAATTTCGTTGCAGTTGTCACAAACTTCCTATTGAGCTTGGACGTTTCCATAACATACTACAGGATGAAAGAGTATGTTCAAAGTGCAATATGTCTGTTATAGGGGATGAATTTCATTTTATCATGGAATGTCCCCAATTTACACATTTACGGCAAGATTTTATTCCTCGGCATTTTCGTCAACCCATGTCCAGTTATAATTTTTGCAGGTTGATGAAATGTAAATCTAGAAAAGTTCTTCTGTCTCTATCAAAATTCATAAGAGCTGCAGGTATTTTTTGAAATTTGATTTGATGCCTTTAACCTGTGTAGATTGTATCTTTTACAGACATTTACATACCTTAAAAAAAATGTCATGAGTCTTTAATATTGTTTGTTTATTATTTTGTGATGAATTCTTGCTTTTCAGTTCCTGTTGATATTGATCATACTTTTGGATGTATTGCTGTAAGGTTTCTTTTCTCCTGTTGAACTTGTTTGTTATCCCCCATGCCCCAAAAGGGGTGAAAGGAATTAAATCTTGAATCTTGAATCTTGTGTGCGTGTGTGCGTGCCTGTGTGTGTATGTGTGCGTGCATGCGTGCGTGCGCGTGTGTGTGTGTGTGTTTGTGTGTGTGTGTGTTTTATACACTAAAAGAGGACAGTTTTCAGCCAAGAACATAGGTTTCCTTCTTCAACATTATGTTTACCGGGGCTGTTTTTCATGATATTGAACTGATAGCTGCAAACAGTAATAGTATATCAACGTACCGTAAAACAGTATCGTCCATTCACATCCAGGATTCTTCGAATGTAGTTTACATCCACATTAAGTTGGGTTATGCCAAGAAGAAGACACTAAAATGTATCAATCAAATCCTAGCTTTCCAAAACACAAACTCAAGCAGTTAAGATTAAGAAACAAACATAAGATGTGTAGAGCATAAAGATTTCGTGAATTTCGTGATAAGTATAGTCCACTTGCTGGCCAGCTGTGTTTGACTCCAAGTCTACAAGTTTTGTCTAATGTCAAGTCGATGATTACATCATTCGTAGGACATTTTCTCCTCTCTCTCTCTCCTCTCTTCTCTCTCTCTCTCTCTCTCTCTCTCTCTCTCTCTCTCTCTCCTCTCTCTCTCTCTCTCTCTCTCTCCTCTCTCTCTCTCTCTCTCTCTCTCTCTCTCTCTCTCAAATTTGGGGACGGAAAGCCTAGTGGTCAGAACATTGCGCTGGCAATTTGACGAACCTGGTTCGAGTCCGATCGAGGGGATTTTTCTCCTGGAGTTAACATCAGTGCTGACTCCACTCTCCCCAAAAGTCCTTCGGATGAGACTTTAAACCGAGGCCCTGTGTGCGAACGCATGCACAACATCTTGCGCACACGTTAAATCCTGTTCTGCTTTTCGTAAGAGTAGGCCATCGTGTGCCGGTGGGAACAGATGACATTTACAAAACTGCATACACACGGGGACTGGATGTAAAAAAGCACAAGAGTGCTTATTCCATTATCCTCAATATAAAAGAATTAATCAAATTTATCAATCAATCTCTCTCTCTCTCTCTCTCTCTCTCTCTCTCTCTCTCTCTCTCTCTCTCTCTCTCTCTCTCTCTCTCTCTTCTCTCTCTCTCTCTCTCTCTCTCTTCTCTCTCCGCGTATGTGCATACATGCGTGCTTGCGTGTCTGTGTGTGTGCACGCGCCTAAGAATATGTGTGAGTGCGCGCGCGCGCGTGTGTGTGTACACTTATATGAAAACAACAAAAACTCAACTGTTCTCTTGATATTTCAAACAAACAAGCAAAGAAATGGATTTTTTATTGAATCATCTTTATTGCAGGTTAGAAAAAATCGTCAAGAGAATTGCAATAATGAGAAAAACGTAAAATCATTGTACCTCGTTTGGCATTGTCTTTCACATATGTTCATTCTTTGTGGTCGAAGTTGTTCATTTCTTATCAACATTCAAAAACTACAAAACAAAATCACACAAAGGCAAATCGAAGCAAAACAAAAGAAAACAGTAATATAAAAACACAGAGGGGAAAAAATCGTGAAATTATTCAGGTTTGAAAATGTGCTTAAATTGAAAAAACCCATGGAAACATATTCACAAGAAAAACAAATACACAGACCAAAAGTTATGCTAGAAACTAAAAATACTTACTTCAAATCTCTCTCTTCTCTCTCCTCTCTCTCTCTCTCCTCTCTCTCTCTCTCTCTCTCTCTCTCTCTCTCTCTCTCTCTCTCTCTCTCTCTCTCTCTTCTCAGGCGTAGCGTCTTCTGATTTGAGTCATGAAATGTAAACGCACAGATATCTAAAACGAATGCACAAAATTTATATGATTACATCCCCGATGTTGGAATATGGTTATCTTAATGGTGGGTAACAACAGTCGTAAGCGCAAAATATCAACATTAGTGAATCTCAGAACTCTAGCCGATGAACAAAACAATGAATGTGTTTCTAAATTTGACGTAATGCTTAAAAAAAAAAAAGACAAGCGGAAAACATGAATTTTTTGCAGATTATTGAATCAACACATATTGCATCAGCTATTCAATAGCAAAACGTTATCATCGTCATCATCTGTCATTTCATAACGTATAATGTTAAAGCATGTACTCGACAACAAGAGGTAACAAAAACCCCATCAACATACCACACATGCCCTGTTAGTAATAACTGACTGACAAAATAACTGACTCAATAAATCAATGAATGATATCGAATGATTTGCAGACCCCATAGCTAGGAATCTAAAACAAAAGTCTCTCTAAGCTCTACCCAATGGGTACTATGAGAACGAAGTAAGTGTTTTTTAATACCTTACAGGGTTTTCTAGTCGGTTAAAACACATGGCGAAAAGACATTTTCTTTTGTTCATCATCTTTAACTTTTGACCTGGCACAGAAAACAATCTAAAAATAGGAAGAAAAATCATCTTTGCTCTTAATAGGTGTTGGAAAGTAAATACATAGAAAGGAAATGTTCATATCTGTCCTTCTGTTAAAGTAGTTTTGTCTATGTCTTTTATTTATTTTTTTATATCGAGGATAACGGAATAAGCGAGCTTGTGCTTTTTTACATCCAGTATCCGTGTGTATGCAGTTTTGTAAATGTTATTTGTTCCCACCGGCACACGATGGCCTAGACTAACGTGTGCGCAAGATGTTCTTTGTGCGTTCGCATACGGGGCCTCGGTTTTTAGTCTCACCCGAAAGACTTTTGGGGGTACTGGAGTCAGCACTGATGTTAACTCCAGAGGAAAAATCCCCTCCACCGGGAATCGAACATTTGAACAGTTCTGTATGTTGTGTTGTTGTTTTACCTGATAGATGAGTTTCTTTTTCCGTGCAGTTTTACTGGCTTGTTACCTCCCTTACAATGCTTCTGATATCCATTCTTCCGACCTTGCAAATGTGAAAACTACATGAAGAAAAGGAACTACTAAGAAACTGGTTCATACAGAAATCACCAAGAGCAGTTCTTCCATAGTATTGTGCAAACACAACTTTGTAATTCTTTGCAGAATATTTTGGGTTGAAACCTTTCATTTACAACAAAACTTCACACAAGAGAGAGAGAGAGAGAGAGAGAGAGAGAGAGAGAGAGAGAGAGAGAGAGAGAGAGAGAGAGAGAGAGAGAGAGAGAGAGAGAGAGAGAGAGAGAGAGAGAAAGAAGAAGAAGAAGAAGAAGAAGAAGAAGAGAAGAAGAAGAAGACGATATTTCACAATGTGGTACATGCTCTGGATTGCATAAAATACATAATGTTTCAGGAAAATAGGCCAAAGTTTTGCATGCGAGATGAAGTCAATTTTTAATGCTTTTTTAAAATCAATAAAAGCAACGTACAGCTTTTTGTTCCGTGCAAGGAATTTTTGGATAACTGCAAAAAGAGTAAATACATGATCGATTGTAGAGTGGTCCTTTCTAAAACCTGCTTGTTCTTCCCCTTTACTATCATTCTCTTCTATCCATGTAACCAGGCGCTTGTTAAGTACATAGCTGTACAACTTACTACATATATTTAAAAGGGATATTCCCCGATAATTATTTGGTTCATTTATGTTTCCTTTTTTATGGAGTTGTTGAATAATTGCTTCTGTCCACAAATTAAGAAACTGCCCAGTAACAAAAGTTTGATTAAATATAGTGGTTAGAAAAGGTGCTATGGCTTCAGCAGAGTAAATAAATACCTCTGGAATCAGAGTGTCCAGTCCACCAGCTTTATTACATTTTAAATGCCTAATAGCCGCCAAAACCTCATCAATCTCAATAGAGAGAGAGAGACAGAGAGAGAGGGGGGGGGGGGAGGGGGGCGGTCTGTGTAAAATAGCTCTACACACACACTACCCAGAGAGAACAGCCTGACTCATACATTGAAAGATGTGACAATACAAATAAAGTACAAAACACAACACCACATAATAGTTAGGATACAAAGCCATAAAAGAAAATGAAAAAGAATAATTATGATTCTGTTCATTTCACAAATATTTTCTTCCGTCTCTCTATTTCAACATGACAGTAAAATAAAAGTAAAGCTAGCGTGTGTATTGTTGAAATACGTGTATGATAATACTTGTAATAGTGATGATGCTTATAATAATGATAATGGACCTGATGATGATGATGATGATGATGATGATGATGATGATGATGATGATGATGATGATGATGATGATGAGAACTTTTGTATAGCACAATATTCCAGTAATACAGACTCAGAACGTTTCACATCCGTACAGGCAAACATAAGCCTCAATTATAATACATATTATATACATCAGCATATTTCAACAATTTACACAGTTATTCCTGAAGGCTGATATGTTAACACTGTACCTTTTTTCAAACAAGTCAATCTGAAGGCTAGCTTTGAGAGGATCTACGTGTCTTGATGTTTCTCACAGACGATGGGAGAGAGTTCTAGAGAGCTGGGACTTTATACCAGAAAGATCTTTGGCCAAGTGATTTGAAGTTAGTTTGAGGAAAGTGCATGCACTTGACACCCACAAGACTTGTGTGTGTGTGGTGGGTGGGTGGGTGGGTAGTTGTGGGTGTGTGCGCGTGCGTGCGTCCGTGCGCGGAGTGTGTGAGCACACAATGTTTTGTTGATCTGTTCTCTGGAGTAATACATACCTACAAAATAACTGAGGCAAAATAAGAACCATCATCTATTTTTTAAAAAACTAAAACAAAATTAACACAAACTGTTCCCCTCTTCAAAACAGCACAGTATAAACTAGAAACCTTTGCATTCTTGATGATTCAATGACCACCATTTTGATCAAACAATCATGACTATCTTTCTTCTTTTTTCTCTTTGTCTTTCATTCTTGATCTCTTTCTCTGCCACTACCTTTGAAAAACGTTCCCAACATGATGATAAACATGTTATCACATAATCAGTTTCAAACATCCAGAAAGACAATAACAACAACGTACCGCGCTCAAACAATATCACAGATTGAAGAAGTGGGGTTCGATATAGTGCCCATGATCTCCTGAATTGACACAGTGACAGACAGACAGACAGACAGACAGACAGACAGACAGACAGACAGACAGACAGACAGGCAAACAAGCAAACTAAGAAACAGACGATCAAAGAAACAGATAAATGAATAAACATATATCGACCGGGTTTTTTGTAGTTCTTTCAGCAGATACCCCAAAAATCAGTTTAGACTCCAAAGCGACACAAGTGCTTTCAACAAGACCTCTTTGTTTGGGTGTCTTTAACACACCCACGCATATTAAAAATGATATCTGTCCTCAACAAATCCTTGCTGAGGATTAGTTTGATATAGATAAACATAATGATATCGACCATCTGTTGTCCTTTTTTCAGCAGGTACACTTACAGTTATAGTGGCCTCTCTAACGTTTTTAAACAGGCACTTTCAACACAATGTCTTCATCTTTCACCAAATACAAATAAGAATCGTAAGTTGTATGTCACCCCAAAAGCTGTCATTTTCCTGAAGTTCACTTCCTCACAGAGGCTGTTGCTGGCTTGCAGGACAGTCCCTATGCACCACACCATCATCAGGTGGATCGGTGGTCTAGAGGTTAATTAATTACTAACATGCCTGCCTACAAAGCAAAAAGTCTGGGTCCGAAAGGTGTTTGTGGTTTGATCCCCGTTTGGGCCCAAAATTTCCAAACATGGGGTCGCAATTGTCCTAGGCAAAATTCTGTAGGAAAAAGCCACTCTGATATGGAAACAAATACAGTTGCTGACAGGAAAAGAAAAAAATAGATGGCGCTGTTCTTGTGGCGACACGCTCTCCCCGGAGATAGCAGCCCGAATTCCAGGCAGAGAAATCTGCTGTGACTTAAGTGGTGTAACATGCAAAATCTACTGTTTCTGCTGAGGTCCCAGAGTCAGGATTTGTCGAGGTCTGTTCCACATTTGCTAAACCACATTTGGTAGGTCATAGAAAAGAAGACAGAAACATGTGTGGGTAAAAATTGTGAGCAAGGAATTTTCGTGGTCTTGGTTAATTGGTTGATCCACACAAAACCTCTGTTGTTGTTGTTGTTTTTTAAATATATAAAGCGCTGTCATGTAAATGGCTGATCCACACATAACCTCTGTTGTTGTTGTTGTTTTTTAAATATATAAAGCGCTGTCATGTAAATGGCTGATCCACACATAACCTCTGTTGTTGTTGTTGTTTTTTAAATATATAAAGCGCTGTCATGTAAATGGCTGATCCACACATAACCTCTGTTTTTTGTGGGGTTCTTTTTTATGAAACGTTGTCATGGAAATGGCTGATCCACACATAGCATTGTCATAAAAATGGCTGATCCACACATAGCTTTGTTATGGAAATGGCTGATCCATACATAGCCAACCTCTGATTCTTTTTAAAGCGTTGTCATGGAAATGGCTGATCCACACATGCCGTTGTCATGGAAATGGCTGATCCACACATAGCCTCTGTTTCTTTTTAAAGCGTTGTCATGGACATGGCTGATCCACACATACCGTTGTCATGGAAATGGCTGATCCACACATAGCCTCTGTTCCTTTTTAAAGCGTTGTCATGGATATGGCTGATCCACACATGCCGTTGTCATGGAAATGGCTGATCCACACATAGCCAACCTCTGTTTCTTTTTAAAGCGTTGTCATGGAAATGGCTGATCCACACATACCGTTGTCATGGAAATGGCTGATCCACACATAGCCAACCTCTGTTTCTTTTTAAAGCGTTGTCATGGAAATGGCTGATTCACACATACCGTTGTCATGGAAATGGCTGATCCACACATAGCCTCTGTTTCTTTTTAAAGCGTTGTCATTGAAATGGCTAATCCACACATAGCCAACTTCTGTTTCTTTTTAAAGCATTGTCATGGAAATGGGTGATCTACACTTAGCTAACCTGCTTCTTTTTAAAGCGTTGTCATGGAAATGGGTGATCCACACATAGCCAACCTCTGTTTTTTAAAGGTTGTCAGGGAAAGTCTTCACAACCTACACCAGCATCAGGTTTGGTTTATACTTGTCGTCTTGTTGTAGAAGGAATTAGGGGGAAAAGTACCACAAAAACAACTTTAAAAAAACCCCAAACAAACAAAAGTTAAAGAAAAATAAAAGAAGCCTCAAATAAAATGACTAATAAGCTGCTATGTGTCGTCGGTAGTTTTTTGAGCACTGAAAAAACAAACCCATAACAAACCAAAAACAAACCACAACAAACCAAACCAAAACCAAAAACAAACAAACCACCAAACCAAAACCATACAAACCAAACCAAACCACAACAACAAACCAAACCATAACAAACCAAACCAAAACCAAAAACCCAACAACCAAACCAAACCACAACAAACCAAACCAAAACCAAACAAACCATACACCAAAACCACAACAACCAACACAAACAACCACAACAAACCAAACCAAAACCATAACAAACAAACCACAAAAACCAACCAAAACCACACAAACAAACCAAAACCAAAACACACAACCAAACCAAAACCACAACAAACCAACAACACACAACAAACCAAACCAAAACCACAACAAACCAAACAAAACCAAAAACCAACAACCACAACCCAAACCAAAAACCAAACCAAAACCAAACCAAAACCAAACAACCAAACCAAAACCAAACAAACCAAACCAAAACCACAACAAACCAAACCAAAACCTCAACATACCAAACCAAAACATAACAACCAAACCAAAACCACCAAACCAAACACAAAAAACACACAAAAACCAAACAAAACCACAACAACAAACCAACAACCAAACAAACCACACCAAACACATACAAAACACCAAACTAAAATCTCCACCAACAAACCAAACCAAAACCACAACAAACCAAACCAAAACCATAACAAACCAAACCAAAACCACAACAAAGTCAAATAGCTAGAGATGACCGTCAGACAAAATTTCAGTGTGTTGCCTGGTCAGTGAGCAGTTTAATGAGGGTTGGATAAACCCCCCCCCCCCCCCCCCCCCCCAAGAAAAAAGTACAAAATAAGCAAAACAAGAGCCACTGATGCTGGATGGTTCTCATGGCAACAAAGGAATGTGTCGAGTGTGCTTGACAGTTGTCATAGCAAATATGTGTCGAATGTGGCTGATTCTTGTCTCACCAACAAAGGAATGTGTCAAATGTGTTTGACGTTGTCATGGTAGCAATGTGTCAAATGGGGTTGATTCTTGATGACAAACACAGGAATGTGTCGGATGTTGCTGACACTTGTCGTGACAAACACAGGAATGTGTTGGATGTGGCTGACACTTATCATGACAAACACAGGAATGTGTTGGATATGGCTGACACTTGTCATGACAAACACAGGAATGTGTTGGATGTGCCTGACACTTGTCATGAAAAACACAGGAACGTGTTGGATATGGCTGACACGTGTAATGACAATCAAAACAATGTGTAAAATGCGGTTGATCGCTGTCTTAGCAAACTGGTACGGAGTTAAAACTCAGGAGTCACCACACAGTCACAAATCTGTTGACGATGAGGAGGAAGTGGTATTTATGAAACAACTGGGGCAGATAGACACTCAGCCAAAAAGCACTCTGTCGTCATCAGACACGGCTGACGTGACGTTGAGCACAGGAACGAATCAGCCATAGCCAGCAATTGTCAGGCATGGTTCATAGAAAAATGATAATTAAAAGAACCTGTCCATTATTTGTTATCAGAAACTCTCTCAGCTAAGAACTCACTGACCATTTAGATGCTGTTTATACTCAACAAAATTCCTCATTTTCAGCCAAGCTCACAGCAAGAGCGGCCTTTGGTTTTTGGTGATGCTCATCAGCCCTCCTTCGCTTCAACCACCAGGGTCAGCGGGGATTCGACAGTCAGCTATGCTCAGTATTGTCCTGCACTGTTGTTTTTCTTGTATTTGTTCCTCAGCTTAGCATATGGGAGGGAGGAGGGGGGTCACCCAGAACGTGCACACTGACTCAGCTCTTTTCCACCTGGGTATCACAG
This sequence comes from Stramonita haemastoma, assembly GCA_030674155.1. Taxonomy (NCBI): domain Eukaryota; kingdom Metazoa; phylum Mollusca; class Gastropoda; order Neogastropoda; family Muricidae; genus Stramonita; species Stramonita haemastoma. The sequence continues at coordinate 574,995 of CM060320.1, forward strand.
GGAGATCCAGTTAAGCCCACATTAGTTTTTGCGTGAAGAACTCTCTTCAAGCACCTCGTCATTACAGGCATTCATACTCCGAATTCAGAGACTTTTTGTATTTCAGCCTTTGGTTGTCTTCAAGTACCTCGTCATTACAGGCAACCATACTCCGAATTCACGTTTTTTTTCTTTGTTCTTTAATTAAGGAGAATGCATGCGGTTATGCTAAGAACGAGTTGCGGCTGAAGACAATCGCAGCATCACATAAAGCTTGATCACTTCATGTAGCTAGCCCGGGAGCTTAGCTGACAGCAATAACTTTGTGTTCATTTTTTACCAGGGCCAGGTGTGGTGGTGTGAAGGCTCAGCCTGAAGGACTGGGTAGATGGTGCAGGTGTGGTGGTGTGAAGGCTCAGCCTGAAGGACTGGGTAGATGGTGTCAGGTGTGGTGGTGTGAAGGCTCAGCCTGAAGGACTGGGTAGATGGTGTCAGGTGTGGTGGTGTGAAGACTCAGCGACAAAAACTGGGTAGATGGTGTCGGGTGTGGTGGTGTGAAGGCTCAGCCTGAAGGACTGGGTAGATGGTGTCAGGTGTGGTGGTGTGAAGACTCAGCGACAAAAACTGGGTAGATGGTGTCAGGTGTGGTGGTGTGAAGGCTCAGCCTGAAGGACTGGGTAGATGGTGTCAGGTGTGGTGGTGTGAAGGCTCAGCCTGAAGGACTGGGTAGATGGTGTCAGGTGTGGTGGTGTGAAGGCTCAGCCTGAAGGACTGGGTAGATGGTGTCAGGTGTGGTGGTGTGAAGGCTCATCCTGAAGGACTGGGTAGATGGTGTCAGGTGTGGTGGTGTAAAGACTCAGCAACAAAAACTGGGTAGATGGTGTCAGTGTGGTGGTGTGAACACTCAGCCTGAAGGACTGGGTAGATGGTGTCAGGTGTGGTGGTGTGAAGGCTCAGCGACAAAAACTGGGTAGATGGTGTCAGGTGTGGTGGTGTGAATACTCAGCGACAAAAACTGGGTAGATGGTGTCAGATGTGGTTGACACGTAACAGCTCCACTCCGCTGCTGCTGCTGCTGCTGCCCCCTGCGTTGTTGCCGATGCCCAGGTAGACTGTGTTGCCGTTCCTCTCGCTACCTGTGCTCTCCATCGACCCGTACTGGCCTCTCTTTCTTACCTGCATCCAGTATAACACGTGTTTGTTACAATTTTTACTTTAAATGAAAGAAAGAGAGAGACTGACAGAGATAGAGACAGAGGTGGAACAGAAAGACAGACATACATGCAGTTATGCAGACCTATGCACAGAGACACACAGACAGAAGGAAAGACTCGGACACTGAGACACCTACGGTGAAATGGCTATCGCCAAATCGTTAAACTCGCAAGTTCAATAACTGGGATATATTTTGTTTTCATTAATCGTTTTAAAAGAGCAAACACATTCGATATGAAAGGTCCTAAAACTTTCATGTTACTTGAAATACAGAGAAATGGCTTCATACAAAAAACACCCAACCCCAGCTCTTACCGTACACGCGACCCACACAACACGGCCAAGAGAGAACTCACTTGTAGAGAGTAGGTGGGTGGGGAGGGTTCCTCCACCTCTGTGAGGATGCATCGAGAGGAGGAGGTGGTGGAGAGGTCGGGGGAGGAGGAAGAGGAGGAGGAGGAGGCGGTGGATTTGCAGGGAGGGGAGGTGTCTGTGTCACCTCTGGAACTGTTGTTGCTGGTTTTCCGAAACAGCCGAGTGCCCTGAAAACATGAATGTCAGAAGGAAGGAAGAAAGGAAGGGATGAATGAAAGTAGGAAGGAAAGAAAGAAGTAATGAATAAACGAATGAATGTTGGAAAGAAGGACGGAGTGGATGGAAGGAAGGAACGGATGAATGAACAATATAAATGAATTAATCAATCAGTTAATCAATAAGCAAGTCAATGGATGGATTGATCAGTCCATCCATCCAATATGGGTCAATCAATCAATCAATCAATCAATCAATCAATCAAACAAACAAAAGAGCAAGTAATAATCAATCTATCAATGAATGAATGTCCAGATAAAAAGATAATGAAAGCAACAAAAAGACAGAAACCAAAAAACAGTAAAGAAACAAAGAAAGAAAGAAAAGTAGGAAAAGGAGCAAGCAAGAAAGAAAGAGAAAAAAGACGGAATAAAGAAAGAAAGAAATTCTCTCTCTCTCTCTCTCTCTCTCTCTCTCTCTCTCCTCTCTCTCTCTCTCTCTCTCTCTCTCTCTCTCTCTCTCTCTCTCCTCTCTCTCTCTCTCTCTCTCTCATGCGCGCGCGTGTGTGTGTGTGTGTGTGTGTGTGTGTGCAAGCGCGCATAACTGTAATAATGATGAGATGATGGAGATGACAACTGGGTCAATGATGATAATGATGGTGATGCTTTTTATGTGCACTACTATTTGTATCTGTAAATGTTGACAGTTGTTATGACGATGTGTCATCACCACACCACCACCCACCCTATTTATTTTTGGTGCTTGTAGTGTGGCCACAGTCTCTTGTAATACCCTTGCCAAAGAAAGGAAACCTCAAGCAATGCCAGAACTACAGAACCATCAGTCTCGTAAGCCATCCTAGCATGATCATGCTGCAGGTAGTCCTGAACAGCCTGAAAAACCAAGCGCAAAAACTCCTGGCAAAAGAACAAGCGGGCTTTAGACCAAAACGCAGCACAATGGAACAAATTTTCAATCTGAGAATTCTGATAGAGAAGCATCTTCAACACCAAAAAGACTTGTACCACAATTTCATAGACTTCAAAAAGGCCTTTGACAGGGTATGGCATGACGGTCTCTGGCAAGTACTCAGGAACTTCGACATTGACAACTACCTAAATGAAGTCATCAAGGCTCTGTACGAGAACGCAAGAAGTGCAGTTTTCATAAACAATCACGTGGGCGAGTTCTTCAAGACCACGGTTGGGGTCCGCTAGGGCTGCCTTCTCTCACCTGTACTCTTCAACCTCTTCCTCGAAAACATCATGACAGAGACACTGCAAAACCACCACACTACCATCTATCTCCATTGGTGGAAGACCCCTTTGCAATCTCAGATTTGCAGATGACATTGACCTCATGGGCAGCAGCAAACAAGAACTGCAAATCCTCACAGACAGTCTAACAGATTGAGCGAGCGCATACGGCATGGAGGTCAGTACAGAGAAATCAAAGATCACGGTCAACAGCGCGAGTAATATTTCACGGAAATAAAGATGAATGAGAAATACTGAAGAGGTGAGCCAATTCAATACTTAGGCTCCATCCTAACAAAAGATGGCACATCAAACAATGAAGTGAAAGCTCGCATTGCAACAGCAACATCTGCTCTAGTCAGACTCGAGAGGATCATCAGAAGCAACAACATCAGCTTCTGCACCAAATACCACCTCTACAAATCCCTCGTGATATCTATCCTCCTATATGGCTGTGAATCATGGACTCGGACAGCAGAGTTAGAGAGAAGACTCCAAGCATTCGAGAACAAGTGCCACAGAAGACTCCTCAAAATATCATACAAAGAACACAAGACCAATATCTATGTGAAAGAAGAAATCAAAAAGCGTGTGGGCCCCCATGAGCCTTTGCTCTCCACCATAAAGAGGAGAAAGCTGATGAGGTTTGGTCACACCACAAGACACAACACCCTAGCAAAAACCATCTTGCAAGGAACAGTCGAGGGCAAGAGAAGAAGAGGCCGCCAAAAGAAATCATGGGTTGACAACATCAAAGACTGGACCGCCCAACCCTGCAACACCTCCTACTAGCCAACAGGATCGTGAAGCATGGAAAAAAGATCTCTGTTGCGTCTTCTCTCATGTCCCCCCTACGTCCTTTGGGACATGGGACTGAGAGTGAGAGAGAGTGGCCTATGGCCGAAGTAATTAAAGCATTTCAATGTTCAGTGTTCAGTTTCCTCTCTCTCTGTCTCTCTGTCTCTGTCTTCTATCTCTCTCTGTCTCTGTCTCTCTCTATCACACTCTCTCTCTCTCTTGATTAATGTGGGGTTTTTTGTTTGGTTGTTTTGTTTTGGTTTGGGTTTTTTTGTTTTGTTTTTTTCCCTCTATTACCAACATATTATGAACTCTAGGCCTATGACTAATTTTGTTGACAGATGATGGTTGGATAATGTACCCAGTACCTATCTTACTATGTTTTGATTACTACTTTTGTTGGTTTTTTTGGTTTTAATTACCACTTACTTATTATTGATTTTCTGGTTCACTCTGTTTTTTTTTATTATATTGATCATTTGATTGTTTATTATCAATTTTAGTTCACTGTATTGCGCCTTTGTTATTTTATTATATCTTCTGTCCTTACATATTGTCTTCTGTTTATTACTGTCTTGTTGTTTTGGCTTTCTTGTTTGGTTTGTTATTGTTGTTAGTGGGAGTGTTCTTAAACTGATGTAATCCCTGATTAGGGCGGGGACTGGATGTAAAAAAGCACATGAGTGCTTATTCATTATCCTCAAAATCAAATTCTTTTATTTCGAGTCCTCGAAAGAAAAGAATTTAATTTGATTTGATTTGATTTGATTGATTTGATCTGATCTATCTCTCTCTCTCTCTCTCTCTCTCTCTCTCTCTCTCTCTCTCTCTCTCTCTCCTCTCTCTCTCTCTCTCTCTCTCTCTCTCTCTCTCTCTCTCTTTGACTACTAGGTTTTCCGTTCCCAACATTGTACTAATCTTTGTCGTAAAAGTAAAACCCAAATAACAATATTGATTAACTATGTCCAACTTAACACCCTTATAAAACCATTTTTCATGTTTTGCTAGAAATCCCCCTTTTCTAAATACCATTACCTTAGTTTTATCAATATTCACATTTAGCTGCATATTTTCACAGTACGTTTGCAGAATATTAAGCTGTTGCTGTAAACCAAATGGTGTCGCTGAAAGTAAAGCTATATCATCAGCAAACAGTAATATGGATAGTTCAAAGATATCAGGCAGCATTTGGATTCCATGCCTGCCTTGCTCATTTACGTGATTAGCCAACTGGTTGATAAACATTGTAAACAATGTAGGGCTTAGTACACAGTTTTGTCTTACCCCTATTGGGCACTCAAATATTCTGATAATTCATCATTAACTCTAATACATGAAAACAACGACATATACATGGCTGATAATGCAGCAAAAAAATTTGCCTTTTATCCCTTGATTTTCAATACATTCAAGAAGTTTGTCATGTCTGACCGAATCGAAGGCTTTCTTAAAATCTATAAAAGCAAGGTATAGCTTTTTACCTTCTTTGATATACATTTTTGGACCACTGCATAGAGGTTAAAAGTCTGATCGATAGTAGAGTATCTTTTTCGAAAACCCGCCTGATTTTCACAAATGAGATAATTACTTTCTAGCCACTCATATAGTCTTGAGTTAAGTATTGATGTATAGCATTTTGATAAGATGCTTAATAGTGAAACTCCCCTATAATTGTCTACATTATCTAAATCTCCTTTCTTATAAATTGGAACTATCACAGCCTTTGACCAAACATGAGGATATATGCCCTTGCTGAATATTGTAAAAAGCAGTCATCCAGTTAAATAAAGCATTTAATAGATATAAAGAAATGAATGTAAGCACGTTTTTTAAGGTTTTTGATGTTAAAATTCAGCCTATTTTATTATATGCTTCAGAAATTTGGGGTTTAAGTAGAATGGACCATATTGAAAAAGTTCACATGTCAGCAAGTAAGAGGTTTTTAGGAGTTCCAATAAGAACACCAAATAAAATGGTGTACGGTGAATTGGGTAGGTATCCTCTGTATGTAAACTCTTATACAAATGTCCTTAGATACTGGTTTAAGTTACTACAAATGAGTCCAAACAGATTGCCATACAATGCCTACCAAATGCTATTGGAATTAGATAAAAATGGAAAAAATTGTTGGGTATCAGAAATAAGAAAAATTCTGTGTGAAACAGGATTTAACATTGTATGGCTACAACAAGGAGTCGGTGATGTAAAGGCCTTTTTACGCATATTCAAGCAAAGATTAGTAGACATGTTCACACAAGAGTGGCATGGAGCCATAAGAGATAAAGAGAGGTATGAAGATTATAGATCATTCAAATCTATCTTTGGGAAAGAAAAATACATCGACTCTATTGATACTTACTGTTTTCGAGTAGCTATTACACAAGTTAGATTAAATGTTTTACCAATTAATAATAACGTTCGTAGATATAGTGTTAATGATCATGAAAAGTTCTGTCCATTTTGTAAAAC
>CM060320.1:588742-596242 GCA_030674155.1 Stramonita haemastoma
TTTTGTTTTTGTTTGTTTGTTTATACAAATCAAAATCATCATTGATTCTTACTTCATATTTTTGTTTCTGAATGAGTGCCTTTTTATAATATTACCTTAATATTGTATCTCTGTCTTATTTCTAACCTGTTGTTGTTGTTCTTTCTCCCCTTTTATCAAAATCTTATGTTTTATGGGACTTATTTTGATGATAGATGGTGGTGGATTGATGTTTTCAGTCATCTAACCTCATCATATTCTCATGTTTGATCTTTAATTATTGCGCCTTTTTTGTTTTGTTTTGTTTTTGTTTGTTTGTTTATTCAAATCAAAATCATCATTGATTCTTACTTCTTATTTTCGTTTCTGAATGAGTGCCTTTTTATAACATTTACCTTAATATTGTATCTCTGTCTTATTTCTTACCTGTTCTTTGATTCTTGGTATGGTTTCTTGCTCTTGGTATTTGGATCATTATAATACTTGTTGTTTAGTTGAGGCTATCTTTTTATCTTGATGTTATCCCTGAAAAGGGCGGGGACTGGATGTAAAAAAGCACACGAGTGCTTATCTATTATCCTCGAATAAAAGAATTTTGCCTTGCCTTGCCTTGCCTTGCCTTGCCTTGCCTTGCCTTGCCTTGCCTTGCCTTGCCTTCCCTCTCTCTCTCTCTCTCTCTCTCTCTCTCTCTCTCTCTCTCTCTCTCTCTCCTCTCTCTCTCTCTCTCTCTCTCTCTCTCTCTTCGTTTCTGAATGAGTGCCTTTTTTTATAACATTACCTTAATATTGTATCTCTGTCTTATTTCTTACCTGTTGTTTGATACTTGGTGTGGTTTGCTCTTGGTAATTGGATCATTATAATTGTTCTTGTTTTAGTTGAGGCTGTCTTTTTATCTTGATGTTATCCCTGAAAGGGGCGGGGACTGGATGTAAAAAAGCACATGAGTGCTTATCTATTATCCTCGAATAAAAGAATTTTGCCTTGCCTTGCCTTGCCTTGCCTTGCCTTGCTTCCTCTCTCTCTCTCTCTCTCTCTCTCTCTCTCTCTCTCTCTCTCTCTCTCTCTCTCCTCTCTCTCTCTCTCTCTCTCTCTCTCTCTCTCTCTCTCTCTCTCCTCTCTCTCTCTCTCTCTCTCTCTCTCTCTCTCTCTCTCTCTCTCTCTCTCTCTCTCTCTCTCTCTCTCTCTCTCTCTCTCTCTCTCTCTCTCGTTCTTGCATGTATTTAGACAGAGGCTTGTAGATTGGTTTGCTCAGGAGTGGACTGGCACCATAACAGATCGTGATCGATTGATGGTTATAGAAACTTTAAGACTGTTTTTGATCAAGAGAAGTAAAAAGTAAAAGGTAGGTAATGGTGTCCAATAACCTATGCTGTTGTAGGGGAGAGAGGCATCAGAGACCTTAGCTTATCTAGAAGTCAACATATTGATGGTGGCACCCATCTCCTCTCCCTCGCTACTTTGCCTTCCCTGACCCTAAAGAGGGCAGATACCTATTTATAACTGGGTGAACCAGGGGGCCCCCCTGCAGTACCCGGGAAGTTTGCTAAGCAAGCTGAGAATTAATAGGGCTGCTGTTCCCTGCCAGGCATGTCGTAAAAGGCGACTAAGGAGGGTCTCACTTGTCAGGTCGGGCTTGCCGGCTACCAGTAATCTATGCTAAACTGGTACTACCTGTCGTATGTGGGGGAAGCACACCCCAACAGAAAAAAGCCTGGTCCTCCAGGTTGGGGGCTGGCCCTCCAGGTTGGGGGTGGGCACAGGGCTAACAACCCTGTCTCGTAAAAAACAGTTTGTTACAGAAACAGCAACAAAGAAAAATAGTTGCTGCCCTACACACCACTGGGTGTAAAGGATGATGATGATGAACCAGGGGGACTGTACTGAAGCCAAGGTGCACAAATGGTCACCCATCCAGCTGGCAACCACGCTCGATGTTGCTTGACATTGACTTGGAGAAAGTGAGCACTCTGACTGCTTAGCTATCTCGCCCCCTAAAGGGAAGTTTATCAGTGATATGGATACATGTATATATTGTTTTCGTGTTGCAGTTTCACAAGTGCGATTGAATGCTCTTCCACTGCACAATAGTATACATCGCTATAATGTTGAAACGAAGTTAAGCAATGCCCCGTTTGTAAAAACCAAGTAGGGAATGACGAGCACTGTTTATTTGATTGCCCTGTCTATGAAGATTTCAGAAATAAGGATTCTTAAAGATTCCAAAAGACTTCCTTTGCACTCGCAACTCAAAGCTACAATACCTACTAATAGATACAATTTATCAGATATACACACACATACATACACACACGTACGCACACACACACACACACACACACACACACACACACACACACACACACACACACACACACACACGCACACACACACATGTACGCGTGCAAACAAACAAACACCTCTCTCTCTCTCTCTCTCTCTCTCTCCTCTCTCTCTCTCTCTCTCTCTCTCCTCTCTCTCTCTCTCTCTCCTCTCTCTCTCTCTCTCTCACCCCACACACCACAACACACACACACACACACACACACACACACACACACACACACACACACACACACATGTACGCGTGCAAACAAACAAACAAACACTCTCTCTCTCTCGCTCACACACACACACACACACACACACACACACACACACACACACACACACACAACACACACACACACCACACACACACACACACACACACACACAAAATTCTGTAGAAAAAGCCACTCTGATAGGGAAACAAATACAGTTGCAGACAGGAAAAAGAACAAAAAATAATGGGTAAGCCTGCACTTGTGGCGATGCCCTCTCTGCGGGGAGAGCAGCCAGAATTTCACGCAGAGAAATCTGCTATGACTTAAAGTAGTTTCAATAAATAAATAAATGAATGAATAAATAAACACATAAATGTGTATGTGTGTATCTGTACGTGAACGAATGAGTCTTACTGTAGTTTTTTCTGTATTATTATATTATTATTATTATTATTATTATTATTATTATTATTATTATTATTTATTATTATTATTATCATCATCATCATCATTATCATAAGTCGAGGGATCAAGAGGTCAGTGACAAGCCACCAGAAGTCAAAACAGCAAGAAAATGGAAGGCAGAGGATGAAACTGATAGGATCATCTCTTTAATGGAATATGGCGACATTGTTGGCCCAGCACAGACTGGCAGATTGGGGCTCGGCAATGGAGACTTCAGACCTTTCAGGGGTATGTCTCAACACGACACAAGAGCAGCTGTAACAGAGCAGGTACGAAAGACAGAGGCAGAAAAACCAGAAGTCCATCTCATCCAGTGTGCTCAGCAGGGACAGGTGACCGCCTGGGAGGAACTTGTAGTCGAGAGAAAGATCGGCTGGAGTGAGATCTGGAAGTGGAACATGTCGAGACTTAGCTTTCTTCTCAGATCCACCTACGACGTTCTGCCTTCGCCAGTGAACCTGGTCAGATGGAAAGTCCAGGAAGATGATAAGTGCAGGTGCGGCAAACGAGGAACGATGAAGCATACCCTCTCCAACTGCCAGCTGGCCCTGAATAGATAGATACACCTGGAGGCACAACGAGATGCTCAAAGTGCTCACCAACACAGCAAAGGAACAAGTGGAAGATCAGAAGGCAAATATGCTCCAAGGAAACAGGATCGGCGCGAGATTCACTTTGTTCCGCAAGGCACTAAGATTCCTGCCAGAAAAGCACCAAAGGAAGCCACAGAAGGACTGAGCAGTGGACAGTAGGAGGTGGCAGCGGATCTAGAGGGCTGCAAGAGATTCTTCCCCATTCCATCAACAAAAAAACCTGACTTGGTGATATGGAATGAAGAAGAGAAAGAGGTGCACCTGGTGGAACTCACTGTGCCCCATGAAGACAACATCAGCACGGCACACGAGCGGAAAGAAGATCGCTTCGAGGCACTTGAGGAATGTGAGGAGGCAGGATGGAAAGCAACACATTTCCCTGTCGAAGTTGGCTGCAGAGGTTTCATTGCGATGAGCCTCAAAAAGTGGTTGAAAACAGCTGGACTCGACCAAAGAAAGAGAACACCGAGACAAAAGAACTGCAAGAAACTGTGGAGAAAGCCAGTCATTGGATCTGGTTGAAGAGAGAGGACACCAGCTGGCATGAAGCCTGAGGTTGGCAAGAAGGCTGACAGGCAACCTGACAGGGAAACCTCACATCAGTGAGGGGGCTCGGTGTGTCATAACAAGCTGTCGAGAGGAAGAGCCCGAAACAGCGACACATTCTCTCCTGACGATCTCCCTGTCGGATTCCGGTTCATGGAGAAGTTGCTTGTCAAGCAGCACACGCGGCTGTTTTCATCATCTATTTTCTTTAGTTCCTTTTTCAGTCGATTTTATCAATATGAGTTGTCGTAATAATGTGTTAATTAAATATTTTGGGGGTAGTTTTTTGTTGTATTTTACTTATTTGCTTGCTGTTTTATATCTATGTTTCGTTTTTGGCAGGTGTGTTTTTTCCTAGACATGATTTGATGAGAAACAGCAAATTTATGGCTTACTCAATGTACCATCGGAAAATAAAATTTGACATGACTTTTGATTTGGCACACACACCACCACCATCACCACCACCACCACCGCATTCAACGACAACCCTCCTCCACCCCCAACACCAGACCACCCCTCTCACCCTCCCCACACCCCTTCCCTCCATCTCCCCCTTTCCCCAAACACTCCCACCACCACTCCAATCCTCTTACCATCACCACCCTCCGCCCCCACTCCCTCCCCACACACCACCACCACCACCACCACCACCACCACCACTCCAATGCTCTTACCACCACCACCCCCGCTCACGCCACCCCCCACATCCACCACCACTACCACCACACTCCAATCCCGTTACCACCATCATTCCCCGCCCCCACACCCTCCCCACCCACCCCCCCACACACCACCACCATTACCAGAAACCCATCCCCAGCAGAAAGGCACTACGTGTAGAGTTCTATCAGTGACCTCCAGTTTGCGGACTGTCTTCTGCTCCATCTTGCTGGCTTTGGACAGCAGCAGGTCGCTGAGGTACTTGATGGCCAGGGACACGTAGGCCAGGCCGAACAGGATCCACACGTAGGCCGCCACCTCGTACGTCTCGTGAAGCGCGCCCTCCGAGATCTTCTTCTCGTGGATACCTGCAGAGGGAGGGGGGTCGTTATGAAACGAGTGAAGAGGAGGAGGGGGAGGGAGGAGAAAAAAGAAGAAGAAAAAAAAGGTGGAGAAAAACGGAGAGGAAAGAAGAGGAAGAAGAGAAGAAGACGAAGAAAGAAGAAGAAGGTGGTGGTGGTGGTGGTGGTGGTGGTGGTGGTGGTGGTGGTGGTGGTGGTGGTGGTGGTGGTGGTGATGATGATGTGATGATGATGATGTCGACTGCTGGCGACGTCAGTGATGATGATGAAAATGACAATGATAAACACTCTTCATCTTAATCCAAAGACTTATGCCCAGACTTAAGTCTTTGAGATCTGAAGATGAATCATCACAATGGTTTCCAACATCTGCACGATCACCATCATTATCATCAACATAAACAACACCAACAACAAAAAAGCTTTATATTTCCTTGATTTACTCGTTCGTTCGTTCGTTCGTTCGTTCGTTCGTTCGTTCGTTCGTTCGTTCATTCAGCAGCAGTAGCAGTAGCCTCAGCAAAGACATAACACAGCAACCAACACTTATACTTGTAACTTCAGAAGCAGCACCAACCAAGAAACCAACATTAAACCACAACCAACACCACCGCCAATCCCTCTCCCAACCACCACCACTGCCACCACCACTACCACCACTGCCACCGCCACCACCACCACCACTAACACTACCACCAACAACAACACTGCCACCACCATTTATACTGCCACCATCACCACCACCACCACCACCACCACAATCAACACTACCACCACCACAATCAACACTACCACCACCACCACCAAGACTACCACCACCGTCAACAGCACCCCCGTCCCCACCCCCTTCCCCCCTCTCCCTCTTCCACCCCATCCCCCCTGCCATCCACTCCTGTCCAAAAGAAACGAACCAATGATGTAGTCTCCGAATCCGATGGTGGACAGCGTGGTGAAGCAGAAGTAGAGAGCCTCCAGGAAATGCCAGTCCTCGATGTAGTGGAAGAGGGTGGCGGGGGCTATGAACCCCACCACCAACCCCAGCACCACGATCAGAGAGCCGTTGATCACCCGGTTCACCTGGCAAAGACAGAAAGGAATGCAATGGATGAATAAATACAGAGGGAAAAGAGAGAGATGGAAAAATGCAGAACGGAAGGAATGAAGGAAAGAATAAAGGCAGGATTGAGGAGAGACGTAGAGGAAGGAAGAAAGTAGCCGGAGCTATAAACCTCACCGCCAGTCTTTGTACCATCATCAGAAAGCGAAGCATTTTGGCACTTTGCTTGAACCAATCACTAACTTAGCTTTTGTACTGGGCCTGGGGCCATGTCTGTATCAGTTCTTTTACTAAAATCGATGGACGTGTGTGTATAGCCTAGTTACACCCATCACAGGTAATGGTGGCAATTTCAACCAAACCACCTTTCAGAACCCACGGGAGACTGCATAGCCTTCGACGCAATGGATATTAGAAGAACATCAGTTCGTTTTAAACAACTTTATTAAACGAAATAGAGACAAAGATTTATTAAGAGATGTGTAGATCTCATTTTAGTCAGTGTTAGAATTAGAATTGTATCGGTGACTTTGAATAACATAACTTTACAAAATATGACCCCCGAAAACCAAGTTTTACGACAAAACTGTATCATTCTACTTTCTTTAATTGGAATTAGTGGCTCTATTTTAATTCATAGACTGATATACTGTAACCGAATTCTTGGGCATTTGTCATTGTAGCCTTCAGCGTTCGTTCAGTGCAGTTGTAATTTTTTAAACCTATCAGAAATAATGTGAGTCTGGCTTAGCTTTCACTTTACTATACTTTTTTTCTTTTTCTTGGGGAAGGGGGGATGTTTTTCGCTATGTTGCGTTGCAGTGTATTGCATGACATTGCACTGCACTGGTATGTGGGAAATCTCTTACTTCGCGTCACAAAAATAACAGACAGGCAGATAGTCGCAAGCAAACGTGCATGCACGCATGCACACCTACACGCGCACACACACACGCACGCCCGCACGCATACACACACGAACCACATACTCCTCAATTACGCGCATGCGTGCACACACACACACACACGCACGCACGCACACACATACGCACGCACGCACACACACACACCGCGCGCGCGCGCTCGCGGACACACACACACACACACACACACATACTCCCTGCCAAAAAAGCAAATTTATTGCTTACTCAATGCACCATCTGGAAGTAATATTTTTTTTACTTTACTTGACTTCACTGTTTTTCAACAAAGGTTGACATTTGTCTTTGAATGTTTTAGAAGTCTTTTTATTTTTTTTGTGAGGGCAGGATGAGAAAAAGCTGTGTAAACTT
>CM060320.1:598742-608742 GCA_030674155.1 Stramonita haemastoma
AATTGTGGAAATCATGCATATCAATTACGTAACGAATCGTATAAGTTTTCAATATACATCTTGAATTAGCATTTTCTTTCTTTTTTTGATAAAATGAAAAATATATGTAGACAAATTGTGCCTGTACTCATCATTTTGTTCCTCTGAACAGATCGTGCAATGGTACGTTGATACATTCACTTAAGAATTTTTCTCTCAAGCCATCGTATATGTAACATTCCCATAAAAAGTGGGCTTCATTTTCAACTTTCGTTTTACAGAAGGGACACATTTTTTCTCGATTATTCTCACTATATGTAAATACATTATTATTAAGGGGTAGAACGTTAAATCTGGCTTGTGTAATTGCTACTCGAAAGCAGTAGACATCAATAGAATTTATATACTCCTCTTTTACAAAAACACTTTTAAATGATCTGTAATTGTCATACCTCTCTTTATTTCTTATAGTCCCCTCCCATTCTTGAATGAACATATCTATTAATCTTTGTTTAAACATACGTAAGAAAAGTTTTACATCCCCAAAACCTTGTTGCATCAAAACAATGTCAAAACCTGTTTCACACAAAATTTCTCTTATTTTGGAAATCCAGCAGTATTTACCATTTCTATCTAACTCTAACAGCATGCAGTAAGCATTATATGGTATTCTATTTTGATCCATTTGCAATAGTTTTAACCAGTATCTAATGGTTCTTGCACATAAGTTGACATAAAGTGAATATCTACCTAAATCTCCATATACCATCTTATTGGGCGTTCTTACAGGTACTACTAAAAATCTTTTACATGCCATCAAATGAATTTTTTCAATATGTTATAGTCTGTTTGTGCCCCATATTTCTGATGAATACAATGAAATTGGCTGAATCTTAGTATCGAAAATCTTGAAGAAAGTACTAGCGTTCATCTCTTTATACCTGTGAAAGACTTTCTTTAACTGAACCACTGTTTTCCTTCCCTTCGTAACTAAATGCTCTGTACCTAATTTACAGCTAACCTTTTTTTGTAAAACTGAACCCTAAATAGCAATACTGATTTACAACTTCTAACCTAATACCATTGTAATACCATTGTTCCTGTTTTGTTTCATGCTAGGTTCATAATCATGGTTTAGAATAATGTGTGTTTTTCTTCTTTGATCAGCATGAATCTATACCTTTTGTGCATTTGCCTTGCCTATGATACGAATAAACCCTTTGTTGCATCCCAAGCCCAAGAAATGTATTGTGGTCCATGGACAATGTACATTAAATCAGTTCAGTGTTCAGTGTTCTCTCTCTCTCTCTCTCTCTCTCTCTCTCCTCTCTCCTCTCTCTCTCTCTCTCTCTCTCTCTCTCTCTCTCTCTCTCTCTCTCTCTTTCTCTCTCTCTCTCCGTGACAGATCTGACAACTACAGATCGTTTAAAATAGTTTTTGAAAAAGAAAAATACGTGTCTCACATGAATACCTACTGTTTTAGAGTTGCCATCTCACAAGCCAGGTTTAATGTTCTACCTATTAATGCAAATGTACATCTATTTAGCAGTATTCCTCAGAAGAGATTTTGTCCATTGTGCAAGTCAGTAAAGGAAGATGAACCGCTTTTTTTCCCTTGTGTCCTGCATATTCTGATCTCAGAAATAAGTTTCTCGGGGATTTAGCTAGAACAACAATCCGCACGTTGTGACAAGTGTCTAATACCGAACAAATGCACTGTGTCTCAAGGTACATTTTTCACTCAATGAACGAAAGGAAAAAATAGTTGTCTGGAATCTAATGTTAGTTTTGATTTGTCTTGACGATTTATTTCAGAGTAAAGATATCTCCATGGTGTTAAGCTCTGCTTGTCAAATAATTTAAAGTGTGTGTGCGTGCACGTGTGTGTGCGTGTGGATGTGGGTGGGTAGGGGTGCGTTCGTGCGCGCGCGCGCACGCGCGCGCGTGCGTGTGTGGTGTGTGTGTGTGTGTGTGTGTGTGTGTGTGTGTGTGTGTGTGTGTGTGTGTGTGTGTGTGTGTGTGTGTGGAGAGAGAGAGAGAGATTTGCATTAATAAAGCAAAGAATAGTGGAAAGCAGTATATCAATAGTACTATGTCTATACTGATGTCTATTTGAGAATTGAACGAGATTTCACTCGTATAAACGTTAACATAATGCATAAACAATGACATTCAGCATGATGAAGATGATGGAGATAATGATGAAAATGATAGTTATTAAGATGATGATGAAGATAAGGATGAATTTTTGGATTGTAATCACCGTTAGTGATGATACTCTTAGTCATCGCTGTGTTGAGGAGGATGTAAACGACGAGGCTCTTAGTCGTGCGTTATGTATTTCAATGTGTTGTATTTCCAGACAATTGACTGAAGTTTTGTCAGGTTTGTTTTTCATCTGCTTATTGCACTCCCCTTCGCCCCTTTCACTTGTATTGTGGCCCAAGGCCGGAGTACAGTTAAAATGTTATGAGTTCAGTGTTCTCTCTCTCTCTCTCTCTCTCTCTCTCTCTCTCTCTCTCTCTCTCTCCTCTCTCTCTCTCTCTCTCTCTCTCTCTCTCTCTCTCTCTCTCTCCACACACACACACGGGATAGCCTAGTGGTCAGAACATTGCGCTCGCAATTTGACGACCCAGGTTTGATTCCTGGTCGAGGGGATTTTTCCCCTGGAGTTAACATCCGTGCTGACTCCACCCGCCCCAAAAGTCCTTCGGATAAGACTATACATCGAGGCCCCGTGTGCGTACACATGCAGATCGTCTTGCACACACGTTAAATTCTGTTCCGCTTTTCGTAAGAGTAGGCCATCATGTGCCGGTGGAACAGATGACAAGATTTACAAAGCTGCATACACACGGGGACTGGATGTAAAAAAGCACACGAGTGCTTACTCCATTATCCTCGATATAAAAGATTAAAAGAAAAGAAAAAAGAAAAGAAATAAACACACTCACGCACATACACTCACAAACACACACACCACCCACCCACCCCGACTCCCACTCCACCACCACCACAACACCCCCCCCCCACACACACACACACATCATCCGCAAACCCATCCCACCCCACCCCCACTCCTACTTCTCACACACACCAACCAACGATCAGCCAAACTATCCTAGCAATACCTAGAGACATTAAAAACAACAACAACAACACACATACACACGCACATACACACAGGCGCGCGCGCGCGCAGGCACACATACACGCACGCACGCACACACAGAGACAGACACAAGCACACAAACACAAACACACACACACACCACCCATCACCACCACCACCACCACCCTTTACATACACAAACCAGCCAACCATCAAAACAAATATCCTCACTATACCCACACATATTAACAACAACAACAACACAACAACAGCAACACGAACAACAACAACACCGCCATCATCATCACCACCAACAACAACAGGCAAGCCCTGGGCAGGAGGTGGGTGCCTGACCTGAGGCTTTGTGTGGCAGACGTTGAACCTGCTCATCCTCTTGAAGAGCACCATCAGCTTCTCCCCGATGCCCGCCAGCAGCAGCAGCATCAGGGGGATGCCCATCAGCGCGTAGATCACCACCACCACCTTCCCCTCCATCGTGTGAGGCGCCAGGTTGCCGAACCCTGCAAGCAGAGAGAAGAGGATTCAGGGGACAGGCACAGAGGAGATAGAGTGCTACCACCTTCACCTGTCCTGTAGTTCCGCCGACCGTGGGGGCACCTCTGAAAATATTGCAACCAGCTTCCTCCACTCCTCACGGCCCTCCGCCCTCCGTAGCAGATCATTCCACTCAAGGCCTGCCCACTCTCTGATGTTGTCTTCCCATTATTTCCTCTGTCTGCCTCTTCGTCTCCCTCCTTTTCCTGTTCCCAGTAAGACTGTCTTGGCCAGTCCAGATGATCGTGTGACGTGCCTGTACTACTTTAGCTTGCGTTTTTTCACTGAAGTTAGGAGCTCTTAGTATGGAATTCTTTATTCTGTTTTTCTCTTCTTCATTAGTGATGTGATCTCTATTATGAGATACCAAGGAGTTTGCGAAAACATCTCATCTCCATTGCCGGTATTCTTCTTTTAATGTCTGTTGTTATGGTCACTGTTTCACATGTGTACAAAAAATATGGACATGATCAGGGAACGTATCAGTCTGATCTCAAAACTTATTGCGATGTTCTTATCATTCCAGAGGACTTTTAAGTTTGGTCATTGCAGCTGTGGTGTGGGCTATCCTGGAGAGAATTTCAGGTTTTGATTTTTCATCTGATACTGTCGTTTCCAGATATTTCTTACCATCTATAATAATGTCATCGCTGATGCCATTGGCACTATTTATCATCAGCTGGATTTTCCTGCTTTGATCTGCATGTCATATGCTGAAGAGGCTTCATCAAGGTGATTTACCAGGCTGACTAGCTGTATTGATGAGGATGGGGTAAATGATCAACAAATGAGGATTGTTTATGTTTCTGCTGCGTTGACCCTTTGCATTCATATTGTGGTGAGGCAGCTAGTTGACGACAAAGGACTGAGGTGGTACAGTGTTTGCTGAAAAGTAAATAAGGTTCCAACCTACCCTATTCGCTCGTATTGTCCCGAGTTTTGAGTCATGGGGTAGTCTTTCACAAAAAGGGGTTTTTATTTCTGTGGATGCATTAGTATGTGCAGTACGAATGCAAGAGTGATATATTTGACAATAAAAGGAAAACTGCCAGAATCTAACCCTTGTGTGCAACCTGAGCGTGGCCAGACCACTTACAACTGAAGACACATCCCACCTTTCAGGCTGAAGAGTCACAAGGAAAACTACTCCCCCCTGAGGGCCTCTCGAGTCATGGCACGTGAGACGAAAATGGCAATTGGCTTATGGCGTGAAGCAATGGTCCGAATTATGACTTTTTATTTTTTAGGTCAGCCCGTATGTCACTTGCTGTGTCAGCTGCTAGTGTCCAATCCTGATAGCATCAGCATCTTTGCATTATCTCTGTCAGCACGAAACTAGACAGTGGGGTTTTCTGTTCTCTGCCTCTCTCTGTGTGGTCTAATCGATGTATCAGTTTGCTGGGGCGGTTTTCACTTACTGGTGGTTTTTTTGTTTCTCTCCAGTCTCCATGAGTTTGTTTACTTCTTTGTTTGTTCTTTTGTTTATTTCTTTGTTTGCTTTTTTCTTTGTCTTTTGTCTATTTCTTTGTTTGCTCTTTTTTTCTTTGTTAGCTCTTTTCTTTATTTCTTTGTTTGCTCTTTTCTTTATTTCTTTCGTTGTTTTTTTGTTCACTTATTTCTTTAGTGAGTGTTCTTTTTTTCCTTTTTTAATTTTTTTTTAGTTCGGGGATAATAGAATAAGTAGTCGTGTGCTTTTTACATCCATTCCCCGTATGTAGGCAGTTTTGTAAATTTTGTCATCCATTTCCACCGGTACACTATGGCCTACTCTTCCGAAAAGCGGAATGGGTTTTAACATGTACGCAAGATGTTCTGCGTGCGTTTGCACACGGAACCTTGGTTTATAGTCTCATCCGAAGGACTTTTGGGGAGTAGAGTGGGCACTGATGTTAACTCCAGGAGAAAATATTCCATTGAAAAGGATTCGAACCAGAATCCGCAGATCACGAGCGCAATGCTCAACGCTCTAACCAACCAGGCTATCGTCTGTGTGTGTGTGTGTGTGTGTGTGTGTGTGTGTGTGTGTGTGTGTGTGTGTGCGTGCGTGCGTGCGTGCGTGCGTGCGTGCGTGCGTGCGTGCGTGTGCTACCTGTAATCTGTTATCTAACCTCTCTCTGTGTCTCTCTTAAGATTTTCGCTGTCTTCGGTCTTTCTGTGTGCTCTGTTTGTCTGTCCCTCTTTGTCTGTCTGTCAGTCGCTCGCTCTCGCTATCTCTCTTCTCGTCTTCTTCACTCCTCTCTCTCCCTCTCTCTCTCTCTCTCTCTCTCTCTCTCTCCTCTCTCTCTCTCTTCTCTCTGAATACAATGATCTACTTCTTTTACAGGAATTTTGTAACTCCAAGTCAATAAAATCTAAACTAAATTTCAAATATATTAGTGTGCACGAGGTGCATAAGGAGTTATGTTCGTTAAAGGAAACAAACTCCCGTGGCTTAGATGATTTAGATAGCAAAATTTTGAAAGCTTCAGCACAAGTTATCTCTGAACATCTGACATATATATATAATCTCTGTATTCAAAAAAGTTGCTATCCTCAAATGCTTAAAGATGCCAAAGTTGTACCTGTTTTTAAATCTGGAGATCCTAATGACCCTTCCAACTATCGACCCATTTCAATTCTATCTATCTTATCTAAACCCTTAGAAAAGCATCTTAAACAGCATCTTCTGTCATACTTTAGTGAACATAACTTATTGCATCCTAATCAAAGTGGCTTCAGAGAAAATCACTCATGTCATACTGCACTCAGCAATCTCATAGAGCAATGGCATTTAAATATTAACAATAATCTCTTAACTGGTGCAATTTTTGTAGACTTTGCCAAAGCATTTGACTGTATTGATCACAATCTCCTTGTAAAAAAGTTGGCTGTGTATGGTTTAAGTGCAGACGCACTTACACTGATTTCCTCTTTTCTTGATAAAAGAAGACAAGCTGTTTACCAAGGTTCAATTATGTCATTCCTTTTGCCTGTGAAGTATGGTATTCCTCAAGGTTCTGTGCTAGGGCCTGTCCTCTTCTCAATATATATCAACGATCTTCCTCTCCATGTTTCTTCCTCTTGTGAGCTCTTTGCTGATGATACTACCATTCATACAGCTGGTCATGATTTAAACTCTATAAGTTCAATTTTGCAAAATGACTTAAACAATCTAGCAGCATGGACAGAGTATAATCATATGGCTCTGCATCCACAGAAATCAAAATATATGGTGGTTGCAACAAGACAAAAGCGTCAAAACTTTCAAACTAACATAAACAACATAAAAAATATACGATAAAGTACTA
Organism: Stramonita haemastoma; assembly: GCA_030674155.1. Lineage (NCBI taxonomy): Eukaryota > Metazoa > Mollusca > Gastropoda > Neogastropoda > Muricidae > Stramonita > Stramonita haemastoma. The sequence goes on from CM060320.1 coordinate 605,676, forward strand.
GAAGAGGTCAGTTCACATAAACTGTTTGGTCTCCACATTGATAATAACATGTCATGGTCAGATCATGTTTTTAGTATTTCAAAAAAAATATCTAAGAAGCTGTTCCAACTAAACAGAATAAAACATTTCCTTGATCAGCATACTCGTAAATTATTCTTCTATTCTTAAATAAAACCAGATATTGACTATGCATCTACATGTTAGGATTTAGCAAGTAAAAACTGTTTACGACGCCTTGAGAGAGTATTTAAACGTTCTCTCAAATTAATTCTCCTTAGAACTACATCCTTAGATACAAATTGTTACAAAGAGTTGAACATTCTCCCATTTAGTCTTCACTGTCTCTTTAACAAAGGCGTATTCATGTACAAAATTATGAATAAACTAGCTCCACATTACCTTTGTCACAGGTTCCCTATTAAAACTGTTCGTAATAAAAGTAGAGTTGTTACTCCTCGTCCAAGAACCGATCTTTTTATGTCATCTCTTGTTTTTAATGGTAGCAAACTATGGAATGAAATCCCAGTCCTTATCAAAGAAAAAAGTAGCATATCATCTTTCAAAAAAGCGTACCACACACATCTGTTCAATTTCTTGTAATAGACATTCTGTGAGCATGCTTGTCAAACTTGGTGTGTGTGTGTGTGTGTGTGTGTGTGTGTGTGTGTGTGTGTGTGTGTGTGTGTGTGTGTGTGTGTGTGTGTGTGTGTGGTGTGTGTTGAGTGTGCACGTGCGCGCACGTTCGGGCTGGTTTGCTTCCTTTGATTTTTTCTTTTGTCATTGAACTTGTATATATTTGTTATTTTGATTAGGTATTTATTTTCAGTGTTTAAATGGGCATGTGAGTGCATGCCTAAGGACACTCCGGTGTGTGTGTGTGATGTGTGTGTGTGTGTTGTGTGTGTGTGTGTGTGTGTGTGTGTGTATAAGTATGCGTGTGTGTGTGTGTGTGTGTGTGTGTGTGTGTGTGTGTGTGTGTGTGTGTGTGTGTGTGTGTGAGTGTGTGTGCGCACGCGCGCGCGCTTACTTTGACTATTGAATTATTGCTGCTACGTGTCAGTTGTTGTTGTTGGGGTTTTTTTGTTTTGTTTTTTTAATTTTCTCATATTAATTAATAATAATAATAATACATGGAATTTGTATAGCGCTATATCTTGCAAAAACAAATCAAAGCGCTTGCATTCAACCTACACGACGCACAATCAGCAACTATTTACAGTTTTGACAAATTCGAATGTACACACACACACACAACACCACACACGCACGCACGCACGCAGCACGCGCGCGCACGCACACACACCCACAAACGTTATGCACTTTGGCAGGTGGATGTTGAAGGCAGGGACAGGTAAGAGATGGAAGCGGAAGGAGAAAAACTTAGGTTTGAAATAAGTGTGTCTTGAGGTTGGATTTAAAAGTGTCATAAGTAGGCTTTTGTCGGAGGGAGAGAGGAAGGTCGTTCCACATCGATGGACCGGAAACAGAGAAAGAGCGGCGGCCAACGGTAGATAGGTAGATTAAGAAAGGATTAGATTTGTGATTTGAATGTCGAGTTGGATTGTTGATTTTTTTTATGGGCATTCATATCAATGTGTGTGTGTGTGTGTGTGTGTGTGTGTGTGTGTGTGTGTGTGTGTGTGTGTGTGTGTGTGTGTGTGTGTGTGTGTGTGTGTGTGTGTGTGTGGATGCAAAGTGTTTAAAATTGATTGGATACCTTGAGTGGTTATGTAAAATAACTACGTGATTTGATTTTGTTATGATGTCCTTGATTTGATTACTTACTTACTGATTTAAATACGTTTGTTTGACTTGTTTATTTCTTTTCTTATTATTTGGTTGCTTTGTGGGGGGTTTCTGAGGGCCTGGTGTAAAGAAGCCAATGGCTTATCCAATTACCCTCATTAAAATAGTCGAGTTTCGAGTTTCGAGTTTCGTTCTCTCTCTTCTTCTTCTCTTCTTCTTCTTCTTCTTCTTCTTCTTCTTCTTCTTCTTCTTCTTCTTCTTCTTCTTCTACCTCTGTCCTTGTGTGCTGCAGCCCTGGGGGCTAGTTGTCCTTTGGAGAACATCTCAAAAGCTGACTGTCTCCATGCCCTCTTGGCTGAGAGAGTGGGGGTGTGCTGTGGGTAGGGAACCTCCACTATAATCAAATGTCTGCCCAAATTCCGAAACAGCAGCTGCCTCCTCTACTGTTTTGGAGGTCATCGTCGAACACGACGGACAAAATAGAAAAAACCCTGTTTTTCATTCATTTTATCTGCACTTTTTTTCTACATTCTGACAACAACGGATGACTCAATTCATTCCAATCTGGGTTTTTTCAAACTTTTTTAATGTTCATTTTTCAATTACAAACAGCAGATTCAAACGCTTCTAATCAAAACAAAATAACCCCCCAAAAAGTAAAAATGCAATTTTGTTTCATAAACAAGTGACATTAATTGCTTTTTAAATGCTTAACCAAAAACCACACACACACACCAGTTAACTGAACGAGCAATAGAGAGACAGACAGACAGACAGACTGACAGATAGACAGAGAAAGAGAGAGAAACAGAAAGACAGAATAGGCGGTCAGAGACACAGGGATATATACAGACAGACAAACAGACAGAGACAGACAGACAGACAGACAGAGACAGACAGACAGAGACTGAGAGAAAAAGAGATCGACAGACAGACAGACAGACAGACAGACAGACAGATACAAACCTCGAAAAAAAGAAACAAACGTTTCATTCTGCCAGCAATGGAAAAAGCCATGGCCCATCCCACACTAAACAACAAAGCCAAACCCCACAGCAACACACACACACACACTACCACCACCACCACCACCACACACACCACCACCACCACCACCACACACACACCACACACACACATACTACACACACTACACACACTATACACACACCACACACACACTACACTACACACACACACACCACCACACCACCACCACCACCACACACACACACACGCACGCACGCAGACACGCACACACCACAGGCCACACACGCACATACACACACGACACACACACACACACACACACACACACACA
>CM060320.1:613742-616242 GCA_030674155.1 Stramonita haemastoma
CCCCCTCCCCATACAATCCACACCCACCCGCCCCCACACTCACACATACACACACGCTCCCCCCCCCCTATCCATACACACCATCCACACCCACCCGTCCCCCCCCCCCCCCCCCCAGCACATAATTGGTAGAAGACATGTGAATTTACAAGCAATTCCAAAAAAAAATCAATAAAGCCAAAAATAAGACATACTTATTTTATGGGTACATATGCATGTATGTGCACGCCTGTATGCATTGGCTACATACATCAGTGGCAGGTAAGTAATTCAGAGAAGCTTACACACACACACACACACACACACACACACACACACACACACACACACACACACACACACACACACACACACACACACACACACACACACACACACACAAGAGCAAACAAACAAACAAACAAAAACAAAAACAAACAACCTCAGTCAGTGTTATCATGAGTTTAGAACTCGGATAGCTACTGGCACAAAGGAATTCCTTTTTCTGTTTGTTTTGCTGTTGTGGCATTGAAAACGAAGTCCTGAAGGCAACAATTGAAATTCTGAAAACAGAGCGTGGGAGGAATCGGCCAAAATGGCTCTTGCTTTACGTACAAGCTGCTGATTACAAAACGACCTGAGGTCTCTTTGTTCTTCTCCGATAATTTTAGAGCAGATTCTCACAATTCTCTGAAGACCATTCTTGTTCTTAATGCTAAGGTTGTTGTACCAGCAAATGAAAGCAAAACTTAAAACGCTCTCTATATAAGACTTGTAGAACAAAGAAAGAATCTTTTTGTCGACAAAAAATAAGTTAAGCTTCCTCAGAAAATACACACGTTGTTGCCCCTTTTTGACAATGGCGTCAGTGTTAGCATCCCAATTTAACTTGTGGTCAAAAACAGTTCCCAGATATTTGTATTTCAAAACGTTTTCAACTTCTTCACTATGGATGATGGTATTCTCAGAAGTGTGCTCCGATCTTCTGAAATCAATAGGAAGGTCTTTAGTTTTAGAAACATTTAGCTCCAGATAGGCCTCATCACACCAATCTACGAACTCGGTAAGGGCTGGACCATGGTCTAGGACTGATCCAGATAAGAGAGACAGAAGAGCACTGTCGTCCGCAAATTTTACCAGAAATGAGTTTTCATGGCTGCTTCTACAATCATCTGTGTATAGAATGTAAAGAAGTGGCGAGAGGACGCAGCCCTGTAGGGAACCAGTGTAGGTATATCTAACTGATGAAGGTATTTTGTTGGCAAAAATAAGAGAAATATTATGTATTACTGGTTTTAATATTGTTTGGTTACAGCAGGGTGTTGGGAATGTAAAAACGTTTCTGCATATATTTAAACAGAGGCTTGTGGATATGTTTGCCCAAGAATGGGCAGGCACTCTCAGAGAGCGTGACAGATATCAGCCCTACTCATCATTCAAGACTGTTTTTGAAAGGGAACAACTTATTCTGGATATTGATGTGTATTGCTTTCGTGTTGCTATTTCGCATGTTAGATTCAATGTTCTTCCTCTGAATAACAATGTAAATCGCTACAAGGATTCTGACCATGACAAAGCTTGTCTATTTTGTAAAAATCATATTGAAAATGAACAGCACTTTTTGTTTGCATGTCCAATGTATGATGATGTGAGGTTTAAATTTTTAAAGGAATCAAAAGATCTTCCGTTGCACGTTTTGCTAAGAGCCAAAACCCTATTCATAGACATAATCTATCAAAGTATGTGTTTCATACGATCAAAAGACGGAAGAAAATATTTTAAAGCACTGAGATTAGCATGATCTTTACTTCTAGGTGAATGTGCCTACCTATGAACGGGGGTATGTTTGTTGTGTGTGTGTGTGTGTGTGTGTGTGTGTGTGTGTGTGTGTGTGTGTGTGGTGTGTGTGTGTGTGTGTGTGTGAGTGTGTGTGTGTGCGTGCGTGTGCGTGCGTGCGTGCGTGCGTGTGTGTGTGTGTGTGCGTGTGTGGGTGTGTATGTGTGTGGGTGTGTGTGCGTGTGTGTGTGTGTGTGCGTGCGTGTGTGTGTGTGTGTGTGTATGTGTGGTGTGTGTGTGTGTGTGTGTGTGTGTGTGTGTGTGTGTGTGTGTGTGTGTGTGTGTGTGTGTGTGTGTGCAAAAACCAGCAAATATCTCGAATAGAAAATTGCAGGGTTAGCGTGACTGTACAGTACTGGAATTCAAATCAGCAGCATTGCCGTGATAACTGCCTTGATGGTAAATGTAAAATGAATGTTACAAATGTTTTCTCCCAGTCTAGTTAGTGTGTTAGATTTGCTATGATTGTAAAATACTTTTCTGATTCTCAACTTGCTTCATTTACATAAAAGATGATGGTGATGTAAATGTTGAAGACGATGGTGATGTAAATGCGGAAGATGATGGTGATGTAAATGTGGAAGACGATGGTGATGGTGATGTAAATGTTGAAGATGATGGTGATGTAAATGCTGAAGATGATGGTGATGGTGATGTCAATGTTGAAGATGATGATGATGGTGAT
>CM060320.1:628742-631242 GCA_030674155.1 Stramonita haemastoma
GTGTCTTTAAACCGTTTCCTCTGGCCGCCATGGGAGCGCTTGCCATACTGGAGCTCACCAAACAGAAGCTTCTTAGGTAGCCTGTAGTCTGGCATGCGGGCTACATGACCAGCCCAGCGAAGCTGGGCTTTCATCAGGATGGTAGGGATGCTTGGGAGCCCGGCACGTGTGAGGACTTCTGTGTCTGGTACCCTTTCCTGCCATCTTATGCCAAGTAGTTTCCTCAGCCTGGTGGTGTGGAAGTGATTTCGTTTTTTGGCGTGGTTGGTAGACAGTCCACGATTTACATCCAGAGAGTAGGGTGGTGAGTACGACAGCTTTGTAGACCTTGATCTTGGTCATGGAGGTGATGCCTCTTCTGTCCCATACATTCTTGTGGAGTCTGCCGAAGGCTGCACTTGCTTTGGCGAGTCTGGCATTGATCTCGTCGTCAATGACTACATTGCGGGAAAGCGTACTGCCAAGGTAGGTGAACTTGTCAACCGCATTGAGTCTTTGCCCGTTGATGGAAATGTTGGGTTCCACATAGGGTTTTCCTGGAGCGGGTTGGTGCATCACCTCGGTCTTCTTGGTACTGATCGTAAGACCAAAGTTGTCACAGGCTACCGTAAATATGTCTGCACTGCGTTGCATGTCCGCTTCAGAGGTAGCATTGAGGGCACAGTCATCAGCAAACAGAAAGTCATTGATAGTGTCTGTTGTAACATTGGATTTTGCATGTAGCCTCCTGAGGTGGAAAATGGATCCATCAAATCTGTACCTGATTCGAAAGCCCACATCAGTGTCTCTGAAGGTATCTGTCAGCATTGCAAAGAACATGAGGCTGAACAGGGTAGGAGCTAAAACACACCCCTGTTTCACTCCATTTGTGACTTCAAAAGGGTCAGAGGTCTCCCCACTATCTTGTACTCTGGCCAGCATTCCATCATGAAATTGGCGTGTGATGGCCACACACACACACACCACCACACGCACGCACGACGCACGCACGCACGCACGCACGCACCACGACACGCACGCACGCACCACACACACACACACACACACACACACACACACACACACACACACACACACACACACACACGGGGGGTTGGGGGGACGGGATAGCCTAGTGGTCAGAACATTGCGCTCATAATTTGACGACCCGGGTTCGATTCCCGGTCGACGGGGTTTTTCCCGTGGAGTTAACATCAGTGCTGACCCCACCCTCCCCACAAGTCCTTCAGATGAGACTATAAACCGAGGCCCCGTGTGCGTTCGCACGCAGATCATCTCGCGCACACGTTAAATCCTGTTCCGCTTTTCGTAAGAGTAGGCCATCGTGTGCCGGTGTGAACAGATGACAATATTTACAAAACTGCATACGCACGGGTACTGAATGTAAAAAAAAGCACATGAGTGCTTATTCCATTATCCTCGATATAAAAGAATAAAATAAAATAAAACACAGACGTCATAATCTATCACTTAAAGTGAAAAGACGTTACATCAAAGATCTGTCTCTCTGTCTCTCTCTATCTCTCTGTCTCTGTCTGTCTGGCTGGCTGGCTGGCTGGCTGGCTGGTCTCTCTCTCTCTCTCTCTCTCTCTCTCTCCTCTCTCTCTCTCTCTCTCTTCTCTCTCTCTCTCTCTCTTCTCCTCTCTCACTCACACACACACACACACACACACGCGCACACGCGCGCGCGCGCCGCAGCGCGCGCGTGCGCGCGCGCGTGCGCGTGCACACACGCACATGTCACACGCACACTTAAGCCTGCTGTGGAAAAAAGCGAGCCAACACATAGACAAATATACACATAGATAAATGTCTCCATTACCTGTATCCTTCTTTCGATGTCTTCTGTTATGGTCCATGTTTCACATGGGTACAAAACTATGGACATGATCAGGGAACGTATCAGTCTGATCTTGAAGCTTATGACGATGTTCTATCATTCCAGTGGACTTAAGTTTGGTCATTGCAGCTGTGGTCTGGGCTATCTTGGATAGCCCAGGCCACAGACAAATGTACACATAGACAAATGTATATATAGACAAATGTATATACATAGACAAATGTACACATAGACAAATTTACACACAGACAAATGTATATATAGACTAATGTACACACAGACAAATGTAAATATAGACAAATGTACACACAGACAAATGTACACATAGACAAATGTATGTATAGACAAATTTACACATAGACAAATGTACACACGGAATTAATGTACACACAGACAAAATGTAAGGAAAACAGATAGTTAAACAAAGCCTAGCCACACACACACAGAAAGACAGACAAGTAAGTAGTCACACGTACAGACTAACACAACAGACAGTCTAAATTACAAGCAGTCAAGCAGACAGACAGACAAACAACCTCTTCGGTGTTCAAACACAGGCAATCAATTCCTCCCTTCCCACTTCACGCTTGGCGCTCAATATCTAATGCATTTTCCTGCAGAATTCATGTCAAGGAGACAGAAACCTGTTGGACTGCACAC
>CM060320.1:638742-643742 GCA_030674155.1 Stramonita haemastoma
ACAATCATCTTCCAAATCAAATGTAATCAAAGATGTTACTGCTGAACAACTCAACAACCACTTCATAAACGTTTCTACTAACGTTGTTAGCTATGATGATTCAAAATCCAATAACCTAAACACACTAAAACAATACTGCCAAAAAAAGCATATTCCATCAAAACTCCACATACCATTTATTTCTATTTTTTAGGTCTATAGTTATCTGATTCACCTCAAACAATCAAGGACACGAGGCCTCGATGGAATAGACAGCAGAATTCTAAAACTGTCAGCTCCAGTTATCACTGAGACTCTAACATATATATATATAACCAATGTCTTGAAAAGAACTATTTCCCCAATGCTTTCAAAACTGCTAAAGTGATCCCCATCTACAAAAATCTGGTGACACTTCAGATCCTTCAAACTATAGGCCAATCTCCATTATATCCCTCCTTTCAAAACCCCTGGAAAAACATACAAATAAACACTTAGTCCATCATATAGACACTTACAACCTACTTCACCCTAATCAATCAGGATTCAGACAAAATCACTCGTGTCATACTGCAGTGACTAGTCTCATAGACAATTGGCTATCAAACATTAATGAAAATAAATTTTGTGGAGTATTATTTGTAGATTTCAAAAAAGCATTTAATACAATTGACCACACACTTCTCATCAGAAAGCTAGACCTGTATAATCTATCATCAAATAGTGTAGAACTACTTGCTTCTTATCTTAAAAACAGACAACAGTGTGTCTCAACAACTACATCCACATCCAATCTAAAACCCATTCATTATGGAGTACCACAGGGACCAATACTAGGACTGATTCTCTTTTCATTATACATAAATGACCTTCCTCTACATATAAAATCAAAATGTGAACTATTTGCTGATGACACAACCATACATACAAGCCATAACGACATTGACTCTCTTGCAACCACATTACAACAAAGCTGTAATGATTTTGTCAAATGGACAGAACTGAACTACATGTCTATTCACCCCAAAAAAACAAAATGCATGCTGATCACCATTAGACAAAAGCGACAAAATTTACTTCATAAACAGTTTCCAATCCACATAAGAAAGGAAGCAATCGAACAAACCTCTCATCACAAAGTTCTAGGAATAACAATCGATGAAAATCTCAGTTGGTTCTACCACAAATCTCATCTATGCAAATACTGGTCCCAAAGAGTATACCAGTTGACTAAAATTAGACATTTCCTTGACTACCATTCAAAGAAATTACTTTTTCAAGCTTATATACAATCCTCAATAGACTATGCTTCAACCCTCTGGATTCTGCCAGTGCAAACACTATGAAACCGATATTAAGCCTATATAAACGTGCTCTCAAACTTATCCTTCTGAAGAAAACAACCTTACTTGAAGTGGAATACACTCAGTTAGGTATTCTCCCCCTACAACAAAGACTGAAATATAACAAAGGCATAATGATGTTTAAAATAACGGCAGGAGATGTCCCCACATCCTTTAGAGATAAGTTCGCAATGAATCATTCCAGAAATACTGAAAAGCCAAGTGTCCCAATCCCAGGAATAGACTTGTTCAAGTCTAGTTTACTATACTCAGGCCCTGTGCTGTGGAACTCCTTTCCCAATTCAATTAAACAGCACCAATTATTGACAACCTTCAAAAATCGCCTTCAATTTCACGTGATGGATCAAAAATACTGAACCAGACTCATCCCGTTGAATAATATAATATATATATATATATATATCACAATATCCCTCCCCCCCCCTCTCTCTCTCTCTCTCTCTCTCTCTCTCTCTCTCTCTCTCTCTCTCTCTCTCTCTCTCTCTCTCTCTCTGGGGGGGACGGATAGCCTAGTGGTCAGAACATTGCGCTGGCAATTTGAAGTCCCGGGTTCAAGTCCGGTCGAGGAGATTTTTCTCCTGTAGTTAACATCAGTTCTGACTCCACTCTCCCCAAAAGTCCTTCGGATGAGACTTTAAACCGAGGCCCCGTGTGCGAACGCACGCAGAACATCTTGCGCACACGTTAAATCCTGTTCCGCTTTTCGTAAGAGTAGGCCATCGTGTGCCGGTGGGAACAGATGACATTTACAAAACTGCATACACACGAGGACTGGATGTAAAAACGCACACGATGCTTATCCCATTATCATCGATATAAAAGAATAAATCAAATCAAATCAAATCAAATCAAATCCTCCTCTCTCTCTCTCTCTCTCTCTCTCTCTCTCTCTCTCTCTCTCTCTCTCTCTCTCTCTCTCTCTCTCTCTCTCTGTCTGTCTGTCTGTCTGTCTATCTCTCTCTTTCTATCTTGCTGAAGGCTGTATTCATATTTTATATTTTCAATTTTATTCTGAAAGTCGACTATCATTGAGCTTGATAAATGTTATTTTAATATCTCAATGTTTTAAGTTTAGTTAGTATGTGTCTTTTAATTATACTGTGTAGTTATTCATTTTTGTGAATACATAGGCTATTCATAGAGATTGATCATTACAGTATATATAAACTATGTCGATTTTATCTACAATGTGTAGATGTTCATTTTTATAGCTATTTTGAGATTGATGTGTGTGTCACTAGTTAGTGATCTCTCTCTCTCTCTCTCTCTCTCTCCTCTCTCTCTCTCTCTCTCTCTCTCTCTCTCTCTCTCTCTCTCTCTCTCTCATCGTGTGCCGGTGAGAACAGATGACAAGATTTACAAAAACTGCATACACACGGGGATCGATGAAAAAAAGCACATGATTGCTTATTCTGTTATCCTCGATATAAAAGAATAAATATAATAAATAAATAAATGTGTCACCTGTTGTCTAAAAATGTTTGCCATCCATATTGAGAAATGTTCTATTCATATTTTGTACTCTCTATTTTGATAATCATGTGTATTAAATGTAATAGATATTGTGTAAACTCAATTAATTGTCCATTTAAGTAAGCTGAATAACTATGTCTATCATGATTAGGATATGGTTATCAATGTGATCTTATGACCATAATCATAAGATTAAGTGAGGTGTTAGCATATATATGGACCAAAATATGTGCCTTACGGCGATAGATTCCTCTTGTGTTCCTCTTGTGTTCGGCTAAATGATTTTATCTAAAATTCTAGGCATAAATTTCGTTAAGAATGAAATTTATTGATGACATACAGGCGAACCGGTGAGTGAGTGTGTGAGTGTGTGTGTGTGAAAGAGAGAGAGGGAGAGAGAGAGAGGGAGAGAGAGGGGGGAGAGAGTGGAGAGAGAGAGACAGAGAGAGATAGTGTGTGTGTGCGTGTGTGCGTGTGTGTGTGTGTGTGTGTGTGTGTGTGTGTGTGTGTGTGGTGTGTGTGTGTGTGTGTGTGTCAGTTGGGGTTTTTTGTTGTTGTTGTTGCTGTTGTTTCTCCCCTTTTATCAAAATGTTACGTTTTATGGGACTTATTTTGATGATACATGGTGGTGGATTGATGTTTTCAGTTATTTAACCCCATTATATTCTCATGTTTGCTCTTTAATTATTGCGCCTTTTTTTGTTTTGTTTTGATTTTGTTTGTTTTTTTATTCAAATCAAAATCATCATTGATTCTTCCTTCTTATTTTCGATTCTGAAGGAGTGCCTTTTTATAACATTACCTTAATATTGTATCTCTGTCTTATTTCTTACCTGTTGTTTGATACTTGGAATGGTTTCCTGCTCTTGGTATTTGGATCATTATAATTGTTGTTGTTTAGTTGAGGTTATCTTTTTATCTTGATGTTATCCATGAAAAGGGCGGGGACTGGATGTAAAAAAGCACACGAGTGCTTATCTATTATCCTCGAATAAAAAAAATTTTGCCTTGCCTTGCCTCCTCTCTCTCTCTCTCTCTCTCTCTCTCTCTCTCTCTCTCTCTCTCTCTCCTCTCTCTCTCTCTCTCTAATTGTGACTTACCCAAGAAGCGGTCAATGTCCCTCTCCAGGTCAGCTTTGCGGGCTTTCTCATTGTTGGCCTCCAGGGAGTTGAAGACAGCGGCCCCCACACACAGGTACACCACCATCACCGCCGTCAGCCCCATTAGTCGTCTGCGCTCCATGCTAGTGGCCAGTCCTCCACCCCTCCCATCGAGCCCCACCTCCTCCTGCTCTCTTCTGTCTTCTTGTGGTTATTCCTTTTTGTTGTTCTTGTTCTTGTTTTGGGGGGGATGCTCCTTTGTTTTCGTTTCTGTTGTTTTTGCTTTCTCGTCCTGTTTTTGTTGTGAGTTTTTTCTGGGTTTTGTTGTTATTGGTGGTTTATTTGAATTTATATGTTATTGCCCTCCATAGGATGATTGCAAAGTTTTTGACTTGACTTGAATATGTTTGTGGTTGCTGCTGCTTTATATTGTTGATTCAGACATAAATTCTTTCCAAAGTGCGATCAATAATTTTCTATATAAAATACTGTTTTGTTTTTCGCCTTCTTCTTCTTCCTTCTTCTTCTTCTTCTTCTTCTTCTTCTTCTTCTCAATCTCCTGTCCTCACACCGTTGGTCTTGCTTGTTGATATTCTTCTTCTTTTCTACCAGAAAAAGTAGAACGGGGGAGGTAAGTGTTCAAACGGATATCCTAATCGTTGTTAATACTGTTCGTTTCGCAAACAGAATCTCCCACAATGCTAGGAAAAATCTCCCACAATGCTCATCCGGAAACGGAAGTGACGGCATTACATTCCTACCCACATCACCCACGAAGTGCTGAGTCACCAAATCTACTGTAAGCCTCGGTCATGTTGCTGTTGCTGCTGCTGCTACTGCTGCTGCTGTTGCTGTTGTTGCTGCTGTTATTGTTGCTGCTGCTGTTACCGCTGTTTTCACCGCTGTGGCCGTAGCACTTACACAGCTCTATGTCACAATGCTATTTCCTGTAAGATTATTTCTGCACTTTATGACAATGTGCGCACAGCTGCTGTCCCTGTTCTTACTCTCTTGTCACAACAATAGTTATGAGTTCTGTCAATAGTTATGAGTTCTGTGTGCGTTATCATTTTTCCTACTCTAT
>CM060320.1:651242-666242 GCA_030674155.1 Stramonita haemastoma
AAATCAATTTAAATAGGTTACATATGAACGTGAAAATTTTGTCTAGCACAAAAAATAAGGAAAAAATGCATGCACATACAATACACAGCATATTACATGGGCAGAGAATAAAAGTAAAATAAGAGCAATATCATCAAGAAAATGTGCAGTGCAGTACAATGCATACACACACACACACACACACACACACACACACACACACACACACACACACACACACACATACATACTACTACACACACGCGCGCGCGCGCACGCGCGCGTACAAAAATTACACGCATACACAAAACACACAACACGGAATAACAAAGAAAACGGCACATTCAGGGATTTACCATACTTGTACTCACATTAACCAAAAAAATAAGATCAAGTAAAATAGAAATGAAGAACCTTATCATATCCCAAAACAGCAAAAGACCAGCACTAGGGTCAGAGATGTGTCAATCAAATGGGAGGTGATGGGCCTGATAGATATACACACATACATACATACATACATACATACTACGTACTACGTACGTACGTACGTACTACGTACATACATACATACATACATACATACATACATACATACATACATAGACATACATACAACTACACAACTACATACAAACAACAACACACACACACACACACACAACACACACACACACACACACAACACTACACACACACACACACACACACACACACACACACACACACACACACACACACACACACACACACACTAAAGCATGCACTCTTCCCATTCGCCGTTCTCAATTAGTGCGCACACACGTGCAAGTACAAACACACACACACACCTCACTCACACACGCACGCACGCACGCGCACACACACATACCTACCTACCTACCTACCTACCTACTACCTACATACACTACATACATACCTACCTACCTACCTACCTACCTACCTACCTACCTACATACATACTACATACATACATACTATACATACATACATACATACATACATACATACATACATACACACACACACACACACATCAAAGGAGAGAAAGGTTAGAGATATCTTTGTTTTACTGAACTTGAGTCTATAGCTTGGTGTACGTTAGTTTTGTGTTGTTTTGTTAGTTTGCGTGTCGCTGTCTGTTTGTCTTTTGTTTGTTTGTTTGTGTGTGTCCTGTCTGTCTTTGTGTGTGTCCCTGTCTGTTTGTGTGTGTCCCTGTCTGTTTGTGTGTGTGTGTCCCTGTCTGTCTTTGTTTGTGTGTGTGTTCCCTGTCAGTTTGTGTGTGTGTCCCTGTCTGTGTGTGTGTCCCTGTCTGTCTTTGTTTGTCTTGTGTGTGTGTCCCTGTCTGTCTTTGTTTGTCTTGTGTGTGTGCCCTGTCAGTTTGTGTGTTTGTGTGTGTGTCCTTGTCTGTCTTTGTGTGTGTGAGTGTGTGTGTGTGTGTGTGTGTGTCCCTGTCTGTTTGTGCGTGTGTCCCTGTCTGTTTGTCTTTGTTTGTGTGTGTGTCCCTGTCTGTCTTCTGTTTGTTTGTGTGTGTGTGTCGCTGTCTGTTTGCTTGTGTGTGTGTGTCCCTATCTGTTTGTCTTTTGTTTGTGTGTGCGCCCGCGCGCGTGCACGCTTGCGCGCGCGTGTGTGTGTGTGTGTGTGTGTGCGGCGCGTGCGTGTGTACCTATCCATTTGTGTGTTTGTTTGTTTCTATGTCCCTGACTGTGTATATGTGTGTTTGTGTATTTACTGTGATTTGTGTGTCCATGAATGACTGTCTGTTTGTTTCGTTGCTGACTAAATGGAGAAAAAATAGTACTTTTTGTAAAAGGGACGTATAAACACAGAATTTGGAAAAGACAATGCAAGAGAGAAACAGATACGTAGATAATCTGATGGCAAAAAAGAAAGAAAGAAAGACCGACAGACAGACAGAAAAAGAAAGTAAGAAAGAAAGAAAGAAGAAAAAGGGGGGGGGGGGAAAGAAAAGAAAGAAAGAAGGCAAAGAAAAAAGAGAAGAAAAGACAGACATGACGGAAACAAGACAGAAAGAAAAAATAAGGAAGAACGAGAAAAGAAGGAAAGAAAAATAAGTTGAGAGAAAGAAAACAAGAAAAAGAAAGAAAAAGAGGCAAGACACAGAAAAACAGAGAGATAGAAAGCTAGAAATGAAAGGAAGGAAGGAAAGACAGACAGACACAGACAGTCAGAAAGAAAAAAAACAAAGAAATGAAGAAGACCAGCTTCCATGGCGCATGGTTGGAGCCTTCGGTTACAGACTTGAAAGTCGCGGGATCGAATCCCATTAGAGTCACAGGGGATTTTTCGGACTTCTGTCGGCTCCTACCCAGGGTGAGTTTGCTGTGGGCTCAGTGGGAAGACTGGAACCTTTCAGTCGAGCTTCATCCACTTTACGGATGCGAGTTTGAAAGAGTTGCTTAAATAACCTGACCAACACTGCAGGTGTCTGTATCTCTCGGACCCGGGTGACGCTGGGATATATTATGATAATGACATAGAGTACAACCGTAAGAAGTCTCAAGATATGCACTTCACAGCAAACATTCCTCATTATCATTGATTACAATTTAAATGCTCGATTCGTGCCCCAGTTGTTCTGATCTCATGGTGACCTCAGGTTCGGATTAATCTATACACTTCTGTGCCTGTGGTGAGTTTGTGTCAAGCCTTTAGGGTTGGGGGTTCGAAGGGGGTGGTCGTTGGAGGGACGTTGTGGTGGTCGCCACCTCAGGTGGGTGACTCGCTCAGTCTGGCTCCGCGACTGAGCTAAAACTGTCTTTATTAGGGGGCTTAGTAGATGGTGTCCTGCGTATGTTAGCTCAGAACAGGCACCCCTGAACACCACCAAAGTGACCCAGCAGCAGTGCAGGGCCCCTCTGGCTGGTGACCCCACGGTGGCTTGATATTGATGAGCTACTTGTGGACTTTCGACCCCGAGGATGAGACATAGTGAATCTGGTTAAGGCTGCGGTGGAAATGTTTTATTTTATTTATTCTATTGTATTCTTTTATGTAGAGGATAATGGAATAAACACTCATGTGCTTTTTTTCATCCAGTCCCCGTCTGTATGCAGTTTTGTAAATATTGTTATCTGTTCCCACCGGCACACAATGGCCTACTCGGATCGGTGGTCTAGGTGGTAACGCGCCTTGCCTAGAAAGCAAAAAGTCCGGGTCGGAGTGTGCGGTGGTTCGTACCCCGTTTGGCCCAAAACTTTTCCCCTATCCATTAGACCCTGGTGGTGGTCTGGGCGCTAGTCTTTCGGATAAGGCGATAAACCGAGGTCCCGTGTGTTACACATCACTATTTGGCGCACGTAAAAGAACCCACGGCAACAAGGGGGTTGACCCTGGCAAAATTCTGTAGAAAAAGTCACTCTGATAGGGAAACAAATACAGTTGCATACAGGAAAAAGATATATATAAAAAAATGGGTAGGCGCTGTACTTGTGGCGATGCGCTCTCCCTGGGGAGAGCAGCCCGAATTTCACGCAGAGAAATCTGCTGTGACATAAAGTGGTACAAATACTTTTACGAAAAGCGGAACAGGATTTAACGTGTGTGCAAGATGCTCTGCGTGCATTTGCACACGGGGCCTCAGTTTACAGTCTCATCCAAATGACTTTTGGGGAGAGTGGAGTCAGCACTGATGTGAACTCAAGCGAAAAATCCCTCGAACGGGAATCGAAATCAGGTTGTCAAATTGCGAGCGCAATGTTCTGACCACTAGGCTATCCCGTCCCCCTTGAAATGAACGAGGTGGGAACAGCAGGACAGGAACGTCACAGATCGATTAGTCAGCAAAAAAGGAAGGAAGGAAGAAAAAAAAAAAAAAGAAAGAAAGAAACAGAAGGGGGAAAAACAAAGAAAGAAAAGTGGAAACAAGAAAGAGAAAACAAAAAAGAGGGAAGGAATAGAAGAAAAACAGAAATCAATAAAGACAACAAAAAGCATAAAGAATGAAGGGTGGGAAGGGAAAGGAAGATGGGGGGAAAAGTAGAAAGAAAGTGAGAAAAACGGGGGGGGAAAAGAAGGAAAAATTTTGGGGAAAATACGATACACAGACAGAGAAATGGAAAGAAAGAAAGGAAGGAAGGAAGGGGAAAAGAAAGAAGAAAGAGAGAAAAAAAGAAAGAAAACCAGAACGAAAAAAACAAAGACGAAACAAAGTAAGAAAGGAGCAATAGAACAGAAGCACATCTCACCAATGTTCCATTCAAAACCTTTTCAATGTCCAACCCCATTCTTTAAAAAAGGTCATGGAATAATAACAGTCTGAACAGACACAGTTGGCTTACCCATCACATCATCCAACACATTCACCAAACATTGATTCTCAATTAGAATCCACCATAGCAATGACGAAGAAGAAAAAGGCATTGTTTTTACTCGAGATGCTAAGGGTTTGAAAATAAATGATGGGTCTCTCTCTCTCTCTCTCTCTCTCTCTCTCTCTCTCTCTCTCTCTCTCTCTCCTCTCTCTCTCTCTCCTCTGCATTATTTGTGCTTTCATAAAATACTCTAGGTTCCATTTTCTCTATTATTTTCAGAAGAAAAACCGCTGAGAAACCGCCCCCTTTCCATGAAAATTATATTTTCATTGGAAGTCGAATTCGCTCTCTAATTGATACCACAACCGCGGTACTATCAAGATAGCATCAGATCCATTCTTTCGCTTCGAAAGCTTTAGACTCTGAATTGCTTTGAAGAAAAATAATCTTCAGATGGTCATTTAGTCTTTGATCTGCACACCATCGTCACGGACATTTCAAAATTCTCTGTGTGTGTCAGTTGTTGAATTGAACCTGGCTAGCTATTTCCTGCCATTTCTGACAGAAGAAAAGGGGGTGGGGGTGGGAAAGGGAAATGCAAAGGAGCTTAGGTTGTTGTTGCTGTTGTTGTTGGGTTTTTCCTGTGCTAATATAATGATCTATATGATTTAGGTTGGAATCTTTTTGACGTCTTTGTTTGAATTATTTTCTGCTTTTACCTAGGTAAGTTGTGCGGGATTTCTTCTTCTTCTTCTTCTTCTTCTTCTTCTTCTTCTTCTTCTTCTTTTTCCTCTTCTTCTTTTTGTCTTTAGTCAACAATTGGGCTTTGAATGCAGAGTGAATTGCTGCGAAGATGTTTTCCTGTGAGTGGATGCATCTTATCCAAACTGCTTTCCTATCATCAGTTTTCTTTTCTTACGGTAGCGCTCTGTTTGTGTGTGTGTAGGTGGGTGGGTGTGTGTGCGTGCGTGCGTGCGTGCGTGCGTGGTGTGTGTGTGTGTGTGTGTGTGTGTGTGTGTGTGTGTGTGTGTGTGTGTGTGTGTGTGTGCGTGCATGCGTGCGTGCGTGTGTGTGTGTGTTATTTATTTATTTCATTTATTCTTTTATATCTAGGATAATGGAATAAACACTCATGTGCTTTTTTACAACCAGTCCCCGTGTGTATGCAGTTGTGTAAATCTTATCTGTTCCCACCGGCACATAATGGCCTTCCCTTACGGGAAGCGAACAGAATTTAACGTGTGCGCAAGATGTTCTGCGTGCGCTCGCACACGGGGCCTCTTTTTGAGTTTTTGTTTGTTTGTTTGTGCGTGCGTGCGTGTGTGTGTGTGTGTGTGTGTGAGTGCGAGCCTCGGAAAGCTGTGCGTCTATCTCTCCGTATGAAAATGTGTGAATTTGTACGCGCATGCATGTGTGTAGCTATAAGTACGCATGCATGCATGTCCTGATACACCTATTAGTGCATACATAACAATGTGTCTGTGTGTGCATATACGAGTGCACGCGCACGTGAGCATTTATGTCTGCCTGTGTGTGCTTGCTGTGTATATGTATGTTTGTGTGTGTGGTGTGTGTGTGTGTGTGTGTGTGTGTGTGTGTGTGTGTGTGTGTGTGTGTGTGTGTGTTGTGTGTGTGTGTGTGTGTGTAATCCAACAAAAGAATTGTAAGCAAAGTCTCTGTGTCTGTCTGACTATCTGACGCCTTCTGTCTTATTGCGAAATACTCGCTTGGCTTTGTTAGAGAGAAGAAAGGAGGAAAACAAACAAAAAAGAACAGCTAACTGGACAAGTATGACTGTTGCTATTATAGTGTCTTTTTTGTCTGTTTTATTTCTCTTTTCTTTCTTTTTTTCTTTCTTTCTTTGTTTTTTTTTCGTTTTTCTTTCTCTCTATTGTTCTTTTCTTTTTATTCTTTCTTTCCTATTTTTTTCTTTCTTACTTTTCTTCTTTTTATTCTTTCATCTGTGCTTTCTTTCATTTTCTTTTTTTTTTCTTTTTTTTTCTACCTTTCTTAGTTGTTTTTTTTATTCTCTCAAGGAGAAGGTTGAGTTTGTTGTTTGTTGTTGGCATTTTTTTTTTTAATCTATATCTATTTTTCCCCACATCAAAAGGTTTCGATCTCTATGTTGAACGAATGAGTATGATTTTTTTAAAATCCCACTTCATAGCACTTGTGCTGATTAATTCTGATCAGATTGCTGAACCTAAGTCCCCCCTCACACACACACACACACACACACACACACACACACACACACACACACACACACACAACACACACTCCACCAGCATTTCTTACAAACACACATACAACACACAAGCGCGTGCGTGCATGCACACACACACGCGCGTGTGCGTGCATGCACACACACACACACACACATATGCCCTCTGTAAAACCAGAAATAAAAGTCAATTTAAAATGTTGATTTGCGGACGATAGATTGTTAAGCACACAGACTAGCCAACAGATAAAGCCTTCACACAGCCATACACACTTCTACTACACGACATCATAGTTTCTTTATTCTAAAATTCTTCTCTCTTATGTCTCACTGGTCATTTTTTATGTATAGAAACAGCCTATAGATGAAGTTCAATATCTAGTCAACCACCTATCTCCACATGACACTAATCTCAGCAGTATATCACTCTTCTTAATGCTCTGCATTGGGCCTCTGTTTTATTCACAGCGAACAGTACAAGTGCAGCATTGTTTGTGTATCATTCTAGAAAAAACAGAATAAATCGTCTAATCAGGGCAGCAAAATTACATCTCCAAAACAGCCATTTTGATAAATCGTTAGTTGAAACTTTCAAAAGCCATAGTAAAATTCAGTTTTGCTCAGAAACTCTCAGCTTTGACAGAAATCAGATGCCATTTGTGGAATGAACCGGGGACAAAAAGCAATGTAGTTAAGTACCAAAAAGTCAAGACTAAAAAGGGTAAAATCTGGAACTGTTGGTTGTTGCTCTCGCGGGATTAATTCTGTTCACTAACAGTCTGCACTCTTGACCATTAATTTTATTGTTCATCACTAAACCCCAGTTTTTATAAGGTCAAAGGTTTTGCGACTGTGCAGTTCAAAAACAAACCACAAACTATACTTCAGTTAGAAAGAGGACAAACATGAACAAGGCGTTGGGTTTCTGGTCCACAAAGACATTGTGAACAGTGTCATGGGTTGCCGACCAATCTCAATCCGCCGCAATTTGACGACCCGAGATCGATTACCATTCGAGGGGATTTTTCCCCTGGAGTTAACATTAGTGCTGACTCCACTCTCCCCCCAAAAGTCTTTCGAATGAGACTGTAAACCGCGGTCCTGTGTGCGAATGCACGCAGAACATCTTGCGCACACGTTAAATCCTGTTCCGCTTTTCATACGAGACCATTGTGTGCCGGTGAGAACAGATGACAATATTTAGAAAAAAAAATCTGCATACAGAAAGGGACTGGATGAAAAAAAAGCACATGGGTGCTTATTCCATTATCCTCGATATAAAAGAATAAAATAAATAAGAATAAATAAAACACACACACACTTACGCGTGCACGCTCACGCACGCACACACAAACGCGCGCGCAAGCACACACACACACACACACACACACACACACACACACACACACACACACACACACACACACACCACACACATGCACGCACGTACGCACGTACTTCATTAGATACGAAAATATGTAAGACGTTCTGAAAAATCATAAAAATGAAAAAATACTGAACTATTCAAATCCCCTTAACAAGGGATGTACTTTAAGTGAAGTTTCTGTAGAAGAACAAATCCATTGAACAGCAGCGGATCCAGAAAAAACAAGCAAGACAAAATCAATAAAAC
Source organism: Stramonita haemastoma (assembly GCA_030674155.1). NCBI lineage: Eukaryota > Metazoa > Mollusca > Gastropoda > Neogastropoda > Muricidae > Stramonita > Stramonita haemastoma. The sequence continues at coordinate 659,353 of CM060320.1, forward strand.
AAAAAAACAAAGAGCAAAATAAGAAAAGCCTACAGAGAAGCTGTGGAACACTCACAGCAAGCTCTTCTGTATGCTTTTCTTTACAACAATCCGGAGCAAAGCGGAAGCAAACGAGCAAAAAATCAATTCCGTTCCTCTATTTTAAACTGCGGTGAAAAAGTCCTGTGGGTTTTCTGTACTTCATTTTAGAAAACCACATGTCACCGTAGTAATCTTTCGTCAATTTACTCCCCCCCCTCTACCACCATCACCACCACCAATTGAAAAAAAAAGATAACTAATTTAGCAAATTAAATTTTAAAAACAGTCAGCTGCCATGGCGCAGTGGTTAGCGCCTTGGATTTCGAACTGGAAGATCGCGGGTTCTAATCCCATAACAGTCGTAGGGATTTTTCGGACTCAGCCCGGCTCCTACCCAGAGTAAGTGTGCTGTGGGCTCAGTGGGAAGACTGGGACCACACAGTCTAGCTTCGTCCATTTAACGGATGTCAAAGTCAAAGTCAGAGTCAAATTTTTATTTCCAGATGGTACATTGAGTTTGAGAGTGTTGTTCAAATTACCTGACCAACCTCATATTCGGGTTGCCCGTACACTTCTATACCTGTGGTGAGTTTGTGTCAAAGCCTTTGGGGTAGGAGGTTCATGGAGTGCGGTCGTTGGGGGGGGGGGGAGACGTTGTCGTGTTGCCACCTATAGTGGACAACTCAGTCTGGCTCCGCGACTGAGCTAATACTTTCGTTAATAGAGGACTTAGTAGGTGGTGTCCTGCGCATGTTAGCTCAGAACAGGCACCACTGAACACCACCAAAGTGACCCAGCAGCAGTGCAGGGCCCCTCTGGCTGGTGGCCCCACGGCAGGCTGATATTGATGGGCTCCCTGTGAGCTTCTGACCCTGGGGGACATAACGAATCTGGGTATGGCTGTTGCGGGGAGATTGAAATGAGCGGCGTGAGAACAGCAGGAAGGGAATGTTACAGAAATTGAGACAGCAAACCAACAAAAACATTTTTTAAACCGTATTGTGTTTGTTTCTTACTTTTTAAAACCACAACATCGTATTATGTTGCTCTCTTTTTCATCTTCGAAATACAAAAAATCTTCAACCTCATAAAACCTGGAGTTTCTTGATGAACTACAACTGTTCAAGACTTCAAAGCACCAATTTAAAGTCCCTCCTAATGTAATAGAAAAGAAAAACAAAGGCATACTTGTATTCGATTCTTTGTCTAACAGAAAGCCAGTGTAGTGCTGCAAAGAAAATGACACAATGCTGAGATCAATGTTACTTTCAGACGAGCTCTTGGGCCATATTTTGAACTTGTTTACAAGGCTGTGACTATCATAACTGCCAGTGAGACATGAGAAGAAAGGGTTTCAGCATGGATGAAAGATATACTGATCATGTACTGACATCCATGAAAGATATACTGATCATGTACTGTCATCCATGAAAGATAATACTGTACTGACATCCATGAAAGATATACTGATCATGTACTGACATCCATGAAAGATATACTGATCATGTACTGACATCCATGAAAGATATACTGAACATGTACTGTCATCCATGAAAGATATACTGATCATGTACTGACATCCATGAAAGATAAACTGATCATGTACTGACATCCATGAAAGATATACTGATCATGTACTGTCATCCATGAAAGATATACTGATCATGTACTGACATCCATGAAAGATATACTGAACATGTACTGTCATCCATGAAAGATATACTGATCATGTACTGACATCCATGAAAGATATACTGATCATGTACTGACATCCATGAAAGATATACTGATCATGTACTGACATCCATGAAAGATATACTGATCCTGTACTGACATCCATGAAAGATATACTGATCCTGTACTGACATCCATGAAAGATATACTGATCATGTACTGACATCCATGAAAGATATACTGATCATGTGCTGACATCCATGAAAAATATACTGATCCTGTACTGACATCCATGAAAGATATACTGATCATGTACTGACATCCATGAAAGATATACTGATCCTGCACTGACATCCATGAAAGATATACTGATCCTGCACTGACATCCATGAAAGATATACTGATCCTGTACTGACATCCATGAAAGATATACTGATCCTGTACTGACATGATTGCAGTCAGTGTCAGGGCCTATCTTTGGCCTGCAGAGCTGCCACTTCCACACCCCACTTCCTTAGAATTCAAATTCTAAACAGATTTTAATTTCACCTTTGCAGATGGTGTTTTATGCTTTTTTATATTATTTTAATCTTTTATTTTGAGGACAATGGATTAAGCACTTGTGTGCTTTTTTTTACATCCTGTCCCCGTGTACATGCAGTTTTGTAAATGTTGTCATGGTGTGTGTATGTGTTGTGTGTGTGTGTGTGTGTGTGTGTGTGTGTGTGTGTGTGTGTGTTTTGTGTGTGTGTGTTTGCGTGCAAGCATGCGTACGTGAGTGTGTGCGTGCATGTATACGTGCGTTTTTATGCACAAGTGTGTACTATCTGACAAAAGAGCGACAGTTTGTAGCAGGAAGCAGATGTTTCTGTGTCTATACATAACACTGCAGGGTTGTTATCGTTGCTGTCATCAAACTGACATACATAAACTAGACACAGTGCACACATGTTATTGTGCTGCAATATTCAGCTATCACATGCTCTCGTCACATGAAACACTGCAGCAGTAAAGAGCGGATCATTCTTGCAAAGAAGTGAGGGGGGGGGCAGAAAGAAAGGAAGGTGGGAGAAGGAAAAGCAAAGGGAGTGAAAGAGAAGGTTAAGCTGAAAAAAAGAAAGAACGAAAGAAAGAAAGACGAACGAAAGAAAGAAAGAAAGAACGAAAGAAAGAAAGAAAAAAGAAAGGAAGGAAGGAAGGTAGGAAGGAAGGAAGGAAGGAAAGGAAGAAAGGGACAGAAAGAAAAAAGACAGAAAGGCAGGAAGGAAGGAAAGGAAAGGAAGGAAAAAAAAAGGAGGAGGAAGGAAGGAAGGAAGAAAGAAAGAAAGATGGAGGAGAAGAAAGAGAAGAAAGAAGAGAGCAAGGAGTGAGGATGAGAAAAAATAAAGAAAGAAAGAATCAGAAGGCAGGGAAAGAACGAACACAAGTAAAAGAACAAGCAGAAAGAAAACTTTCCAATCAGATCATTTTCCACTTTCATCAACTACATCTTTTCTTAAGCTGCAATTCATGACCCCCCCCCCCCCCCCCCCCCTTCAAACCTTCTCACAAAAAATATGACACAGCAAAGACAACAACAACACCAGCAACACAAAAATGCCAGAAGATTGTCATAACAAAAGAGACAAATACTTACAACATTGAGTAACCCACTCAAGACAAATTGAATCACTAAACAGCCATTAAACCCATCACGCTGGCCCAAAGAAGCTACTGGCAGCTTTCCCTGACAAAGCCAGCCATTGTCCCTTCTGATTGGAGGATGCCGCGACACGTGACCGGATGTCCTAGACCATTGTCAGTTTCCTGCTTCCTGGTACGTGAGGGTTGTCTTATTGTGTGATGAAGTGGGGATAGACCCGAATGGTTTGGCTTCAGATCAGAGCAAGGAAAATAGATCTTTTTAGCTTGAGTAAGGAAAGTAGATAGCACCTTTTTTAACTTGAGTAAAGAAAGAAGATAGTTCTTTTTAACTTGAGTGAGGAAAATAGGTAGAATCTTGTTAACTTGAGTAAAGAAAATAGCATTTTTTAAAATTATTCTTATCATTGATTATGGAAAAATGTGGCGCTTTTTTTTACACTGCTGGGTAGCTAAAGCAATTTTGAGAGTCTTGAGTATATCTAAAGGTTAAAGCATTAGCCTTTGCCTGAATGTGGTCTGTCTGTCTGGGCCTCTGTGAGTAAGTGATACTCTCTCTCTCTCTCTCTCTCTCTCTCTCTCTCTCTCTCTCTCTCTCTCTCTCTCTCTCTCTCTCTCTCTCTCTCTCTCTCTCTCTCTCTCTCTCTCTCTCGCTTATCTATTATCCTCGAATAAAAGAATTTGCCTTGCCTTGCCCTCTCTCTCTCTCTCTCTCTCTCTCTCTCTCTCTCTCTCTCTCTCTCTCTCTCGTCTCTGGCTTGTCCATCACTCTTAAACACGAAAACTGTCACGTTGTTCATCATGTTTTCCTTCCCACTTACAATCTGCTAACATCGACTTTCCTTCTTTCTCCCCCTTCCTTCTCCTCCTCCTCCTCCTCTTCCTCCTTCTCTTTCTCCTCCCTCCTCCTCCTCCTCCTCCTCCTCCTCCTCCTCCTCCTCCTCCTCCTCCTCCTCCTCCTCCTCCTTCTTCTTCTCTCTTCGAATTCTGCGAATTCTTCTTCTTCTTCGGAATTCTGCGGAATTCTTCTTCTTCATCATCACCACCATCATCATCTTCTTCTTCTTCATCATCATCCTCATCATCTTCTTCTTCCTCTCCCCCTCCTCCTCCTCCTCCTCCTCCTCCTCCTCCTCCTCCTCTATGTCCACTCATTGAGAGGGATGGCAGTGCCTGGTCTTGTGCTGGCTGCCCCTGTAACTGTGCAGGAGGTCTGCCCGCTGGCCTTAGGCACCCCCTCACTCTGGCTTCAGAGCAGGTCCTTGCTGTTGCTGTTGTAGCTTGATCCTCGTCCCAACACAAATAGATTTCTGACCCAGAATTCGAGACTGTATCATTTCTGAAAGCACGGGAATACAATACACTTGTTTGTAGTTCGTGATAGTCTGTTCAAGGCAGGAAAAAGTTGCAGTTTTATCATAAAGTGTTTAATAATTATTCTAGCAAGGTCATAGTTTTATCACCCGTGTTTAAATATTCTATCAAGGTCGTAGTTTTATCACACAGTTTGTAATTATTCTATCAAGGTCATAGTTTTGTTGTACAGTCTTTAGTTTTCTATCACGAGATGTTGAGCTTATTTTATGAGAATCAGCATCAATCCATGATAATGTGAGAGGAATATAATTATTTTAATATGAGGTATTTCTGCCGTGTTTTTGTAAAGAAGAAGAATGAGTGTGCAGTATTTTGGGAATAAAATTTAACCATAAAAAAGGTTTGCAGGGGTTGGGGTTTTTTCACCCAAACAAAAAATAAAACGGACGTGCAGTTTTCTAGATGAAAGTAAGCATTAGATTGACACAATATTTTTTTCTATGAAAACGAACACAAATGAATTTGCAATTTTATTGATTAAAGCAAGCATCAAACGAATTTGCTTTTTTATTTTTGATAAAAGCAAACAAAATATTGCTTGTAATTTCCTTCATAAAATGAAGCATAAAATGGATTTGCAATTTTTTTTAGATGGAATCAATCATAAAATGGTTTTGCTTTTTTTATGAAGTTAAACCTGAAATCGATTTCCAGTAAAAGTCAATGGAGTGATTGAAGCGTACAACGCGCATACACACACACACACGCACACACACACGCGCACGCACGCACGCACGCACGCACGCACGTGCGCACGCATACACGCACGCACGCACGTGCGCACACACGCACGCACGCACGCGCACGCGAGCAGACAAAGAATGGAAAAAAGAATGAAATTATATACGCTTAAATGTTGTTAAAAATAAGATTGTCGCCTTCTGCTTCCAATATCTTATCTGTCCCTGCCTTCAACATCTGAAATCCCCTTCACTCTGCCAAAGTGTACAACTTTTATAAGTGAGTGCGCGCGCGTGCGTGTGTATGTGTGTGTGTGCGTGTGCGCGTGTGTGCGCGTTCGTGCGTGCGTGTGTGTCTACAATCGATTTTGCACAAACTATTAATTGCTATTGATTGCTTGTGTGTTGTATATGTCGAATGCAAGCCCTTTGATTTGTTTTTTGCAAGATATAGCGCTGTGTAAATTCCATGTAGTAGTAGCAGTAGCAGTAGTTATAGTAGTAGTAGTAGTAGTAGTAGTAGTAGTAGTAAGTAGTAGTAGTAGTAGTAGTAGTAGTAGTAGTAGTAGTAGTGTCATTATACCAAATGAATAAAGAAGAAAAGAAATTGCCTTATTCACGACATCGCAGCAGCTCTCACAAAGACCTTAAAGAACTTAGCTATATTTCTCTGATTGCTTTTGAAAGAAAACAGTTGTTTTGTTAAAAAAAAAAAAAGAAAGAAAGAAAGGTTTCATAATATAGAATAGATTTGCAGGTAAGGATGACTTCACGCCCAAAGCCGATATCAGTGGAGGGTTCAGATTATATAGCTTTCAAAAGATTCAACTAGTTTTCCATCTTTCTGAAAAGGGTGAGTTTAAGTCCTCATGGCAATATAGCCTTTAGGGACAGGCTGGTGTGGGTGCAAGCACCACGGAAAAGTCGGTTTTGTTGTTCTTCACAGGTGTTCTTGCTTTCTCTGTCAGATTATATAGCTTTCAAAAGATTCAACCAGTTACCCATCTCTGTTGCTTTCTCTGTCAGATTTTATTGCTTTCAAAGGATTCAACCAGTTACCCATCTCTGTTTCTTTCTCTGTTTAGATTTTATAGCTTTCAAAGGATTCAACCAGTTTCCCATCTCTGTTTCTTTCTCTGTTCGGATTATATAGCTTTCAATAGCCATCTTCCTTTCTTTTGCTCTTCAAGATTTTTTCTTTCCTGATTTTTTGTTTTTTTATAGCCAATGTGGCCATATTTTCAACAATCCTGAATTGGCTGGGTGGCCATAGAAGCTAGGTAAAATTGGCCTGTGTGGTGAATTTCTTCCAGTAAAGCTTCGTATTAACTTTCATGACAAAAAGAATATTTGTCAACATTTATGTGGGGTTCAGTTCAGATTTCATCATCGTTTTCCTCCTATGGGCAAACGTTCTGTACTTTGAACACTCCTAATTCAGGCAAACAGTATGAACAGCACACACACACACACACACACACACACACACACACACAC
>CM060320.1:678742-688742 GCA_030674155.1 Stramonita haemastoma
TCTCTCTCTCTCCTCTCTCTCTCTCTCCTCTCTCTCTCTCTTCTCTCTCTCTCCTCCTCTCTCTCTCTCTCTCTCCTCTCTCTCTCCTCTCTCTTCTGTCTCTCTCTGTCTGTCTCTGTCTGTCTCTGTCTGTCTGTCTGTCTGTCTGTCTGCTTTTTTAAATCTTGTTACCTTGATAAGGACGTGGACTGCTGTCAAAAGGCACACGAGTGCTTATTCATTATCCTCGAATAAAAGAATTTGCCTTGCCTTACCTTGCCTGATGTAAAAAAAAACAATTAAAAAAAGCACATGATTTCTTATAATAAAAGAATTAATAAATAAATCACACAACACAACACATCACACACACACACACACACACACACACACACACACACACACACACACACACCACACACAACACACACACACACACACACACACAACACACACACTTCAACAAAATACGCACATCCTTGCTTGCAGTACACGTGCCCAGACGCACAAAAAGTATTATGCTCTCTCTCTCTCTCTCTCTCTCTCTCTCTCTCTGTCTCTTCTCTCTCTCCTCTCTCTCTCTCTCTCTCTCTCTCTCTCTCTCTCTGTCTCTCTCTCTCTCTCTCTCTCTCCCCTCTCTCTCTCTCTCTCTCTCTCTCTCTCTCTCTCTCTCTCTCTCCTCTCTCTCTGCGCGCGCGCGCATGTGTGTATATATGTGTGTATCTGTTTGCTTGGTTGTTTTTTGTTGTTGTTGTTTTCCTTTGAACTTTGTTTTTGTTTCTGTCTTTTTTTCGCCTCCCCTCTTATGAAAATGTCATGATTTACATCATTTATTTTGTTGATTATTATATTGTGTATCAATTCTTAGGATGTTTGTTCCTGGTTTTTTCTGGTTTTATTTTGTTTGCTTGTTTTGGGATTGGTTTTTTTTTTACATAAAGTATGAATGGGTGATATTGTAACCTGATATAATTGCTTGACCTGTGAGTGAGTGTGTGTGTGTGTGTGTGTGTGTGTGTGTGTGTGTGTGTGTGTGTGTGTGTGTGTGTGTGTGTGTGTGTGTGTGTGTGTGTGTGTGTGTGTGTGTGTGTGTGCAAGGGGTTTTCTGTTTGTTTTTTTGTTTTGTTTTTTGTTTTGATTTTGTTTGTTTGATTTTTCTCTTTTTTTTTGGTTCATTTTTTTTGTTTCTTTGGTTTCTGTTGTTGTTTTTTGTGGTTGTTTTTCTCCCCTTTTATCAAAATGTTATGTCTTATACAACTTATCTTGATGATAGATTGTGGTGGATTGATTTTTTAAGTCATTTAGTAGTAGGCACCCATCAGTCTCGGAAGACTATGGAGTTGCGCTCTAGTCCTTAGAGCGCAAAGCCTGGGCAAGTATATAGAGGGCAAGCTGTTACCCATGCAGCAGACCCCCCCTCTCCACGGCACTGGAATGATCCATTGGAAAGGCAATGACCGATACGAATGGTTCCAGTACCGTCGCAGGAGCCACCAGAACGTTGCCATATACCTACAGCCCCGAGCCGCTCTGGGACTCCAACTCCCCGATTTTTTCCTCAGGGATGGTGTCTAAACACGACACCTGTGTGCATGCTGGTTTGTTATAATTTTGTCATCCGCTCCTACCGGCACACGATGGCCTGCTCTTCCGAAAGGCAGAACGGGGTTTTAACGTGTGCGCAAGATGTTCTGCGTGCATTCGTACACGGGGCCTCGGTTTCGAGTCTCATCCGAATGACTTTGACATTCAGTTCGATTTTTTCGTCAAACTGGGAAGAAAGGGCGAGGCTGGGGACGAACCCAGAAACTCACGGTTTACATATTGGCAGGCGAACGTCTTCACCATCCTGCCACCGTCCTTCCTCTCTTAAGTCATTTAACCTATCATATTCTCATGTTTACTCTTTAATTATTGCGCTTTTTTATTATTCAAATCAAAATCATTATTGATTCTTACTTCTTATTTTCGAATCTGAATGAGTGCCTTTTTATATCATTACTTTATTATTGTATCTCTGTCTTATTTCTTACCTGTTGTTTGATACTTAGTATGGTTTGTTGCTCTTGGTATTTGGATCATTATAATTGTTCTTATTTAACTGAGGTTATTTTTTTTATCTTGATGTTATCCTTGAAAAGGGTGGGGACTGGATGTAAAAAAAAAAAGCACACGAGGGCTTATCTATTATCCTCGAATAACAGAATTTGCCTTGCCTTGCCTTGCCTTGCCTTGCCTTGCCTTGCCTTGCCTTGCCTTGCCCTCTCTCTCTCTCTCTCTCTCTCTCTCTCTCTCTCTCTCTCTCTCTCTCTCTCTCTCTCTCTCTCTCTCTCTCTCTCTCTCTCTCTCTCTCTTCTCTGTGTGTGTGTGTGTGTGTGTGTGTGTGTGTGTGTGTGTGTGTGTGTGTGTGTGTGTGTGTGTGTGTGAAGGTAGATAACTGGGTGGAGTTTTGACAGGAACATGGCAAGAGCTACTCCCCTTCATCTTCCCTACACTTTGTTGTTTAGTCCCTTTTTTCTCTCAGTCCCAATAAACCCTAGTCTGTCTCTCTGTCTCTTTGTCTGTCTCTGTGTCTCTTTCCCTTCCCCTGTCTCTCTCTCTCACTGTGTCTCTGTCTCTTTCTGTCTCTGTCTCTGTCTTAGTCTCTGTCTGTCTGTCTGTCTGTCTGTCTGTCTGTCTGTCTGTCTGTCTGTCTGTCTGTCCTCTCTCTCTCTCTCTCTCCTCTCTCTCTCTCTCTCTCTCTCTCTCTCTCTCTCTCTCTCTCTCTCTCCTCTCTCCTCTCTCCTCTCTCTCTCATATTTTGGGACACTAGGGTCATAATCATGACTTAGACAAATGTTTTTCTTCTTTCACCAGTCATGAATCTATTCTTTTTGTGCATTTGCTTTGCCAATGATATGAATGAATCTTTTGTTCCATCCCAAGCCCAAGAAATGTATTGTGGTCCATGGCCAATGTAGGCCTACATTAAATCAGTTCAGTGTTCAATGTACAGTGTTCTCCTCTCTCTCTCTCTCTCTCTCTCTCTCTCTCTCTCTCTCTCTCTCTCTCTCTCTCTCTGTCTCTCTGTCTCTCTCTGTCTAGGGGGGCGTGTGCGAGTGTTCACACGGAAAAGACGCACAAAACGTCGCTGTTATTGTTTTGCAAAATACTGCACACCAAGAGCAACTTATGACCTGTGGCTTGTACAGTGATAGTACAAAGGACTATGCCTTCTGCCAATGTGGACTTTAGGGCAGCCTGTGGCTGCTTCCTACCTGTGTTTATAAATTTCATGCTGAAACGTGCCAGGTACAAAATCAAAATGCGTATCGCCATGCTTACGTTGAAGAGGAGGGTAGACGGTGTCGTGGTAGGTTTGGCCCTCACGTATTTGTTCTGGGGCAGTTTGCTATTGCAATGTGGGGACGTGGAAACGAACCCAGGACCAGATCCCCTCAAGGGCAAAGGCAACATGAGGCAGACCAGGTTTGCCAGCACCGGGACAGCAAGTACCAGACACAGCCTGGAGAGACCTGGCACCCCTCCCAGTGGTGCGTGTAACCAGCCCGGGACAGAGCCTTCCCATGCAGACATCATGGAGATGCTCACCTCCATGAGGACCATGATGGACGAAGTGAGGCAAGAGATGCGTCACGTGCAGGGTGAGGCTGCCGCCATGAAGGAGGAGCTGAAGGGACTGCGGGAGGAGGTGCGTGGTCTTCGACAGCAGAACCAGGACCTGCAGGAGAGGAATGCGGAGCTGGCAGAGATGGTGGACAGTCTGCAGAGGAAGACGGACGACCTGGAGGGGAGGAGCAAACGGAACAACCTGCTGTTCTATGGACTGACCAGGAGAGACAAGGAGACACCTGCAGAGTGTGAGGGTATGCTGAACGACTTCCTCACGGACAAGCTGGAATTGTCTCAGACCATTGAATTCGACAGAGTTCATCGTGTGAATTCAAAGCCTGACTCACCAGTGGTCGCAAGGTTTGTGTTCTACAAACAGAAGCAGGACATACTGAAAGCCAAGAAAAAGCTGAAAGGAACAGATGTCTTTATTGGTGAGGATTTTTCTGCAAGAGTCAGAGACATGCGGAAGAAACTTACCCCTCACATGAAAAGAGCAAGAAGTGACGGTAAGCGTGCTGCCCTTGTCTTTGACCACCTCCTTATTGACGGTAAACGGTACACGGTGGACAGTGAAGAAAGACTCGTAGAAAAGCGATAGGAATTCGGCCGGTCCCCGTGTACCAGATTTTCTTCCGCAGACAGGGGGGGAGCAAACAGTGAACCTACACCGGTAAATGTAGCGCGGTGCCCTAAGGAATATGAGACAAATATAGCACGTGCAGGAGAAACGCGCAATAAGTTCGTGAATAGCCTTGGCAATTCAGTGATGTTAGAAAATGAAAGTAGTGATATGGCTAACGATTCTTGTCAAAATTTGTTTGACTCTGTCTTGTCTGTGGAGAAAGATCCTCGGACAGGGTTGTTGATGTTGATGATGTTTGTAATGATGTTTGTAATGATGTTAAATCCTTTTCCTTCCTTCATTGGAACATTAATGGTCTCTTTCCCAAATTATCTAATAAAGATTTTATTTCATTTGTCTGCACTTTTGACTTTGTATGTTTAGTTGAGACTTTTGTTAAAGAATTTCAGTCATCAGTGTTTACTGGATACAAAGTCCACACTAAACCTGCTGTAAAGCTATCAGCACGTGGGAGACACTCTGGTGGAATAGTGTGTCTCATCAAGGATGAATTGTGTTCCTATGTAAATTTGATTGAGGTTGATTCTGATCATTTTTGTGCTTTTCTAATTGATAAATCTTTGTTTGGAACTGTTAAGCATGTTTTGTATGTGTGTGCATATGTACCACCAGAAGGTTCGCTTGTCTATACATATTTTGATATGGATAATGGAATTGCTTCTTTGGAGGAATTTTTGTGTGAGTGTCTATTTTTGATCAGAGATGATGTTTATGTATTCTTAAATGGTGATCTTAATAGTAGAACCTCAAACATTTCAGGTAGTCAAGAGGGAATAACATACGAAAGTTTCCAGAATTTACACCAAAGTGGTCCTTTAAATGTAAAAAGAAATTCTCAGGACACTGTATTGAATAATTATGGTAAAATGTTGCTGAATGTGTGCACAGCTTTAGATTTGTGCATTTTGAATGGCATGTGTCAGGGTGACCTACAGGGTCACTACACATACATATCTGATACTGGCAGTAGTATTAATGATTATTTTTTAATGACATGTGAGTTATTTGCAAGTATTTCTGATTGCTGTGAAATGTGTGTGGTAGAGAGAATTGAGTCTGACCACTTGCCTATAACCCTGTGTGTTAAGTCTGACTTCAAGCAGATTGGTTTGAAAGAAACAAACTACTATGGTGTGATTGAAAAGTTTGTTTGGAATGAAGCCTGTTCTGATTTGTTCAAAAACACATTAGCATGTGATGAAATGAAAACTCGTTTAGAGGATGCCATCAGCCTAATAGGTACAGATTTAAACCAGTCATTGAATGTTTTTGATTCATGTTTGAGAGAAGCTGCTGACTGTATGAAAAAACAAATTCACATTGGAAACAATGTGAAAGAAAATGATTGGTATGACACAGAATGTCGTGTCACTAAAAGAAAAGTGCGTAATTTGCTGAAAAAGTATCGCCATGCTTTATCTAAATCTGATCGTGAATTATACTGCAAAGCTAGAAGGGAGTACAAAAATATGTTAAAGAAAAAGCAAAAAGATTATAACAATGGACTGTTAACTGAGCTAACCAATCATATTGGCAGTCAGAAAGAGTTTTGGAATTACGTACACAAAACATTTCCTAAACGAAAACAACCTAAAAATAGTATTAACATGAATATGTGGTTTGACCATTTCAGAGGGTTGCTTGAAAAAGATGAAGACCAAAGTTCAAGTTTAACTCAGGCAGATGTTGAAAATGATGTTGAGAACAGTTATGATACTGAATACTTTAATCGCCCAATTTCAAAGGAAGAAATTTTGATGGCTTTGAGAAAATTAAAAAATAAAAAAGCTGCAGGCCCTGATGGGATTATTGGAGAGTTGCTAAAAAATGCTTGCACTGAGAATGTTGTTTTAAATTTTTTAGTCACATTTCTGAACTATTTATTTGATAAAGGTGTTTATCCTGATAGTTGGTCAGAGTCGATTGTCCTTCCATTATATAAAAAAGGTGATGTCAACAACCCCAATAATTATAGAGGAATTTCATTGTGTAATATAAGTAGCAAGCTTTACAGTGCTGTGATTAATGGGAGACTACAGGAATGGGTAACTGAAAATAACATAACTGGAGAATTTCAAGCAGGTTTCAAGCAGAACTATTCCACAGTAGATCACATGTTTACACTTATGGCATTCATTCAAAAACAATTCAGTCTAAACCGTAAATTATATGTCGCATTTATAGATTTTGAGAAGGCTTTCGACTCTGTCAACAGAAGTTTGTTGTGGTTAGTTTTGTTTAAAAATGGTATTCGTGGAAAACTGTACAGATGTGTTGTGAGTATGTATGATTGTGTGAAAGCAAGAGTGCGTTCAGGTGGTATGTTATCAAATTATATTAATTGTACGTGTGGGGTGAAACAAGGTGATGTTTGCAGACCTATTCTTTTTTCTTTATTTATTAACGAATTGACAAAAGAGGTCATAAAGTCAGGAAAACATGGTGCAACATTTACTAATGATGTTCTTGAAATATTTATATTGTTGTTAGCTGATGATATAATGTTAATGTCAGAAACTGTAATTGGTCTCCAGAATCAATTGAATAGTTTACACAGGGCTGCTGTTTCATTGAAGTTAAAAGTTAACCTAACAAAAAGTAACATTATTGTATTTAGAAAGGGTGGACATCTTGCAATGAGAGAAAGGTGGACATATGGTGGAACTGTGATTTCTGTGGTGAATGTATATAAGTATTTAGGTATATACTTTTCTACTCGTTTAAGCTTTACATTTGCATGCAATGACCTCGCAAGTAGAGCAAAAAATGCAATGTTGTGTTTAATGAGAAAATTAACCTTGTTGAATAACGAATCTCTTTCTCTGTTTCTAAAATTATTTGATGCTCAAATTCAACCTGTATTGCAATATGGAGCTGAGATATGGGGTCTGTATCCTGCTTCTGTACACTGTGAGAAAATACATTTATTTGCATTAAAAAAGTTTCTGGGAGTGTCAATCAAAACGCCAAATGACCTCGTGTACAGGGAGACAGCAAGGTACCCCATGTCACTGGTCTCTATTGTGAGATGCATAAAATATTGGATAAAAATAACTCAGATGAATGCAGAAAGATTGCCCTTGAAAGCATATAAAATGTTGTTAGATCTAGATAATAGAGGCAAAATCAATTGGGCTTCAAATGTAATAATGAAATTATGTGAATTGGGTTTTGGTTACGTGTGGTTCAACCAAGGAGTTGGAGATGTTAGTGCTTTTATTCGACAGTTTCGTGAAAGGTTGATTGATTGTTGCTGGCAAAATTGTGAGAGTCATGTACAGAATAGTGACAGATTCTATCACTATAGAATGTTCAGCCAAGTAAATTGTGTGCCAACGTATATGTCCATGAATATTGATAGTTATTTGAAGCGTATAATGACACGATTTAGATTTGGTATTTCGGATATCAATGTACATTATTATCGCTATAGAAAGGCACTTGCCACAAATCTTCAATGCCCAATTTGTAAATGCTCAGTAGAAGATGAAATCCATTTTGTGCTTTCCTGTCCAGGGTTAAGAGATATACGAGAGCAGTTCATACCACAAAAGTACTATAGAGATCCATGTTTATTCAGATTGGTTTTGTTATTAGCTTCCACGAATGAGTGTATTGTAAAAAAAAAATGGCAATATATATGTATAAAGCATTTAAAAGGAGAAGTATCTATATTACATAATGCCATTGTATGTCCATCATATTATTTTCTTGTTTTATTTGTATTCCCCCTTCTAAGGGGCCATGGCCTTTATGAATAAACATTTCATTTAATTTCATTTCATTTCTCTCTCTGTCTATCTATCTATCTATCTATCTATCTATCTATCTATCTATCTATCTATCTATCTATCTATCTATCTATCTATCTATCTATCTATACATCTATCTATACATCTATCTATATATCTATCTTCTATCTATCTATCTATCTATCTATCTATGTATCTATCTTTGAGGGGTTTTGCTTTTGTTTTGATTGTTCCTAATCAGGTGAAGGGTCGGATGAAAAAAGTATGTGAATGCTTATCTATAACCCTTAAAAAATAAAGACCATTCATTCATTCATTCATTCATTCATTCATTCTCTCTCTCTCTCTCTCTCTCTCTCTCTCTCTCTCTCTCTCTCTCTCTCTCTCCTCTCTCTCTCTCTCTCTCTCTCTCTCTCTCTCTCTCTCTCTCTCTCTCTCTCTCTCTCTTGTATTAAAATATTATGATTTGTATGATTTTTTTTTTGATAGGTCGTACCTCAATTTTTAGATGTTTTGTTCTTGTTTCTTCTGTTTTAACTTTCTGTGTTTTTGTTTTTTTTGTTCTTTTTTATATGAAATATGAATGTAAAAGAAAGGATAATATTGTAATCTGATATGATTGTTTGACTTTTATTATTCTTTTATTCTATGACTAAAAAAAAAAACACAAAAAAACTCAAGTACATGTGTGCGTGCGGATATATGCTTATATAAGTGTACGTAAGTGTGTGTGTGTGTGTGTGTATGTGTGTGTTTTGTGTGTGTGTGTGTATGTTTGATTTGTATGTGCATGTGCGTGCGTGCATGCGTGAGTGAGTTGCGTATATGTGTGTGTGTGTGTGTGTGTGTGTGTGTGTGTGTGTGTGTGTGTGTGTGTGTGTGTGTGTGTGTGTGTGTGTGTGAGAGAGAGAGAGAGAGAGAGAGAGAGAGGTGTGTGTGTGTGTGTGTGTGTGTGTGTGTGTGTGTGTGTGTGTGTGTGTGTGTGTGTGTGTGTGTGTGTGTGTGTGTAACGTACGTGAAGGAGTTTTACAGTGTATAAATATCATACTATTATCACTATTGGTGATATTATTCTTATTGTTATTATTATTATAATCATTGTATGATCTTTAGTTCCTTTTGAGATCATTTTGTTGTTATGAGTTATAACAATGTTGTAGCTAAATATTTTTGGGTGGATTTTTCTTGGTTGTTCAGTTGTTTATTTCAGTATGTTCTCTTGTTTGCTCTTTATCTATTAACGCTTTTCTTTTTCTTCAATCTAAAAATCATTTTATTGTGACTTCTGATTTTCGTCTTCTAAATAGGTGCATTTTTGTTACCTTTTTATATATAATGTCCTTATTCTTTTATATTGTTTGGTACTGCGTATAGTTTTTTACTGTTTAGTATCTTTTTACCTTGATGTTATCCCTGAAAAGGGCGGGGACTGGATGTAAAAAAGCACGCGAGTGCTTATCTATTATCCTCGAATAAAAGAATTTACCTTGCCTTCTCTCTCTCTCTCTCTCTCTCTCTCTCTCTCTCTCTCTCTCTCTCTCTCTCTCTCTCTCTCTCTCTCTCTCTCTCTCTCTCTCTCTCTCTCTCTCTCTCTCTCTCTCTCTCTCTCTCTTTTACAATTCGATGTAATCCCTGATTAGGGCGGGACTGGGTGTAAAAAAAGCACATGAGTGCATATTCATTTTACTCGCGAAATAAAAGATTTTGGCTTGGCTTGCCTTGCCTTACCTTGCCTCTCTATGAATTCCGTTTTTTTTTAATTCTGTCATAAAATTATATTATACTGGAATGTAAAGTACAGTTTTCATTTAGCATGTAGCAAGTTGCATGCACTGCACGCGCGCGGGTGCGTGCGCTCTTGCATGGGTGTGTTCGTGTGTGTGTGTGTGTGTGTGTGTGTGTGTGTGTGTGTGTGTGTGTGTGTGTGTGTGTGTGTGTGTGTGTGTGTGTGTGTGTTCGACGTAAAAACGAATAGTAACGGAAAAGGCATGTGTCTTGTCTTTTACCCTCA
>CM060320.1:693742-706242 GCA_030674155.1 Stramonita haemastoma
GCTTTTGAGGAGAGTAGACCATTGTGTGTCGGTGGGAACGGATGCCAAAATTTACAAAACTGTATGCACACGAGGACTGGGTGTAAAAAAAATATATATAAGCACATAAGTGCTTATTCCATTATTCTCGAAACAAAAAGATACATAAAAACGAAATAATTATAATAAAGTATCACCACGGGATTATCTACAGACCTGCAGATAATAAAGAAGCGTACCACCACATGATTATCTACAGTCATACAGATAATAAAGAAACGTAGCACCACATGATTATCTACAGTCATACAGATAATAAAGAAACGTAACACCACATGATTATCTACAATCCTGCAGATAATCAAGAAACGTACCACCACATGATTATCTATAGCTACAGACATGCAGATAGTCAAGAAACGTACCATCACATGATTATCTATAGACATGCAGATAGTCAAGAAACGTACCATCACATGATTATCTACAGCCCTGCAGATTGGAGAAGAAAAAGAAGAAAGACTTTAGCGGGCGGGGACCGGAACCGTCCCCCTTTGGCGTTGTTTCAGACGTGTGGCGGGGACTGCCGGTGCCAGGAAGAGGACGGGGGCTCCTGGGGCAGCAAGGAGGAGGGGCTGGCCGCCGCGGTGGGCGCCCTGGGGCCCCTGGTGGTGGGTGGGGCGGGGCTGGCCCTGGTCAGGGTCCTGAGGGCCGCGGGCTGTGTGGCGGGGGACGGAGCAGCTGGGCCCGGGGACAGGCCGCCCTCCTCCAGGTGAGAGCCTCGCCTCACCTCACCTCACCTCATCACACCTCACCTCACCTCACCTCACCTCGCCTCACCTCACCACCCACCTCACCTCGCCTCGCCTCACCTCACCTCACCTCACCTCACCTCACCTCACCTCGCCTCACCTCGCCTCACCTCACCTCGCCTCACCTCACCTCACCGCCGGAAGTGTGCGATGGTTCAATTCCCGTTTGGGCCCGAAACTTTTCCCCGTTCATTAGACCATGAGTGATGGTCTGGGTGCTTGTCTTTCGGATAAGATTATAAACCGAGGTCCCGTGTATTACATATAATTATTTGGCGCACTTAAAAGAACCCACGGCGACAAGAGAGTTGTCCCTGGCAATTTTTTATGTAAAAAGGCCACTCTGATAGGGAAACAAACACAGTTGCAGACAGGAAAAGAAAAAATAAAAGGTGGCGCTGCTCTTGTGGCGACGCGCTCTCCCGGGGAAAGCAGCCCAAATTTCATGCAGAAAAATCTGCTTTGACTTAGAGTGGTATAAATGAATAAATAAATAAATAAATTCAGCGGAATGGCTGGCGTTACGTCCTCAGACCATGCCTATGGCGCACTGCTCAGGCTTGCCTCTCCAGGCCTGGCATGCACTGCTGCTGCAAGAGCGGCACTAGTTCAGGGTTGTCCGGGGCAGGCACCACAGCGGGATGACTTCCCTCACCACACTACCAAATGGATCACTCCGCTCGGACTCTGATATAACATCAGCAACAAAGAGTCATCAGCACAGCCTGGTTTGGTAGCATTAAGGAATGAAATGCTCTAATATAACATCAGCAACAAAGAGTCCTCAGCACAACCTGGTTTGTAGCATAAAGGAATGAAATGCTCTAAATAACATCAGCAACAAAGAGTCCTCAGCACAACCTGGTTTGGTAGCATAAAGGAATGAAATGATTCAGATATTGTGTCATTCAATGGTTTGGGTGGGGTGGGGGGGTTCAGATGGAAAGTGTTCAATATTTGAAGAGTAGGAGGTGTTGGTTTTGAACTTGAAAAAAAAGGCTACTGGAGCCACTGAAACTGACTGAAGTGACAGTCCTGATATGGCTTTCCTGGTGGGTAGGGCTGTAAGCAATGTGGAATGGAATGGAAGGTAGGAGGGACAGTGAAAGTTGTTTGCTGTTGTCAGTTTGTGGTATTGGTGGTGGTGTTTTAGTTGCTACTTTTGTTTAGGTTGGGGTTCGGTTGTTTGATTTCCTTCCATTTTTCTTTCCTCCGCTACAGCTCTCAGTTTCACCAGTTGGTGATATTTTTGCATGTGCGACCATTTTTGCCCACCACAAGTTGAAGAGCAGGCCATTGCGTGCCGGTAGGATCGGAAGACAAGATTCTTTGTTTAGAAAATGCATGCACACTGGTGTCGTGTTTAAACATCAGCCCCGACGTTGGAATGCGGGTACCTTGGTGGTGGATAAAAACAGCCGCCTTCACAAAAATCATCCCCATTGGGGAACTTAGAGCTGCACTTAAAGAGCAGAAAATGTCTGGGCAGATGAATGTTCTGGGTTTTAGATTTTGGTCCTAACCTTGCCAAAGCTTTGTAACTGGCCTAACTCATTTCTTCAGTTGCTTTGGGTAACGGTGTGACAGGTTTTGTTCCGATGAAAGTATGAGACTGCGTGATTTGGTATTAACAGCATCCCTACCTTCTGCATATTCTGTGCCAGAACTTTTACCTTCTCTCTCTCTCTCTCTCTCCTCTCTCTCTCTCTCTCTCTCTCTCTCTCTCTCTCCTCTCTCTCTCTCTCTCTCTCTCTCTCTCACTCTCTCTCTCCTCTCTCTCTCTCTCTCTCTCTCTCTCCTTCTGTGATGTCTTTCTTTCTCCTGTACTCTCTGTTTCTCTCCTTTTGATCTTCATGTTTTCTTCTTTCTACTCTTTTGGATTTTTTTCAAAAGGTACTATGTGTTTACGTGATTTTATTCTTATTTATTTATTTGTTCATTCATATTTATCTATTTATATATTTCTGAGGCTGATAAAAAAATCATTGCGCTTAATCTTTTACCATCGGAAAATTTAATTTCGTTCGTTCGTTCATGCTTGTTTTCTGCCTACCCACCCATTCTCCTGCTTTTTGAACGCTGTAATCAGCTGCCTGGAGTCGAAACGTGTCAATTGAGACCATGGTCAAAAGACCTCCTGCAGAGTTGATACAGCACAGAAAGATAGGCACATGCATACCTGCAGGTTGATACAAGCACAGGAGAAGATAGCACTGCATATCCTGCAGATTGATACAAGCACAGGAGAAGATAGGCACGCATATCCTGCAGAGTTGATACAAGCACAGGAGAAGATAGGCACTGCATATCCTGCAGAGTTGATACAAGCACAGGAGAAGATAGGCACTGCATATCCTGCAGAGTTGATACAAGCACAGGAGAAGATAGGCACTGCATATCCTGCAGACTTGATACAAGCACAGGAGAAGACAGGCGCTGCACATCCTGCAGAGATACAAGCACAGGAGAAGACAGGCACTGCACATCCTGCAGAGATACAAGCACAGGAGAAGACAGGCACTGCATATCCTGCATACTTGATACAAGCACAGGAGAAGACAGGCACTGCATATCCTGCATACTTGATACAAGCACAGGAGAAGACGGGCACTGCACATCCCACCCAATATACCATGAACACAAACATTCTCTCATGTAGTTATTCTGATTCTAATCTCCTCCCCGTCATTCCCTCCCTGCCATGCTAACTAACCCCCAGCGGCCCCTCTGTGACCCAGGCTGACCGGGAAGCGAGGTTCCTGGGACTTGAAGGACTCCCCCAGCCCTTACCCCCGGCGCCAGGAGAGGGTCCACCCCGCTGTCCCTGCTGGGGGAGGACGACCTCCTCAGCTTCCAGGACTCCCCCAGCAGTCCCCGGGGCAGGCCCGACGTCACCAACCGCTGGATGTAACACGGAGTCTGCAGGGTTCCGTCTGAGTGCCTCGGACCCCTGTCGTGTGATGCTAGAGGCTAGAGTAGAAAGGAAGAGTAAGCAAGCACAGGGGAAGTTGAACTTGTCAGTGTGGTTATTGAAATAAACTCTAGTAGAGTATCGTGGTCAATCGTATTAGCTATCAGGTTTGGTTGGTTTGTTGTTTTGTTGTTTTGTTATTGTTGTTTTATTTGCTTTGTGGGGGGGGGGTCGCTTGTTTGTTTTTAAAAAGAGGCATCTAAAATAACAGCTAGAAACAAAACTTAAACGTGACTGGCTGGAGGGTGTGGTGAGATATGGATGACTCCAGTTATCTGAGGGATTTTGTGATGATTTCAACAACTTTGATTGGAACGCGGTGTCATCTGAGATCCCACCTGGGAGAGTTTGTTACTGTTGTTGTTGAGCGTTCCTCAGCATAACACCTGGAGTTACCCAGAACATGCACTCTGTCTGTCTCATTCCTCCCACCTGGGAATCACTGTGTTAACACCTGCAGTCACCCAGAATGTGTACTGACACTCCTCCCACCTGGGAATCACTGTGTTAACACCTGCAGTCACCCAGAATGTGTACTGACACTCCTTCCACCTGGGAATCACTGGTTAACACCTGCGTCACCCAAATTGTACTGAAACTCTTTCACCTGAAATTGCACTGGATGACAAGTCCATCTATGCTCTTCTAACATCTCACCATCCAGCCATGCTACCATAATGGAAGACATCCCTTGTTACGCTAAGAGCTGATCAAGGAGGAAGACAGTTCCTATGGTGATTTAAAATGATTATAACAACATTTTCATGTAGTCCTCGGCACTCAGCTGCCATCACTAACTGACACAGCTTTTGCTAAACCTGGGCCAGGGAGCGACTTGAGTGACACAGCCATGGCATGTAACGCCTGTTTTGTTCGGCACTTGAGTGACACAGCCATGGCATGTAACGCGCTGTTTTCTTCTGCACTTGAGTGACACAGCCATGGCATGTAACGCGCTGGTTTGTTCGGCAAAGGTTTGTCAGACTAATAAGTGGCGGGGGTCTTTAGCTAGAGCTCCGAGGTTCACCAATGGTTCTGTATGCAACTGTTTTTACCCACCATTAAGACAGCCGCATTCCGACTTCGGGGATAGATAGAGTTAAAACTGAGCTGGTAGAAAAAGGTGAAGTGCTCTACAAAAAAAGAGTTGTTCTCATTGCTTTTCTTTTAGTCTTTATACCGTAGGAAAGCGGAGGTTGGGAGTGGAGGCAATCTGAAACACAGAGATGTATCCATCCATCCATCCAAAGCCTTTTTATGCCTTCTTGGCATGTAGGGCAGCAACAAAGGTTCTCCACTCCTGCCTGTCTTGGGCCAGTTTCTGAATGGTTCCCCAGGAGTGTTGGAGGGTCTTCAGCTCTGTTTCTATTGTCCGACGCCAGGTGTTCTTGGGTCGTCCTCGCCTGCGTTTTCCTTCTGGTGTCCAGTGGAGGGCTGTTCGGGCGATGTTCCCTTGTTCCCGTCGGCTGATGTGTCCTATCTATCTCCATCGTCTTTGGGTGTGTGAGAGCAGTGCCAGATCGTCAGCAAATCTAGGTCTTCAAGTGTTGTGAATGGGGTCCATCTGATGCCCCGCGGCTGGTCAGCTGTTGTCTGTCTCATCACCCAGTCGATTGTCAGGTTGAAGAGCGGTGCCGACATGGGGCAGCCTTGTCTGACGCCGGTCTTTACACTGAAGCTGGTTTCACTGTTTCCTACTCTGCATGTGAAGTTTCTGTAGAAGCTCTTAATGACTTTACAATCTCCTGCGGTATTCCATATGCTCGGAGTATGCACCATAGACTTTTTCGATGTATGCTGTCAAAGGCTTTCTCAAAGTCTACAAAGTTGATGTACAGCTGTCTCTGCCATTCCGTGCACTGTTCGATGATGTTGCGCAGGGTAAAGATCTGATCTGTGCATCCTCTTCCTGGTCGAAAACCTGCCTGTTCTTTTCTGAGTTGTTGGTCCACTGCTTCTGAGATTCGTTTAATTATTATTTTTGCTAGGATCTTGCTGGGAATAGATAGCAGAGTGATTCCTCTCCAATTGTTACAGTTGCTCAGGGCTCCTTTCTTTGGGATCTTCACGATGACTCCTTTTGTCCAGTCTTCTGGTAGCTGTTTCTCCTCCCATATAGCAGTAAAGAGTGGTTGTAGAACCGTGGCTGCAAACTCTGTGTCTGCTTTGAAGAGCTCTGCATTTAGGTTGTCCTGGCCAGGAGCTTTTCGGTTCTTGAGAGATCTGATGGCTGTTATAATTCTTTCTTCTCTGGTGGAGTGGTGTTAACACTGAGGTCGGCATCAGGTTCTTGTACATCCGCCTCTTCAGTTGGTGGTGGTCTGTTGAGAACTTCGTTGAAATGTTCTGCCCATCTATCAAACTAAGACTGTATCAGAGCTGCGTACTTTCCACCCTCCTGTATGGCTCGGAATGCTGGAGGATGACTGAGAGTGACATTAACAAACTGTCTACATTCCACACGAAGAATCTCATGAGAATACTGCGCATCTTCTGGCCTGAGACCATCTCCAACCAAGAACTCCTGGCCCGCTGCGACCAAGAAAATATAGATACCATCATTATGCAAAGACGATGGAGATGGACAGAGATGTATGGCGGAAATTAATGCCTGTAAAGTTTGGAATTGTAGAGCATTCAGCATGCGCCTTTGTTATTGGATACATTCAGTGTTGTCACGCCTCTTGATTACATGACATGTTCAGATACATTCAGTGTTGTCACGCCTCTTGATTACATGACATGTTCAGATACATTCAGTGTTGTCACGCCTCTTGATTACATGACATGTTCAGATACATTCAGTGTTGTCACGCCTCTTGATTACATGACATGTTCAGATACATTCAGTGTTGTCACGCCTCTTGATTACATGACATGTTCAGATATTTTTAACGCAATTGTATCACAGACTTGTCATGTCAGATATTTCAATATTTTCAAATAAAGACTTCTTGCAAAAAGTGTTTCGAGTTTTTTTCTTGTTGTTGCTTTTTTTTGTTTTACAACAGTATGCAAAGGTGTGGAATCTGTTTGTTGTCTAGTAGTAGTAGTAGTAGTAGTAGTAGTAGTAGTAGTAGTAGTAGTAGTAGTAGTAGTAGTATAGTAGTGGTGGTGGTGGTGGTGGTGGTGTGTGGTGGTGGTGGTGGTGGTAGGCCTCCGTCAGTCGTGTCGACTATGGAATTCGCGCCAGAAGAAAGGTCATTTGATTGTTGTCTACTGTCTATAATTATGTGTATTGTTATGTCAATTATATGACTGCAGTTTTTGTTTTATTTTGTTTCATGTCCATTGTCTCCTTGGTGATTTAGACACACCTGCAATCAGAACACTACACAAATATATAACCCATCTCTCTCTCTCTCTCCTCTCTCTCTCACTCTCTCTCTCTCTCCTCTCTCTCTCTCTCTCTCTCTCTCTCTCTCTCTCCTCTCTCTCTCTCTCTCTCTCTCTCTCTCTCTCTCTCTCTCTCTCTCTCTCTCTCTCTCTCTCTCTCTCTGTGTTTGTTGTGTGTGTGTGTGTGTGTGTGTGTGTGTGTGTGTGGTGTGTGTGTGTGTGTGTGTGTGTGTGTGTGTGTGTTATCTGGATGCTCCGGCAATTAATCCTAGTTGTAGCTGTTAACACAGTCAAGCACAGGAAAACCTGGTGATACTGTAAGCATACCACTCTGTGGAATAAAGCCAAGTTCAAATTTCCCAGGACAATGTTACAGATGATAAAATTCTATGGATACAACAGTTTCCTGAGGGTGGGATGGTCTAGTGGTTAAAGCCTAGAGCTTGCAATCTAATGTCGCGGGTTCGAAGATGTTTTCCCCCTGAAGGTATTAGTACCGTCTTCGTTCTCCATGCCCTTCGGGTGAGACTATAAACTGAGTTCGTGTGTAGAAACGCACGCAGATCATCTTGCACATGCGTTAAAACCCGCTCCACCTTCCGAAAGAGTAGGATTGGAAGACAAAATTGAAGAAACAAAATAAAAAAGAAACCTGTATGCACACTGGTATCATGTTCAGACACCATCCCCGAAGTCGGAATGCGGCTTCTTCACTTGTGGGAAAATGCTCCTATACACATACTCTCAGATTTGAACTTCGGAGCTCTTGCGGAGGAGCGAAAAAAGTGTCAATCTGTCATTGATACAAACCTTTACCGAGAGCATAACGCATCCGAAGTCGGCCTTCATCGACAGCAGGCTGTTATAGAATTAATTATGTGGTGGGCACAAATTAAGCATGGTTTTGATAGGACGTCTGTTGAATTTTAATGTACTATAATGTCATACATTAAAATCAAGTAAATTTGGGTTTTTTATCGTTGGTTGGTGGGTTTTATTTCATTCATCGCTATTTTTTAAAGATAAAAAGACACTATGGTAGAGTACAAAAATTGACATACACACATGCACACGCACACACGCACGTACATACGAACGTACACACACATACAAAAGCAAACGCGCGTGCACACACACACACACACACACACACACACACACACACACACACACACACACACACACACACACACACACACACACACACACACACACGAAACAACCAGCCAAACAAACCCCGCAAGAAGCTGACAAACGATATAGATGCAAGCATTTAGCTTCGGAACGGCCAGTTGATATTTTCTAAAGAAAGTCGATTTTAAAATGGCACACAATGAGCTTTCACACACCGACCTTGAAAATCAAAAGACAGCTCAAACTGACTTTTTAAAAAATCAGTTGGCTTGTTTGTTTGTCCGTCTATTCTATTTTTCTTTTTGTCGGCTTGTCTGGGTGTGTGTTTTTTTTTTCAAAAACGCATTTTTCAATCTTGTCATCCTTTTTTGTATACACAATAATGATTCACAGACATGGAAATCTGTCCAAATATTTGCTTAAATGTTTGTTCTATTTCTTCTTTATTTTGCGAGGGCGGGATTTTTTTAAAGAAAAAAAAAAGGTCTTCGTATCAACTCTAATGCCTTCCTGAAACAGATTTCGCTTATTTTGGGTATTTTTCTGTCTTCCTCCATTTTTCCATCTTAAACTACACTACGACACAATGCGAACAAGACTGACGAGTGGAACACAATACGATTCCAAACAGGCACAGAGCAGAACACTGTGATAAAGTACATAAAACAGCAAAAAGAAGTCAGTTGAGATGCCCTCTCTCTCTCGTATGTTTTCTTTTTTCTCTTTTTTTTCTTTTTCTTTAGACCTTTGTTTTACTCGATATATCCTTCTTTTCTCCTTTCTTTCAATTTTGACCTTTGTGTTATTGTTAGTTTTGCTTTTTTATGTTATTGTTATGAGAGTGTATTTAGGTTGGTTTTAGTGTATTTGTTTTTGTTGGATTTCTTGTTTTTTGTTTTTTTTCTTTAGATTTAATCGGTCATTTTGTTTGCTCGATTGTTTTTCTTGCCTTAATTTACTCCTGTTCTCCTTGAGAAATATTGCTGCAAGGTTACTGATTTGGTGGAGAAAGGGGATTATACATTTTTTCCTTACCAAACATTGTTCCACTTATTTTCTGTGTTCTTTCTTTACATTTTCACAATGTTTTCATCTGAATTTTTTTTTACCCGTTTTAGTTGTGAATATATGTCAGAAAGTGAGATACCTCTCTCTCTCTCTCTCTCTCTCTCTCTCTCTCTCTCTCTCTCTCCTCTCTCTCTCTCTCTCTCTCTCTCTCTCTCTCTCTCTCTCTCTCTCTCTCTCTTGAGCGGGGACTGTATGTAAAAAGCACATGGGTGCTCATTCATTATCCTCGAAATACAAAAAGATTTCATTTGATTTGATTTGATTTGATCTCTCTGTCTCCCAATCAATTATTCAATCAGTTAATCAATCAGTCAATACGATCCACAAGCTTATTGAACAATTCTTCAATCAGTTAATCAATCAGTCAATACGGTCCACAAGCTTATTGAACAATTCTTCAATCAGTTAATCAATCAGTCAATACGGTCCACAACCTTATTGAACAATTCTTCAATCAGTTAATCAGTCAGTCAATACGGTCCACAAGCTTATTGAACAATTCTTCAAACCCACCGACATCAATCTGCCAGCCCCAACAATAACTGCAAAAAGCAAATAAAGGGAGGTAAGTAAACGATGGGAAATAATCTTATCTTGCCCTATAGCTCAAGGGAACGACTGTAAAGTAGGACTACCCCACCTAGAGATGAGAATAGGGGATTAATCCTGTCATTCTGTTCTTTGATACCCCACAGGGGATCTGGACGGGGAGCGAAGGTGTTCTGCTGTAGGCAGAGATAAGACACACACACCTGTAGGCATTGTCAACAGACAGGGTACCTGTGATATTCTTCAAGCTGGTGCAAGATCTTGTCCTCCTGTGTCTGTCTGTCTGTCTGTCTGGTGAGGTGGCTGCATTGTGTGCAGACCTTTCACTATCCTAACACCCTCTGTGTGTATGAGCTTATAGAAGATCAAGCACACCTCTAGGCTGAATATTAAATGACTTGTTTTCATGTTGTTTGTTTTTGTTGTTTCTGTTGTTGCTCTTTTTTGTATGGGATTTTTGTTTGTTGGGCTTTTTTTTTTTTTTTGGGGGGGGGGGGATTGTTGTTGTTGTTGTCGTTGTTTTGGGGGGATATTCAATGATGTGAAATCAAAAATCTCTGAATATCCCATGACGAACGGATGAGTGACCATTCGTGCGCCTTGGCTTCTGTACAGTCCCCCAGTTCACCCAGCTGTCAATGGGTACCTTCCTCTTTAGGGTCAGGGAAGGAAAAGCAGCGAGGGAGAGGAGATGGACGCCGCCCTCAACATGCTGGCCCCTAGAGAAGCTGAGGTCTCTGACACCTCGCTCCCCAACGATTGATTTTTTTTCTTTTCTTTTATTTATTTATTTACTTACTTACTTATTCTTTTATTTCGAGGATAATGAAATAAGCGTTTACGTGCTTTTTTACACAAGCCCCCATGTATATGCAGATTTGTAAATTTTGTCATCCTTTCCCACCCGCACACAATCACCTAATCTTTCGAAAAGCAGAACAGATTTTAACGTGTGCGCGAGATGTTATGCGTGCGTTCGCATACGGGACCTTGGTTTATAGTCTCATCCTAAGGACTTTTGGGGAGGTTATGGGAACACCTTTCAAAAGACAATTGCTAGAGCCTCGTGTAACACTAATAGGCAAACAACTTATTATAAGCAGTGTAGACTAGAAAACACATGAACTAGTTACTGATCAGTAGTCATTTTCAATTTCCAAATTTTCTAGAATCAAAATAAAAAGAAAAGAAGCTGTCTGGAACACTCACACCTGGGTTTGAACTCCAGGCCAGTGACGCAGGCTAAAAGTTGTATCAGCTGTTGATGCAACCCCAGTGCCAGGGCCCACACTAACATGCTGTTATGCTTTGCAATATCATGTAGGCTACGTGGGCACTACCTTCATTCTCCAGTGCCAGGGCCCACACTAACATGCTGTTATGCGTTGCAATATCATGTAGGCTAGGTGGGCATTGCCTTCATTCTCCAGTGCCAGGGCCCACACTAACATGTTGTTATGCTTTGCAATATCATGTAGGCTACGTGGGCACTGCCTTCATTCTCCAGTGCCAGGGCCCACACTAACATGCTGTTATGCGTTGCAATATCATGTAGGCTACGTGGGCATTGCCTTCATTCTCCAGTGCCAGGGCCCACATTAACATGCTGTTATGCTTTGCAATATCATGTAGGCTACGTGGGCACTGCCTTCATTCTCCAGTGCAAGGGCCCACACTAACATGCTGTTATGCTTTGCATATCATGTAGCTACGTGGGCATTGCCTCATTCTCCAGTGCCAGGCCACATTAACATGCTGTTATGCTTTGCAATATCATGTAGGCTACGTGGGCACTGCCTTCATTCTCCAGTGCCAGGGCCCACACTAACATGCTGTTATGCTTTGCAATATCATGTAGGCTAGGTGGGCATTGCCTTCATTCTCCAGTGCCAGGGCCCACACTAACATGTTGTTATGCTTTGCAATATCATGTAGGCTACGTGGGCACTGCCTTCATTCTCCAGTGCCAGGGCCCACACTAACATGTTGTTATGCTTTGCAATATCATGTAGGCTACGTGGGCACTGCCTTCATTCTCCAGTGCCAGGGCCCACACTAACATGCTGTTATGCTTTGCAATATCATGTAGGCTAGGTGGGCACTAAGCCGCCGCTGTAGTCTAGTGGTTAGGGCGTTGGACTCGTAATCTAAAGGTTGCGGTTCGATCCCAGCTATCGGCTATGGCGTTGTGCCCTTGGAAAAGGCACTTTAAGGCTATTTTCTCACCCCACCCAGGTGTTAAAGGGGTACCAACCTTGTGTTGGGGGTTAACCCTGCGATAGACTGGCGTCCTATCCAGGGGGGAGTCTATGACTCTCAGTCGCTTAACGCCACAGAAACCGGGATAAGCACCGGCCTGATGAGCCTTAGGCTCAGGACAGACTTAAACTTAGGTGGGCACTGCCTTCATTCTCCGTGAGCTCCTGGCATAGGCCTGCCAACTGGCCTTCTCCATAGAAGTCAAGTCAAAACAAGTCACAAGAATCTTTATGTAGGTAAATGATTAAGTGTAATCCTGCCCTCGCACACCAAAAAAAATGAAGAAAATTGGCTGATACAAGCATAAAAGGGGTTCTTTCATAATATCTTACATATTACTGTCGGAGTGCAATGACTGCAATGTTTAAAGAAAACAATCCAAAGCTTATCCA
>CM060320.1:708742-753742 GCA_030674155.1 Stramonita haemastoma
ACACAATACAATATAACACAACACAAGACAATACACGACAGTAACTTACAATACAAACACAATTCAACATACGACAAAACAGCACAAAAAATTCAACTCAGTGCAACACAAGACAATGCAACAGACCACGCGCCACATCGCAAAGGGAACGGGATAGCCTAGTGGTCAGAACATAGCGCTCGCAATTTAACGACCCGGGTTCGATTCCCGTTCGAGAGGATTTTTCCTCTGGAGTTAACATCAGTGCTGACTCCACTCCCCCAAAAAGTCTTTCTATGAGATGAGACTATAAACCGAGGCCCCGAGTGCGAACGCACGCATAACATCTTAAGCACGCGTTAAATCCTGTTCCGCTTTTCGTAAGAGTAGGCCATCGTGTGCCGGTGGGAACAGATGACATTTACAAAACTGCATACACACGAGGACTGGATTTTAAAAAATATATATATAATTGCTTATTCCATTATCCTCGATATAAAAGAATAAATTTTAAAACAATTAAATGCAAGGCAACAGAATACAAAACACTACAGCACAGCAAAATGCAGCACAGTGCAATGCATTGCTGTACAATACAATATAATTACACCGACAATGGAACACAGTACAACACTACACAATATGGTACAATACAATACTCACAATTAAACACAATGCAGTACAATACAACACAACAAAACACAATATAATACAACGCAACAAAACAGAATAAAACATAATATATATGCAGACATACGTTGCAGAGTTCATGGCACGTCTCAATGTCATGTGGGTGCAATTCAACAATAATGTTGGAAAATCTTAAAAGACCTGTTTGGTCCATTGGTGACTAATTTGGATTAATACCCTCCTTCCCCACAAAACCCCAGCAAAAACTACAAAGACAAACAACAGCAGCAACTGAATCTGTCTTCAATTCATGTGTTTCATAATATAGCGACAATAATTGTTGTTGAAAGGGGGGAGAGAGAGGGGGGGGGTAGAGAGAGAGGGAGGGATGGAGGGAGAGAAGCAGTAGCAAATACTGAGCAATCATTATGAGTAGCGTAACCGAAATAAACAGTAATGGCGGAAGTTTTGGGCTAAGTATAGTTTGTATGAACAAAACACAACCTTACTAAGCCCATACGACATTCATTTTATTTGCCCCTACTTTAGTGATAACCACTTTAGCATAAACATGTGATATCAAATTTAATTTATTTTTGACAAAGTTTATGGACTGGCGCATTAGTAAGTGCCCTGTGCTTCACCATTTCTATTTCAAACTGATAAATGATGCCCCTGTATCTATTGTATTGGCTTTCTTTGGATTCCCTTACATTTCTGCAAACAAATCTTATACGGAATTCCTTCACAGGTGCGCAACCCATTCAAAACAACTCTTTCAATGCAGAGTAGCAACTCCGCACTTATTACAAAAGACGAGTGACACCCGCCAAGGAAAGATAAGCCTGAATCCCCATGGGGATTAGCCGATGACGTCAATCCACGGGTGGCTATCTATGTTTCACTGGGTTAGATTGGCAGACGACATTGTGACCAGGTTTAGAAGGTAGCAGGATGGCGGGCACTCTGACAATCACCATGAAGAACATTGCCTTTTGCCTAGTTTTGTTGTGTATTCTTCCAAAGACTGTTTCAACTTCGGCATCAAATACGAATATGGTAAGTGCACGGGAATTTTTTTTATTTTTCATTGGTTTGAAAATCACAGAATTTATAGACCATCAAGTGAAAACTTTCCTTCGGTTTTGTTTTGTTATTGTTGAGTGTTTTGTTTATTTCATTTGTTTTAGATTTCAGGAAGATAACTCTCCTGGTCCATTTATTTAATGTAAAATATATGCAGTGGATGATTTATTCCCCGCCACCTCTACCCTCCCCTTTAGGCCCCTGTCATTTATTGGTTGCACATAAGGATTTGCATTGGAGAGACTTTCATTATTCTTATTCTTGTAAGAACTGAGATGTGCTTTTGTTGTTGCAGCACCTATCATTATTGGCAAATTTGGTTGCGATTTTGGGGGTTTGCTTTTTTTGGGGTAGAGAAGGGAAGGGATAATACTGGTGGAGTGTTGCTTGTTTACTTTTGTTGGGGGGGGGGGTGTTGGATAAAAGGTAGGTTCATATATTTTGATATAATCATCGTCATAGAGATATTTCATGACCGTTCAGTTATCGTAACACATTGTTTGATATATACTATTAAGATCAAAATGCATGTCTGCAAATTTGCTATCCTTGTTCGTTCATAAAAATTACTCTTTAAAAAATCTTTTGGAAAAAAAGGCTCTCTCTTTCTTGTGTGTGTTTTCTTAACAGCCAAATTGATCCAAATGGCATACGCAGGTCTGTGCTAATTTCTGGCATTGCTTATTTCGTTATTAGTGGATGCAGTGGACTGTAGGCCTGAGTATCTGATAGGACTGTGAAGAAATAGGACATCTGCCAAGGATTTATCTGGGACACTTCTGTAGACCCGTGACATTGTTGGTTCTTTGTCATTATTCCAGATTTGACCAGTCTCTATATCTGTGAGTTTTAAATAGCACAACTTGTATGGCTTCATTCTTCTTTCCACCCCTTCTTTCTTTCTTCCTGTACAGAAGAGCTACAGGAAATAAGAAAACAAACAATGGAAGATGGTTAGCACTGACTGCTTGATGTTCAATCTTGAAATTAGCGTTTCCAAAAATGCGTTGATTAGTAAATGAAGAGGAAAGAGGTTTTGTTCCATATAAGTAACAACTTTCGGTTGTAAGCATCAACCATTGCAATCGTTAAGTTCCAATCCAGTGTTGTAAA
This sequence comes from Stramonita haemastoma, assembly GCA_030674155.1. Classification (NCBI taxonomy): domain Eukaryota; kingdom Metazoa; phylum Mollusca; class Gastropoda; order Neogastropoda; family Muricidae; genus Stramonita; species Stramonita haemastoma. The sequence continues at coordinate 711,551 of CM060320.1, forward strand.
GTGTGCACCACATCAGCAAGAATCTCACTGAACATTCGGCTTCTTGGTGCCTAACATTGGCGGAATCTGTAACGGTCACAGCGACCCTCGATGTAAGGTGGTCATCCTAAGCTGACTTCATTGGCGGCCATCAGCCTCGGAAGACGATGGAGTTTTGCTCTAGGTGTATATTCTCTAGCACAGCGTTGGTTGTGGCTGGCCAGTCCCACAGGGAATGACAGACAGTCCCTATGACAGAGGGCACAGATGAAGTCTGATGCTGATCTGTCTGCCTGGTCTGCAGCCTTTCTTCTCAGTTTCTTTGCCTCGTGCTGCTGAGCAAGTGTTTCTTCGAATTTGAAGAAACCTTTCTGCACAGTGTGTTAGTTGACTGTCAGGGCTGATATAGTCTGCATACAATATGCAGTGGATCGGTGGTCTAGGAGGTAACGCGCCTTGCCAAGAAAGTGAAAAGTCCGGGCCGGAGTGTGCGGTGGTTTGAATCCCGTTTGGGCCCAAAACTTTTCCCCCATCCATTAGACCGTGAGTGGTGGTCTGGGACCACAGTTGGTGTCCGACAAGGTTGCCTGCTATCCCCAATCTTGTTCAACCTCTTCCTGGAAAACATCATGAAAGATACCCTCCACGACTTCCAATCTACCATCTCTTTAGGAGGGAGAACGATAAACAACCTACGCTTTGCCGACGACATCGATCTGATGGGCGGCAGCAACACTGAGCTACAGGATCTCACAAACAGACTAACAGACAGAGCAAGAGCATACGGCATGGAAGTGAACACTGAAAAGAGCAAAGTCCTGGTCAACAGCACAAATAACATCCATGCTCAAATCTTCATGAATGGAGAAGTGGACACCTTCAAATACCTTGGTGCCACTCTCACCAAAGATGGCCGCTCTGCAACAGAGATCAAGACCAGACTGGCCATGGCAACATCGGCAAAGGCAAAACTCAGCAAGATATGGAAAAGCAAAGACATCAGTTTCCACACCAAGATGAAAATCTTCAAGCCCCTAATTATGTCCATACTGCTCTATGGCTGTGAAAGTTGAACTCTGACAGCCGAAACCACCAAGAGAATTCAAGCATTCGAAACAAAATGCTTCAGACACCTCCTTGGGATCTCGTGGAGGGATCACAAGACCAACGACTTTGTGCGGGGCCAAGTTACACAGCTGGCAGGCCCCCAGGAACCCCTCCTGTCAATACTAAAGAGGAGAAAGATGTCTTGGTTTGGGCACGTCACCCGACACAACACGCTGCCCAAGACGGTTCTTCAGGGAACCTTGGATGGGGACAGACGCAGTGGAAGGCAGCCCAAGAACTGGATGGACAACATCAAGGAGTGGACCGGGATGGACAGCGCAACGCTGATCCGCAGGGCAGAAGACCGGCCTGGATGGAGGAGAACAACGGCATCATCATCCTCATGTCTCCTCTACGACCATTCGGTCAGGAGAATGAGGTGAGGTGAGGTGGTCTGGGTGCAAGTCTTTCGGATGAGACGATAAACCGAGGTCCCATGTGTTACGTTTCATTATTTAGCACACGTAAAAGAACCTACGGCAACAAGGGGGTTGTCCCTGGCAAAATTCTGTAGAAATAAGCCACTCTGATAGGGAAACAAATACAGTTGCAGACAGGGGGAAAAAATATTGGGTAGGTGCTGCACTTGTGGCGACTCGCACTCCCCGGGGAGAGCAGCCAGAATTTCACGCAGAGAAATCTTCTGTGACATGAAGTTGTATTATTATTATTATATTATAATAATAATAATAATAATAATAATAATATTAATAATAATAATAATAATAATATAATGCAGAGTAAGTGAACATGACAGACTATTCTCTTATACAGTAACTTCACTTCACCTCCACCTGTGCTGTAGTCCTGTGGACCGTGGGGGTACAACTGAAGATTCTGTGACTAGCTTCCTCCACTCCCCACGGTCCTCCGCCCTCCGTAGCAGGTCGTTCCACCCAAGGCCTGTCCACTCCCTGATGTTGTCTTTCCATCGTTTCCTCTGTCTGCCTCTTCGTCTCCCTCCCCTTACAATTCCCTGTAACACTTTCTTGGCCAGTCCAGATGTTCGTGTGACCTGCCCGTACCACTTAAGTTTGCGTTTTTTTCACTGTAGTTAGAAGCTCTTCATATGGACCAATGGCATTCTTTATTCTAGTTTTCACTTCTTCATTAGTGATGTGATCTCTGTATGAAATGCCAAGGAGTTTGCGAAAGTATCTCATTTCCATTGCCTGTATCCTTCTCTCAATGTCTGCTGTTATTGTCAATGTTTCACATGTGTACAAAAATATGGACATCATCAGGGAACGCATCAGTCTGATCTTGAAGCTGATGGCTATGTTCTTATCATTCCAGAGGATTTTAAGTTTGGTCATTGCAGCTGTGGTCTGGGCTATCCTGGAGAGAATTTCAGGTTTTGATACTATGCTCCAAGATATTTAAAGCTATGGACGGTTCGATTTTCTTACCATCTGTGATTACGTCATTGTTGGTGCCATTGGCACTATTTGTCATCAGCTGGGTTGTCTCTGCACTGATCTGCATGCCATATGCTGATAAGGCTTCATCAAGGTGATTTACCAGGCTGACTAGCTCTTGTTCTTCTCCAGCTAGGCCGTCGATGTCATCGGCAAAACGTAAGTTTGTGATTTTCCTGCCTCAAATGCTGACTGTTCCCTCATGATTTTCAAGTGCATCAGCCACTATTCTTTCTAAGAAGACTTTGAAGAGGGTGGGAGAGAGCAGGCATCCATGGCGTACTCCAATTGTGGTTCGGAACCAATCTCCTATGTTGTTGTTACAGTAGACTGCGCTGGTTGCCTTGTTATACAGGCATTCTATGGCTCTGATCAGGTTGGCATTGATGTTTAATACAAACTTATGGTTGTCCACAGTTGCATACAGAATGGGACCACAAGGAGTAAAACGAATGAAAAACGAACGAAAGGCTACCCTGAAGTGTTTCTGGTTTTTGTTTTTGTTTTTTTGCTGTTGTTTTGTTGTTGTTGGGGTTTATGTTTGATTGTTGTTGGGGTTGTTTTTGTAGGTTTGTTTGTTTGGGGGGGGGGGGGGGGGGGTTGTGTGTGATTTTTTGGGTGAGCACTTTCTGCTTTCTTTAATAAGCTCTTTCAAGTTATTACCTGTTTATGTCATCAGCTGTATCAGTTTTCTGAATAAAACCATCATTGGAAATTGACGGCAACTGATAAAAATCTAGCCTGGCCATTTCAGTTCCTCGGTCAGATCTCTACAGTTCTTCTGAGACGGGATAGCCAGGTGATCAGAACATTGCGCTCGCAATTTGACGAACCGGGTTCGATTACCGTTCGTGGGGATGTTTCCCCTGGAGTTAACATCAGTGCTGACTCCACTCTCCCCAAAAGTCCTTCGGATGAGACTATAAAGAGAGGCACCTTGTGTGAACGCACGCAGAACATCTTGCGCACACGTTAGGTCCTTCTCCGCTTTTCGTAAGAGTAAGCCATTGCGTGCCGTTGGGAACAGATGATAAGATTTACAAAACTGCATACACATGGGGACTGGGTGTAAAAAAAATAGCACATGGGTGCTTATTCCATTATCCTCGATATAAAAGAATAAATAAATTAATTAAGAATATAAAAAAAATCAACAACTTAAACTCTGCTTTTCCTGTCCTTTCAGTGTCCGGACAAAGTGAATAGCTGCCAGTGTCTGCACGGCAACAGCGAGGTCACGGAGGTGGACTCCGGCACTGAGGACCCTCGTGTGCTGGGTCTGGCCGCGGCCACAGGGGCACTGGGGGGAATCCTGGCCACCGGAACTGCCTTGGCGGCCTATTTTCACTTCCGGGGCAGCGGAGGAGGAGGAGGAAGGCCTGGAGGAGGGTTTCCCAGCAACAGCGGCGGCGAGTGGCGAGCTCCCCGCTCCCCACGTCCAGACTCCATGGCCAGCAGCTCCGATTCCTTCGACAGCCAGGCGCCTTTGACCAAGGCCGACAGACGGGGGGACAAATTCACTGGGGAGTCTCTGGCCCGCCCTTACACCGGTGCCAGCACTACTAGTAGTATTACTAATATTTATCGCCATGGCAAAGTGTGGCCAGGACGTTAGTGACACTACCTGACCAAAACTGCCCCCAGTATTGAGACAGGAGAACAGAACGTTTAGGGTTTAGATTTCATAAAGTATTGAGTTGTTGAGAGATTTTGCGCTGGTGCTGGCTGAGAATGTAATCTTTTAGGTCAGGAAAAAGATTGGTTTTTCGTTTGTTCTTTTGCAGTTTTGTGTATAATCCTCTTCTTGAGTGTTTTAAATGCTGGCAGAGCCTGGCTGTTGGCAGTAACTGAGGGCATTGAGAGAACATTGATACTGAAAACCCAGCGTTCTGATCTGACCCATGATTCACTTTCACTACTCAAGTTACAAGGCACCCACATCTTTAACAGATAGTAATGCTTTAAAATCCCAACATCACAATTGACAATGAAGAATAATAGGCTTAAAACTAAAACAAAACTATCATTATTTCATTCATGTAGAAAACATAACAGCCTCCATTGAGAAAATAATTTTTCCCCAGGAAAACTTTCACAATGATTTTATAGCGGGAAAAAAATACATGAACATCAAGCATTCTGTAGTGTGTCACCGAACATAAACTTCAAAGGCTGCGTTAAACGTGCATGCTATTCTTATCTAGACTAGTTTTGTGACACTGGACCATGGAAAGCAAGCATTGTTGCACCTCTTGCAAAACCTGAAGAGAATGCAAAAGAAACGTTATTGCTTAAACTACCACTAACTCCCAACGCAGCAAGGTATACAGCTGAGGAAGCCTCTGCCTGCAAAGTGGCACGTTTCTCTGTTCAGCAGATGGGGTAGAGCTGGTATTGAACAGGTCCAATTCTGTACACGGGACAAGGTGACGCCATCTTGGACACTAAAGGAAAGCAAAGCTGGTGGCCAGCGTAGGCTGCATGTCGGCCAGTGTCGAGCATGACTGCTTTCTCGGGCTCTCTTGCTCCTTGCCTCGCCTGTCCCTTAGTCTAGTAGACCATTTGGGGCACCACTGAAAATTTTGCAACCAGCTTTCTCCACTCTCTGTGGTCCTCAGCTTTCCGTAGCCACTTTCTGATGTTGTCTTCCCATGGTTTTCTCTGTCTGCCTCTCAGTTTCCCTCCTTGAACTGTTCCCGGTAGGACAGTCTTGGCCAGTCCAGATGTTTGTGTGATGTGCCTGAACCACTTAAATTTGCGTTTTATCACTGAAGTCGCGAGCTCTTGCTTGCTTCAGATCTGTAAGGTTTGCCAGTTACAGGTCAAACATGTTTTACTTTTCCCTAGTGGCAGTTGCCTTGCAGTGGATAAGATCATGTCGTGTTAGCCATGTCTTCTATGCAAAGCTGTTTTAAGTTCTGCACAACGTTTTCGAAGAAGTACCGAAAGGTTTTGCCCGGGCTCTGCTCATAGAATGATCATGGCTGTACGTTTCGCAACTTTTTCAATAAAGTTCCCAATGCCTTTGTTAGAAAAGTGAAGTGTAATAGTTGCTTGCAACTTTTTCAATAAAGTCCCCAATGACTTTGTTAGAAAAGTGAAGTGTAATAGTTGCTTGCAACTTTTTCGATAAAGTTCCCAGTGACTTTGTTAGAAAAGTGAAGTGTAATAGTTGCTTGCAACTTTTTCGATAAAGTTCCCAGTGACTTTGTTAGAAAAGTGAAGTGTAATAGTTGCTTGCAACTTTTTCGATAAAGTTCCCAGTGACTTTGTTAGAAAAGTGAAGTGTAATAGTTGCTTGCAACTTTTTCAATAAAGTTCCCAGTGACTTTGTTAGAAAAGTGAAGTGTAATAGTTGTTAGAAAAGTGAAGTGTAATAGTTGCTAGAAAAGTGAAGTGTAATAGTTGCTAGAAAAGTGAAGTGTAATAGTTGCTAGAAAAGTGAAGTGTAATAGTTGCTAGAAAAGTGAAGTGTAATAGTTGCTAGAAAAGTGAAGTGTAATAGTTGCTAGAAAAGTGAAGTGTAATAGTTGTTAGAAAAGTGAAGTGTAATAGTTGTTAGAAAAGTGAAGTGTAATAGTTGTTAGAAAAGTGAAGTGTAATAGTTGTTAGAAAAGTGATGTAATAGTTTAAATGAAGTAATAGTTGTTAGAAAAGTGAAGTGTAATAGTTGTTAGAAAAGTGAAGTGTAATAGTTGTTAGAAAAGTGAAGTGTAATAGTTGTTAGAAAAGTGAAGTGTAATAGTTGTTAGAAAAGTGAAGTGTAATAGTTGCTAGAAAAGTGAAGTGTAATAGTTGTTAGAAAAGTGAAGTGTAATAGTTGTTAGAAAAGTGAAGTGTAATAGTTGTTAGAAAAGTGAAGTGTAATAGTTGTTAGAAAAGTGAAGTGTAATAGTTGTTAGAAAAGTGAAGTGTAATAGTTGTTAGAAAAGTGAAGTGTAATAGTTGTTAGAAAAGTGAAGTGTAATAGTTGTTAGAAAAGTGAAGTGTAATAGTTGTTAGAAAAGTGAAGTGTAATAGTTGTTAGAAAAGTGAAGTGTAATAGTTGTTAGAAAAGTGAAGTGTAATAGTTGTTAGAAAAGTGAAGTGTAATAGTTGTTAGAAAAGTGAAGTGTAATAGTTGTTAGAAAAGTGAAGTGTAATAGTTGTTAGAAAAGTGAAGTGTAATAGTTGTTAGAAAAGTGAAGTGTAATAGTTGTTAGAAAAGTGAAGTGTAATAGTTGTTAGAAAAGTGAAGTGTAATAGTTGTTAGAAAAGTGAAGTGTAATAGTTGTTAGAAAAGTGAAGTGTAATAGTTGTTAGAAAAGTGAAGTGTAATAGTTGTTAGAAAAGTGAAGTGTAATAGTTGTTAGAAAAGTGAAGTGTAATAGTTGTTAGAAAAGTGAAGTGTAATAGTTGTTAGAAAAGTGAAGTGTAATAGTTGTTAGAAAAGTGAAGTGTAATAGTTGTTAGAAAAGTGAAGTGTAATAGTTGTTAGAAAAGTGAAGTGTAATAGTTGTTAGAAAAGTGAAGTGTAATAGTTGTTAGAAAAGTGAAGTGTAATAGTTGTTAGAAAAGTGAAGTGTAATAGTTGTTAGAAAAGTGAAGTGTAATAGTTGTTAGAAAAGTGAAGTGTAATAGTTGTTAGAAAAGTGAAGTGTAATAGTTGCTTGCAACTTTTTCGAACTCCCCTCCCCAACCCCAGAGTTTTCGAAGACTGTCAAGAATCTTCTGGAAAACTTGACGTGAAAGATTGAAAAAAAAAAAAAAGGTATTGGAAGACGTTAAGGAATCAAGAGTTATCGACCCCTTGGGCAGGCGTCCCCCGAGGCGGTGGCGGGGACCTGTCAGCACACCAGCATCCCCACACTCTGAACATTCCCTGCTAGAAATTCCCTCTTCTCTTTCCCTCTTTTCGTTTCTGCCTCGTTCTTTTTTTTCCTGTCACATCATCCTTGTCTATTTTCTGCCTTGTGGGTGCTTTCTCCTGCCTTTTCTCCTGGAAGACTTTAAAGATATCAGTTCTCTCCCACGCCAAAGTCGGATGCGCTGGCCTGACTTGTTAGGCGCTGAACAGAAGCCACCGCAGTTTTGTTCATATGACAGACAACAAGAGTGGCTGTCTGGGACATCCACGGAGGACAGGCAAGATAAAATGAATGTCCTTTTCGGAAACAACTTTATCCTTAACAAAAAAGGAAACAACAACAACACAGTATCAACGATAATGAAAAAGAAAACAAAAGACTGAACAGTTGCATCTCATTCCTTTTTTTTTTTTTTTTTTACGAAGACGAGCGCTGATTTTGGCGCACTGATTTAATTTGAATGGCCTTTTTCTAACAGTACAGTATTAACTAGGATTTGGTTGGTTTAGAATTTTGTTTAATAAGTGATTTGGGGTTTTGTCGTTCCCTAAAATATTCTCAAATTTTAATCGACATTATCAGTTGTGATTCCTAATGAAGTTCCCTTCTCAGGGCAAGGGATGGATGAAAAGTAGTATGTTAATACTGATTTGTAATGCTTGGGAAGAAAGGTTATCAATCAGTCCATCTACACGCAATCTTCCCATCTGACTCTACAAATATTGATAATTTTTTTATAAGAACTTATACCTGCTGTTTCATTGAGCATCTGTGATTTCAGTTTTTCAATATCAAGTGTAACAGAAAAGCACAACAACACTATAGATGTATGTTTACGTGTTTAGTTTTTTGTCAGTTTGATTTTGATACGGAAAAATGATGATTTTGATCAATAAACTCCAGTTACCGTTGACAAAAATTGATTTGTTTGACAACTGATGTTTCGTTGTGACAGTCTTGAATCAAATCATTTAGATGCAGACCAAAAATGTTAGGTTTTTATTCAGGATTATTTTAGTTTGTGTCTTTTTTATGAAGCGGGCTGACTCTGGCCCCGAAGCAACTCTTAGAAGCAACTCTTAATCGCATAATTGACCTCACCGATTGAACTTCAAATCAGTCTGATTTTCTAACATCCGCCAAATTGCCTCATCGATTTGAACTCTTCAAATCAGTCTGATTTTTCTAAACACTCGCAGGCCAGCTTCATTTCGGCCACCTCGGTCACATTTGGGTTGATTGTAGTAGAATCCCAGTGGTGTTGTCCGATTTATGTAATAATATTACACCATCAAAAAGCCAAGGGTTGATTGCAGTAGAGTTCCAGTGGACTTGTCCGATTTATGTAAAATCACACCTTTAACCAGCCACCGCCACGTGATAGCTTGAAGTCCACTGAACATCATAAACTGTTTGTTTGGAATCACAGATAAAATAATAAAAGCTGTTCACAGACTGTTGAGGTTGCTATCCTGGAGCTTGCGGTGAAGGCAACTTTAGCATAGCATTCCAAAGCACAACGACGTGTTGATTCAGCCATGAACTGATGTCGGCCTTGATTCTGTGCTGACATCAATAACTGCCAGAGTTTGGCCCCAGCCAGACCTGGCCCAGTGTAAACAGACCAACTATGAATAACGTTGTCTGAAACATGGATAGATAGATAGATAGATAGATAGATAGATAGATAGATAGATAGATAGATAGATAGATAGATAGATAGATAGATAGATAGATAATAGATAGAGTGTGTGTGCATTTGTGTGTACGTGTGTGTGTACATGGTGCTGTGCGTGCGTGCGTGCGTGCGTGCGTGCGTGCGTGCGTGCGTGCGTGTGTGTGTGTGTGTGTACCCAGGCAAACAAACCAGCGTCAGATTCCATACTATATTTTTTTATATATACCACTTTGTCACAGCAGATTTCTCTGCTTGAAATCCGGGCTGCTCTCCCCGGGGAGAGCGCGTCGCCACAAGTGCAGCGCCTACCCATTATTTTATTTTTATGCAGCCCTGAGCCCCCTGGGGACTCCAACTCCCCGATTTTTCCTCAGGGATGGTGTCTAAACATGACACCTCTGTGCATGCTGGGTGTTGTTTTTTTTAAATATAATTTTGTCATCCCCTCCTACCGGCACACAATGGCCTGTTCTTCCGAGAGGCCGAACGGGGTTTTACGTGCGCGCAAGATGTTCTGGTGCGCTCGCACACGGGGCTTCGGTTTATAGTCTTATCCGAAAGACTTTAACATTCAGTTTGATTTTTTGTTGTTGTCGTTGTTCGATACTGTGCCCTCTGCCATAGGGACTGTCGTTTCCGTGTGGGACTGGCCAGCCACAACCGACTCTGTACCAGAATTAACACCTAGAGCGCAAATCCACAGTTTTCAGAGACTCGTGTGTGTGCGTGCGTGCGTGTGCGTGCGTGCGTGGGCGCGCGCGCGCGCGCGCGCGCGCGTGTGTGTGTGTGTGTGTGTTGTTATTGTTGTTGTTGCTGCTGTCCCTAAGTGGTTAGAAAACACATTATTGCTTTCACCTAGGACTCTTTTCTTCATGTTTTTAATTTTTATTTTATTTATTCTTTTATTTCGAGTATAATGGAATAAGCACTCATGTGCTTTTTTACATCCAGTCCCCGTGTGTATGCAGTTTTGTAAAGGCAATAACCATTGGGACTTGATCAATGTGAGGCTGCCTAGGGGCCACCAGCCATCTGGGTGCCGCGCTGCTGCCGGGTCCCTGGTGCGCAGTGGTGCATGTTCTCAGCTGATGTGTATGCAGGACACCACACACTAAGCCCCAGGCTCTGTAGGTTTATACTACGAGAGTCACGGCACCTTTCTCTGTGCGCTGTCTGCATGTATCTATGTTTAGGGGACGGGATAGCTCAGTGTTCAAAGCACTCGCTTTCCCCAAGCTAAGGTTATGCAGCATCAAGCGTGGTTACCAATTGAATGTGTGTCTGCGCGCCTTGGATTCAGTACAGCCCCCCGTCCACCCAGCTGTAAATGGGTACCTGTCCTCTTTAGGGTCAGGGAAGGTAAAGCAGCGAGGGGGAGGAGATGGGCGCCGCCCTCAATATGATGGCCCCTAGCCCTCTTGCATTTGGTGTCTCTGAACACCAACTGCCCCTATATTTCATATTCCATCACGAAATCAGGTCAGGCACACATACTCCATCGCCTTTTCCTCCTTCTAAGTACATACCAGCAGCTATAATTACTTCCAGATTTTCAGCAAGATTCCTACCTTCCTACTGTGTGCAAATCCCGGTTCGGGACTAAAGGGGGGCAATTATTCAATCCCGGCAAATCCTGGTACGGGACTGAGAGGGCTAGCTAGAGAAGCTGATGTCTCTGATGCCTAGCTCGCCCCCCACGACCACAAAGGTTATGGGACACCTTTACTTTTTACCTTTATGTATATATGTTTATTTATCAGAGTGGCTTTACTCTATAAGATTTTGCCAGGGACAACACTCTTGTTGTCGTGGGTTCTTTTATGTACGCTAAATGCGTGTTGCACATGGAACTTCAGTTTATCATCTCATCCGAAAAACTCGCACCCAGACCACCACAAGGTCTTGAGAATGGGGGGAGAGCTTGGAATCGAACCCTGACTTTTCGTTTTCTAGCCAGGTACATTACCTCTTGACCATCGATCCACGATACTTACAATAGCTAGCTCCGTGTCAGAGCCAAACTGGGCGAGAGGCCCAGCTCAGATAGTGACCATATCATGACCCTAGCTAAGATAGTGACCATATCATGCCCTAGCTAAGATAGTGACCATATCATGCCCTAGCTCAGATAGTGACCATATCATGCCCTAGCTCAGATAGTGACCATATCATGCCCTAGCTAAGATAGTGACCATATCATGCCCTAGGCCCAGCTCAGATAGTGACCATATCATGCCCTAGCTCAGATAGTGACCATATCATGCCCTAGCTAAGATAGTGACCATATCATGCCCTAGGCCCAGCTCAGATAGTGACCATATCATGCCCTAGCTAAGATAGTGACCATATCATGCCCTAGCTCAGATAGTGACCATATCATGCCCTAGCTCAGATAGTGACCATATCATGCCCTAGGCCCAGCTCAGATAGTGACCATATCATGCCCTAGGCCCAGCTCAGATAGTGACCATATCATGCCCTAGCTCAGATAGTGACCATATCATGCCCTAGCTCAGATAGTGACCATATCATGCCCTAGCTCAGATAGTGACCATATCATGCCCTAGCTAAGATAGTGACCATATCATGCCCTAGCTCAGATAGTGACCATATCATGCCCTAGCTAAGATAGTGACCATATCATGCCCTAGCTAAGATAGTGACCATATCATGCCCTAGCTCAGATAGTGACCATATCATGCCCTAGCTAAGATAGTGACCATATCATGCCCTAGCTCAGATAGTGACCATATCATGCCCTAGCTAAGATAGTGACCATATCATGCCCTAGCTAAGATAGTGACCATATCATGCCCTAGCTAAGATAGTGACCATATCATGCCCTAGCTAAGATAGTGACCATATCATGCCCTAGCTCAGATAGTGACCATATCATGCCCTAGGCCCAGCTCAGAGAGTGACCATATCATGCCCTAGGCCAGCTCAGAGAGTGACCATATCATGCCCTAGGCCCAGCTCAGAGAGTGACCATATCATGCCCTAGGCCCAGCTCAGAGAGTGACCATATCATGCCCTAGGCCCAGCTCAGAGAGTGACCATATCATGCCCTAGCTAAGATAGTGACCATATCATGCCCTAGCTCAGATAGTGACCATATCATGCCCTGGCTAAGATAGTGACCATATCATGCCCTAGCTAAGATAGTGACCATATCATGCCCTAGCTCAGATAGTGACCATATCATGCCCTAGCTAAGATAGTGACCATATCATGCCCTAGCTCAGATAGTGACCATATCATGCCCTAGCTCAGATAGTGACCATATCATGCCCTAGGCCCAGCTCAGAGAGTGACCATATCATGCCCTAGGCCCAGCTCAGAGAGTGACCATATCATGCCCTAGGCCCAGCTCAGATAGTGACCATATCATGACCCTAGCTCAGATAGTGACCATATCATGACCCTAGCTCAGATAGTGACCATATCATGACCCTAGCTCAGATAGTGACCATATCATGCCCTAGCTCAGATAGTGACCATATCATGCCCTAGCTAAGATAGTGACCATATCATGCCCTAGCTCAGATAGTGACCATATCATGCCCTAGCTAAGATAGTGACCATATCATGCCCTAGCTCAGATAGTGACCATATCATGCCCTAGCTCAGATAGTGACCATATCATGACCCTAGCTCAGATAGTGACCATATCATGACCCTAGGCCTAGGCCAGAGTAGTGACACCATCATGTCCCGGCCTCAAACACCTTCTCTCATCAACCTCCCACCCTGAAGGACACGACCTCAAGTCACCTCTGTAGGCACACACACGTATGGGGAACAGAAACTTACGTCACCATGAGACCAGACCAGCTGGTTCCGTGAATCGGTTTTCGTTGTTTGTTAGTGCATGGTGATCGACGGTGATAAGGACGACGGCATGCTGATGCTGTGGAAGTGCTTGAGCTTTGAGACGACTTGACAGAACTGTAGTCAACACTTTCTATCATCACATCATTATCCTGGCGTCAACGGGGCCGAGATACATACACCTGCAGTGTTGGTCAAGTCATTTGAACAACACTCAAAATCACATCCGTCAAGTAGGGAAAGCTCGACTGAGTGGTACCAGCTTCCCAAGGAACCCATAGCACACTCGCTCTAGGAACTGGCCCAGTTTGGTTTTTTTAATTAAAAAAAAAAAAAGCTTGTGACGATCATGGTTTGTTTTTTCGTTCCTCGGCTAGACCTCCCATGTTCACGCATGTGTGAGATTCTGTGTATATGACCTTTTGGGCTTATCATGAAGGTAACTGCATTCCGATTTCGGGGATGTATGCTAGGTATCTTTGTGTTTCCGTAACCCACCGAATGTTGACATGAATTATGGGATCTCTAACGTGCATATTTGATCTTCTCCATGGTTTTTTTTTTTTAAGTCTAATATCACCTAGAGTGAACAGACTTTAAATAAAAAACAAACAATCTTCTCCATGTGTACATGAAGGGAATTAAGGCACTGGCAGGCCTGCGCTTGATTTTGGTGGGAGATCATAAAAATCGCCACCCTTAATTCACCAGACGCCTCCAAGATTCAAATCCACAACTTCATGGACCCATGGGACTAAGTCTAACCGTCTTTAATCACTGACTCGGCCATGGCGTCTGTCATCAGGGGATTGGAATCTGTGACCTGGCATCCAGGAAGCCAGTGCACATGTAAACCACTGCACTGCACTCTGGAGACTGGCAGGAAATTTACCCTAGAAAAATATCAACAGGCAATGATCATGTTCTGAGAGAGAGAGAGAGAGAGAGAGAGAGAGAGAGAGAGAGAGAGAGAGAGAGAGAGAGAGAGAGAGAGAGAGAGAGAGAGGGGGGGGGGGGGGGTCACTTGGCCACATAAAGTTTAAAATGGGTCAACGACGAGACCCATAGGGTCAATCCTTATAATGAATGAAATCAGTGAGGAGGGAATTCTTCTGGATTAGATCCTAAGCCCCTCCCCCCCCCCCCCCCCCAAAAAAAAAGGGGGGCCTAGAAATGTGAAAAAGTAAGTTTGGAGGGGGGGGGGTGCAAAAGATAGGGAAGAAGACGATTGAAAAAGAAAAGGCAAACTCATGTAGTACAATACACATGGTTTATTATAGAACCGTAGATGGAACAAAATCTCAGAACATGAACATCACATTTGAAGTCAACTGAAACTTGCAAACTTGTGATCATACATAACCACAACAGGAAATCAAACCAAATGAACCAGGCAAAGACTTGTACACGGAAATGAATGGAAATCACCAACACAGGGAAGAGGTAGAAAATTACAAAATACATTGAACAAGGAAATTAAAAATATTTTTTTTAATGTAAATATCGATGAACAATATTCGTCGATATCAAACTCATTAAGAAGTATGTGCTGCTTTCCTTCCTTTCATCAAATATACAATTAAAACAAAACAAACAAAAAACAACTGTTAAAAATCTTTCAGCCTAAAAGTTGGCTTTCCAGTGTGTTTTGAAACATTTTTTCCCAATGTGATTGTGTCCGTGTGTTTGTGCATGTATGCCTAGCCTGTGTGTACTATGTCAAGCGATCATATTAAAGTGATATACGTCTAAAAATATGAGATGAGATTATTTGGCTGGCTTGCCTGCTCTGTGTGTGCGTGTGCGTGTGCGTGTGTGTGTGTGTGTGTATTTATATTTTAATATCTATAATTTTCACAAATCTGGATTTCTTCTACAGCTGTACATGCAATCAGAAAAGCATATGACACAGGCCTAGTTCTAAATCCACTGATGATTCTCGGCCAATGTGCAGCAACAGAATGATTATTTCTACAACAATAAGTTATGTTTTTTATTTTCTTTTTATACAATTAACATAGATCCAGACATATACTAAAGATTTGCCGATTAGAAAGAAAAATCATATAGTTCTAAATGTACTGATCATGATTTGTCAGCCAATTTTGCACATCAGAGCAGTCATTTACCATCATAATATTTACATGTGTGTGTATGTAGGGGTGTGGTGTGTGTGTGTGTGTGTGGTGTGTGTGTGTGTGTGTGTGTGTGTGTGTGTGTGTGTGTGTGTGCGCGCGCGCGCGTGCGTGCGTGCGTGCGTGCGTGTGAGAAAGAGAGATTCCTTACAATTGTCCCAGATCTCAAGATTTCCTACAGATATATGTCATCAAAAAAAGTACGAAATGGTTGTGAATCTACTACTCATTATTTTCTGCTAATTTTGCACAATGTGTAAATGATTTAATATCATTCCATTTAAACTATTTTTTTCAATAGCAAAAATCATGAAAGATGTAAATACTTCATACGGGTCTGGATGCCATCGGAAAAAAAAGTGCTAAATAGTTCAAAATCTGCTCCTCGTGATTCTAATTAAAGATTCAATTACTTAAGGATTCATTGTTTCCGACTGCAAAGCAGGAGATAGTTCCCTGTGTTCAATTCTAATGATTGGTGGCAAAGGGAAAGATATTCTTTGTTCACAAAGACTGTTCAATTCTAATGATTGGTGGCAAAGGGAAAGATATTCTTTGTTTACAAAGACTGTTCAATTCTAATGATTGGCGCACATCTACAGCTCCACTACTTGTTGACAACTGTAGTCAGTTACATGACAGGGCAACAAGGAGATCTATGGGTCAGTCAGTTACATGACTGAGGGCAACAAGGACATTTATAGGTCAGTTAGATACATGACTGAGGGCAACAAGGACATCTACAGGTCAGTTAGTTACATGACTGAGGGCAACAAGGACATCTATAGGTCAGTTAGTTACATGACTGAGGGCAACAAGATCTATAGGTCAGTTAGTTACATGACTGAGGGCAACAAGGACATCTACAGGTCAGTTAGATACATGACTGAGTCAGTTAGTTATGTGACTGAGGGCAACAAGGACATTTATAGGTCAGTTAGATACATGACTGAGGGCAACAAGGACATCTACAGGTCAGTTACATGACTAAGGGCAACAAGGACATCTATAGGTCATTTAGTTACATGACTGAGGGCAACAAGGACATCTACAGGTTAGTTACATGACTAAGGGCAACAAGGATATCTATAGGTCAGTTAGTTACATGACTAAGGGCAACAAGGCATCTGTAGGTCAGTTAGTTACATGACTAAGGGCAACAAGGACATCTATAGGTCAGTTAGTTACATGATCTATACAACAAGGTACGCCATTCAGTCATCAATACAAACAAAGTATTCTGTGCATAGTTGCATATCACACATAGTATAAATCTCTCTCTCCTCTCATCTCACTCTCTCTCTCTCTCTCATTCCTCTCTCTCTCTCTCTCTCTCTCTCGTTGAGAAGATATAGTGAAGAAAAACAAGTGCAGATAACCAACTATAACTTCTTCAATGTTATAAAAATGATTTACTCAAGAGAAAAAAAAAACAACATATACCAATTTTTTTTTAAATCTTTAAAACAGCATTTGAGGATTTCTGGGTAAGGACTATGCCTTTTTTGGCCTGACCTGACCCGACTGAGAGTGGGCTCCTGGTTGAGCACTCCTCAGACCCTGAAGAAGAGGATTAAAAACTGTGGCCACCATGCATTTCTGTTTTTGGTGTTGAAATGACAATATGTCTGAAACTCTGCACTATAAACCATTCTGTATGGTAAGAGAAAGGGGAGACAGCGATGGTCAGTGCTCAGCCAATCAGAAATATAGACAAAAATGGTGCTTGGCTAACTATAGAATACACACATAGTGATTGGTCAGAGAGGAAGTGCTCGGCCAATAAAAACTAATGACAGAATCGGTGCTTGGCTAACCCCCCAGTTAGGCAAGCTGCAGCAGCAACGGCACAGCAGTTGTTCAGTGATGCTGCCAGCCTTTTCTTCCTTGTGTGCGTGTACGTGTGTGTGTGTGTGTGCGCGCGCGCGCACGCACGCGTGCGTGCGTGCGCACGCTTGTGTGTAGGATAGGGCAATACTCGGGATAAGGCCCAATACTCAGAATTTCCCCTGGCCAGATGACAAAATATGAGAGTATCAAACAAGGCATCAGCTCGGAATCAACGTTGATTTATATGGACATATTATGCTTTTATTATTATTATTATCATCATTATCATGGTGCTACAGCCAATGATCTAGACTGACCTCTGTGGGGATGCTATGCTTTTATCATAATGCTAACAAACATGCACATGTAATCTTGAAAGAGTGCACAGGTTCAAGAGATCTCTTTCAAATTTCCAGGAGTAAGGATCTGTGCACATGCATACATACGTGCACGCGCATGCGCACACACACATACACGCACGCACACACACACATGCAACCAACGCATGCAACCAACGCATTTAACGCTTCTTGTGTGTGTTTCCACAACTACTACCCGTCCGTCAGTCTGCCATAAGTGTTCACTTCCATTCAAAACTCATCACAAAATATCTAAGGTATTTGGTACCTGAGGATTTCCACAGTGGCATGGAAAAGAATACAGGGCAAAAATATGATCATACTAGTCTACTTACCTTGATTCAAGTGTTGTTATACTGGGGGGGGGGGGGGGGGAGGTAGCCTAGAGGTCAGAGCGTTATTGCACACCTTGATTCAAGTGTTGTTATACTGGGGGGGGGGGGGGGGGGGGAGGTAGCCTAGAGGTCAGAGCGTTATTGCACACCTTGATTCCAGTGTTGTTATATTGGGGGGGGGGGGGGGGAGGTAGCCTAGAGGTCAGAGCGTTATTGCACATCTTGATTCAAGTGTTGTTATATTGGGGGGGGGGGGGGGGGAGGTAGCCTAGAGGTCAGAGCGTTATTGCACACCTTGATTCAAGTGTTGTTAAATTGGGGGGGGGGGGGGGGGGGGGGGGAGGTAGCCGAGAGGTCAGAGCGTTATTGCACACCTGATCAGACTGCCCGGGTTCAAGCCACCATGGAGGCACCTGTTGTAGGGATTTCCCCTGGAGTTAACATCAGCACTGACCCCAATCCCCAAAGTCCTTCCAATGAGAGTATAGGCCCTGTGTGCAAATGAATGCATAACATCTTTTGCACATGAAAAACCTATTCAGCCTTTTGGAAGAGTAGGCCATTTCATGCTGGTAGGAATGGATGACAAGAATTTAAAAAAAAAGAAGAAAAAAACGTACACAAATATATTAAGACACCATCCCAGTAGTCACAATGTGCCTACCTAAAGAGTGGCTAAAAATGGTTGCACAAGCAAAACCTTACCAAGGTAAAGCTCTAGCTGAGGAACAAAAAAAAGTTATACTCTGAATACATCGTACAATATGATAAATTCCTGTTAACTACATTGTAACAATGCTATGAATATATATTATGCAATAAAATCATTAGAAAAAATTATTATTGATATGACTGGATTAGCCCATGACAAAAGTCATGTTTTTCTCATAAAAAAAACAACCCAAAACGGCAGTAAACCTGGTCAATCTGGTCAGGGAATACTGACAGGCCAGTGTGTGGAACAATGCCAATATCGACTCCATAGAAAAAGAACCACCAAAACACGCCAAAAAACCACTGCCTATCGTGTTTGCATAAAACTTTCAGCTCAAAAGGTATGCCAGCCCCTGAGTTGACTTAGCCAAGTTGTTCACTATCTGTGAGACATCATTTTTAAATCTAGGTGGAAATAAATACAGTTAACTAAATAAACAGTATCCTGCAAATGGTGAAATAAACTAAATAAACAGTATCGTACAACAAAGGAAAATAAAATGAACAGAAATTTATGTAACAAAGGAGAATAAACTGAATGGACAGTTTTATGTAACAAAGGAAAATAAACTGAATGGACAGTTTTATGTAACAAAGGAAAATAAACTGAATGGACAGTTTTATGTAACAAAGGAAAATAAACTGAATGGACAGTTTTATGTAACAAAGGAAAATAAACTGAACAGTTTTATGTAACAAAGGAGAATAAACTGAATGGACAGTTTTATGTAACAAAGGAAAATAAACTGAATGGACAGTTTTATGTAACAAAGGAAAATAAACTGAATGGACAGTTTTATGTAACAAAGGAAAATAAACTGAATAGAGTTTTATATAACAAAGGAAAATAAACTGAACAGTTTTATGTAACAAAAGAAAATAAACTGAATAGACAGATTTATGTAATAAAAAAAATAGACTAAATAAACAGTATTGTGCAACAACAGAAAATAAAATGTATAGACAGTTTTATACAACACAATTCTTTCAGTTCACAATGCTAATCTTTTCATGATTGATATGAAATTTGTATACAACTTGACAAATATTAACATTCAACTGACTTTCTTTTCGTTCACTAAGCTGTTACTCTTTCCATGACAAAAATTCGCTTGACTAAACAGATTGAAGAAGATCATGATATGAAAATGGTGCAGCATTGTGAAAGAACACTTTCAAAGCATAGGGAAATATACTGAACAAAACAGAACATGTTCACAGTGCTGTGAATCTTTGCAAGATACTAAATTTGCATATGTTTGACAAAGCCTTACAATCAACAGACAAAAGGTATGGATATGTCGAAAATGGTGCAGCATAATGTCAAATATAAAGAGCTTCCCCCTTCCCTCCTCATCCCACCACCACCACCATTCCAGCCAAGCCATGCCCTATCAGTTCTTTAAGTAAAACTTTTTTTTTTTTTTTTTTAAATATATATATATTTTATACATATGAAACAGCCAACCGACCAAACAAAATCAACAATTGGAATGCAGTATAAAGGTCGGTCAGGGGAATGAGTTCTGCTCCAAGGGCAAAGATAGGGAGGTTGGTTCCACAGACTTTCATAACCAATCAGTATCGACCTGGCAAACAGTTCTATTTGATGACTTTTCTACAACCCTATATCACACCTACACAGTATACAGCCTAATCTTATGTTTCACAACGAAACTAAGCATGGAATCAGTGATTCATTATTCTATATTCTGAAAAAGGATTGCTGCAAAAAATGTTTTCGTCTTCGCTACATGTCAAGGATCAACCCCAAAACAACACCCACCAAGCAACAGCTTAAAAGCCCACACCCACGCTTTTTGCCCTTTAAGTCAAACTAAGTATTTCTTTATGAAATTTTACTTTATCAATAAAATATCATTTTATTAATAATGCCCTTGTCAAAAACAAAACAAAAAAAAACCCACAACAAAACTTGTTCAGAACAAGTAAGTTATGGCCCAATAAATATCCCAGAATATTGCAGGTCAAAATACATTCACAAACAAACCTTGCACCCTGTACATTGTGAGTCCAAATATACTCCCATCTTTTTTTTCTTTTCTTTTTATAGAAAACCTCTCCCATTTTGTGTGCTGTAAACCTTGGGTCAAAATTTACACATGCTGAAAAACTCCATATCTTGCCCCTCCAACATCAGGGGTCAAAGTGCAGCCACCATTTTGTCTTCCATTAGTTATAAACAGTCTCTGGCCTCTCTGAATTGATGAAAACTGTAAGAACAGGATACAATGCTAAAGCAGAGCGGGTCAAAGTACAGCCACCATTTTGTCTTCATTAGTTTAAACAGTCTCTGGCCTCTCTGAATTGATGAAAACTGTAAGAACAGGATACAATGCTAAAGCAGAGCGGGTCAAAGTACAGCCACCATTTTGTCTTCCATTAGTTATAAACAGTCTCTGGCCTCTCTGAATTGATGAAAACTGTAAGAACAGGATAAAAGCTAAAGTAGTGTTTGCTAACTGCGCTCATTGGCTCAGAAGATGGTGAATAAAAACCAACTGTGAACTATCAGGGGTACACTGGAAGCTACTTTTTAGTACACACACACACACACACACACACACACACACACACACACACACACACACACACACACACACACAATCTTGTGCACACGTTAAATCCTGTTCCGCTTTTCGTAAGAGTAGGCCATCGTGTACTGGTGGGAACAGATGACATTTACAAAACTGCATACACACAGGGACTGGATGTAAAAAAAGCATATGATTGCTTATTCCATTATCCTTGATATAAAGAATAAATAAATAAATAAAATAAATAAACACACACACATTGAGGGAGAGGCAGGGAAAGAGCGGGAGAGAGGGGATTTTATAATTTGTAACATAAGCATTTTGACTAGGGAGTGAGATTTGATGGCAGACTCTGCTAATCATGCATGTATATGTGTGACACAAACATAACTATGACAATATGAAATTCATGAGCAGAAACTGTTATTTGTTTCTAAGATATATTCTACCCTGTACAACTGCAGATTTCATACATGCAATCAACACAATTGAATATATAGAGTCAGTCAGTAGTTGTGTGCATACAAGTGACCATGTGTACATACATGCATGTTATGTTAGAACTAGAACTGATGTGAGCAATATACTTCTTTAGTACGGTTGAGATCAATCTTGAGCATGTGCTTCTTACTTTGTTTGTGCAAACATTTGGAAAGAAACAGTGCAGCAAAAATTCACAGGTTGGTAGCAGTAAAGGCGTTCCATAACCTATGCGGTCGTTTGGGAGTGAGGTAGACCTCAGCTTCTCTAGGGGCCAGCAGCATATTGAGGGCGGCACCCATCTCCTCTCCCTTGTTCGTTTACCTCCCCTGTCCCTCAAGAGGGCAGGTAACCATTGACAGCTGGGTGAACTGGGGGACTGTACTGAAGCCAAGGCACACGAATGGTCACCCATCCTCTTGTTAATCATGATCAATGCTGCTTAACCTTAGCTTGGGAAAAGGGAGTGCTCTGACCACTGAGCTATTTCATCTTGTTTGTACACTACCACAGCCCAAGATGCAAAGGTCTCTTGTTTGTACACTACCACAGCCCAAGATGCAAAGGTCTCTTGTTTGTACATTACCACAGCCCAAGATGCAAAGGTCTCTTGTTTGTACATACCACAGCCCAAGATGCAAAGGTCTCTTGTTTGTACATTACCACAGCCCAAGATGCAAAGCTCTCTTGTTTGTACATTACCACAGCCCAAGATGCAAAGGTCTCTTGTTTGTACATACCACAGCCCAAGATGCAAAGGTCTCTTGTTTGTACATTACCACAGCCCAAGATGCAAAGGTCTCTTGTTTGTACATACCACAGCCCAAGATGCAAAGGTCTCTTGTTTGTACATTACCACAGCCAAGATGCAAAGCTCTCTTGTTTGTACATTACCACAGCCCAAGATGCAAAGGTCTCTTGTTTGTACATTACCACAGCCCAAGATGCAAAGGTCTCTTGTTTGTACATTACCACAGCCCAAGATGCAAAGGTCTCTTGTTTGTACATTACCACAGCCAAGATGCAAAGGTCTCTTGTTTGTACATTACCACAGCCCAAGATGCAAAGGTCTCTTGTTTGTACATTACCACAGCCCAAGATGCAAAGCTCTCTTGTTTGTACATTACCATAGCTCTAAGATGCTAAAGTCACTTGTTTGTACACTACCACAGCCCAAGATGCAAAGCTCTCTTGTTTGCACATTACCATAGCTCTAAGATGCTAAAGTCACTTGTTTGTTACACTACCACAGCCCTAAAAATGCAAAGCTCTCTTGTTTGTACATTACCATAGCTTAAGATGCTAAAGTCACTTGTTTGTACACTACCACAGCCCTAAAATGCAAAGCTCTCTTGTTTGTACATTACCATAGCTCTAAGATGCTAAAGTCACTTGTTTGTACATTACCACAGCCCTAAAATGCAAAGCTCTCTTGTTTGTACATTATCATAGCCCTAAAATGCAAAGCTCTCTCACTGTGAACATCTTTTTTAAACAGATGTATGGATAGCGTTTGTTCATTCTGTAAATACCATAGGTTCATTGACCCACAATGTATGGAATGCGCTCTTTATTCATAAATATACCATGGGTCACTATATACCCATGAAGTATGGAATGAGCTATTCCTTTTCTTTTCTTTTTTTAAAAAAAAGCATGGATAGAAAAATACCCACAAAATTCCACCTGCAGAAATTTAGACCATGTATGGTGAACAGTGATGATATTTCCAGATCTTTTCCAAGTATCTTCTACAAGCACTTGATGTTGGAAAAAGTAGGACTCAAAAGGACATTCATTCTTCATGTCGTTTTCTCTCTTTTTAGTTTTTTGTTGTATTTATTTTTCCTTCTTTTGAACAAGTGTTCCTAGGATAAGCCGTCCCAGACCCCTTCAGACCCCTCACAATGCCTGCTGCAGAGGTCCATCCATGGCAAGTGCCACTGCCTGCAGCCACATCAATCACAGGACCAAGTGAAGTGAGTGATAACTGATAGGATATCTAATGACCCATGGCATACACACTATCTGGGATAGTTTGTATCCATGCTTAACGATCAGATTTAGCCTTTGTGAGTGAGTGATAACTGATAGGATATCTAATGACCCATGGCATACACACTATCTGGGATAGTTTGTATCCATGCTTAACGATCAGATTTAGCCTTGTGAGTGAGTGATAACTGATAGGATATCTAATGACCCATGGCATACACACTATCTGGGATAGTTTGTATCCATGCTTAACAATCAGATTTAGCCCTTTCTGTCAGCCATATGACGCCATTACCTTACCCCTTGCATATTTCAGATCGATGAACGTTTTCAGTTTGTTCCAGACTAAAACTACCCCAAAATATTAATGAATCTTTTGTCTATGTCATGGTCATAAAGTACCCATTGTTTTATAATGCAAAAGGTATTTCTTGTCCAGCATAAGAGCGTGTGAGTTACCCAGATATTTTGAATTTTTTAAACGCACGGGTCATTCTCTGATGTTTACATAATACATAGCTTGTATTTTAAACGCAGGTCATTCTCTGATGTTTACCAATACTTATGCTTGAAATTTTTAAACGCAGTCATTCTCTGATGTTTACACAATACTTATGCTTGTATTTTTAAACGCAGTCATTCTCTGATGTTTACACAATACTTTTGTATTTTTAAATGCATGGTCATTCTCTGATGATTACACAATACTTATGCTTGTATTTTTTAAACACAGTCATTCTCTGATATTAACACAATACCAATATCGCATGCTCAGGATACATCTTTTAATAAATAATTTAATTTAATGAAATTAACACAATACCAATATTGCATGCTCAGGATACATCTTAGAACAAAACATTAAAAATGGACACACACAAACACACACACACAAACACACACACACACAGTCACACACAAGCACATATGCATGCACATTTGTAAGACAAAAGCATCAAATATTCAGCTGTGTTTATTGCATCAATCATATCTGCAGATGTAATTCTGAAGGATACACAGAAAATATTCCTCTAAATTCTTATGATAAAAAAAATCTACTGATGAAACACACATCTAATCAACATAGTTTCCATATTACTTACACACACACACACCACACACACACACACACACACACACACACAACACACACACACACACACACCAGAACAGGATAGCCTAGTGGTCAGGGGGACGGGATGGCCTGGTGGTTAGAATGTTGCACACTACACTTGCAATCTGCTGACCCCAGTTTGAACCCCGTTCAAGAGGATTTTTCCTCTGGAGTTAACATCAGGGCTAATTCTACTCCCCCTAAAAGTCATTCAGATGAGACTATAAACCAAGGCCCCATGAGCTAACACACACAAAACATCTTGCCTACATGATAAAGCCTGTTCCACTTTTCAGAGAGTAGGCCATTCTGTGCCGGTTGGAACAGATGAACATGTATACAAAACCACATGCACAAGAGGACTGTATGTAAAAAGCACATAAGTGCTTGTTCCACTGTTCTCAAAACACACACACACACACACACACACACACACACACACACACACACACACACACACACACACACACATCACACACACACACACACACACACACACACACACACACACACACACACACACACACAACACACACACACACACATTCACTCACACATGCATTCCTCTCTTTCATGTCAACTGAGAAATTAGTTTTCTCTTTGTGGCCTCAACTTTCTCCACCATTTCCCCCTCTCCACACAGAGCATACAGTACTGACCAATGACCAAAGTGACAATCTGCTGTCTCACCATCACTTTCTTCACTGCCTCCTTCCATCAAATTCAAAACGACGCACATGCTGCTCACATTTCTGAAATTGCAAAATGATCTCTGTTCCATGCTTTCAAACTCACAGCACCAGGGTAAAAAACACGTTTGTTCTTTTGGGTGGGGTTTTTTTTGTTGACATAATCAAAATCTTCAATCCAAAGTTGCAAGATATAGATTTTTAAATTGCCCATTCAGCATTTTGCTATTTGCTGATTAATGGGTTTCTTTTTTTTCAAATTGGAATGATTCTTTTGTGGGTTTTCTTTTCTCATTCAATGTGATTTTAGGCTGGCCATGTGAAACTTAAAAAATACAGCAAAAGTACATCCTCACTCACTGAACAGTGTGGAGGAAGGGAGGATGGGTCTGGCCCAAACAGGACAGAGGGACTACCTGATGTCACCGACCCGGACAGACCCACAGGTCAGATGCTGTTAGTAGAAAGTGTGCCTGCTTGCAGGGCCAGGCGGTGGAAGTCCTCTTCCAAGACTACTGCAAGGGACAATCTCTCCAGCTGGAGCCTGTTCTAGTTGGAAGATTTCCAAACCTATAGATCTGTAAAACAAAAACCCTTGTTCAATCAGCCAGATCTTGATGCTACATTCATGTAGATGCAGTTTGTTTTTTCAGATAAAACAGTTACTTTTTATACTGCAATGACTTCTGCTTCAGGAGACAGTGATTTCAGAAATGACCTGCACAACAATTTCATGGACACATCCTAAGGTCATCTAACTGCAGTGGAGCCACCGTGGCATCTGTTCAGCTCCGTTATCATGAAAGCAAAATGTCCTATCCATGCATTAAATATCACAGTGTATTGTATAATACTCACACATAAGAAAGCACATGCAAAACTGAGACCTCTCTCTTTCTCAAAATATACTCTCTCTCAAAATACAGACATAAATATCTAAGCAGCTGAATAACCAAAAAAAGGCAGACCCAGACTGACAATATTCAGTGTCAAGTTTACATTTCACTAACTGCTTGTGAGTATGGCTACCTTCTGGCCTGACACTTCCAACACACCAGCTAGGTAAAAAAAGGCTGGGTCTTTCTTTAAAAATTAAAAAGAAAAAAAAGAACAGAAAAAGAAGCAGGGGCAGCCTGAAACCCATGAAGAACAGAAAGTTTGTTTTCTGTAAGATGGATGTACATATTCAGTCCTACAAGTTTTATTTTATATGATTGTGGATATATTCAGTCCTATGACATTTCTTTTATATGACTGTGGATATATTCAGTCCAATGACATTCATCTTATATGATTGTGGATAATCCAGCCCCATAACGTTTATTTCACTTTGTGGATATATTCAGTCATGTGACATCTATTTAATGATTATGAACATTTTCTGTCCCATGACGTTTGTTTTATATTATGAATATGGCTATATTCAGTCCCATGTGTGCACATTTTATATGGTTATGAACAATATTCAGTCGAATGTTTTACTTCATGTGATTATGGATATATTCAGTTCTGTGGTGCTTATTTAATGATTATAGATATATTCAGTTGTGTTATGCTTATTTAATAATTATCGATAGTTGTGTGATGTTTATTTAATAATTATGGATATATTCAGTTGTGTGATGTTTATTTAATGATTATGGATATATTCAATTGTGTGACATTTATTTAATGATGAAAGATATATTCAGATGTGTGACGTTTATTTAACGATGATGGATATATTCAGTTGTGTGATGCTTATTTAATGATGATGGATATATCAGTTGTGTAACGTTTATTTAATGGTTATGGATATATTCAGATGTGTGATGTTTATCTTATGATTATGGATATATTCAGTCTCATTATGTTCCATAGCACTTTTTTGTTTACATGGACAAGAAGGTAACTTTTTTTTCAGAAGGACGTCACTCACTTGGTGCTTTACAGACCGAGAATCTTACCACTCAAGTCACAGGGGCAAAAAATCCTGGTGATTGATTGTAAACATGCTGATGGGCTAATAATCCTAAGTGCTTGAGTCACGGAGCAAATAGTTTCAAGTGCTTGAGTCACAGAGCACATAATCCTAAGTGCTTGAGTCTCATGGCTAATAATCCAAGTGCTTGAGTCTCATGGCTAATAGTCCTAAGTGCTTGAGTCACAGGGCAAATAATCTTGTGCTTGAGTTACAGAGCTAATAATCCTAAGTGCTTGAGTCACAGGGCAAATAATCTTAAGTGCTTGAGTCACAGGGCAAATAATCTTAAGTGCTTGAGTCACAGGGCAAATAATCTTAAGTGCTTGAGTCACAGGGCAAGTAAGCCTAAGTGCTTGAGTCACAGGGCAAGTAATCCAAAGTGCTGGGTCACAGGGCAAATAATCCAAAGTGCTTGAGTCTTAGGGCAAAAAATCCTAAGTGTTTGTGTTAACTATGGGGCAAAACCCCTGAAGCCTAAGTTACAGAGCAAAAATCTGGATGCTTGAGTTACAGGGCAAAAATTTGTGTTTGGGCATTTCTGATCCACGACATATGGCTAAGGTTCCATGCTTTCTGGTACTTGCTTTGCAAAATGAGGGATTCAATGCGATTCTTTGACTGTATAAAAATACTGTATGACCTTCACATGACAAGCTGACATTAAAATACTGACCTCTCTAACAAAACTAAATAGCCTATTTCTTGTGTGAAGATGTTTTGCTTTTTTGATTTTTGGCTAAACACAACAAAATCTTATTTACTCTTGAAACCACTAAAATGTTCATTTCCCTTAAAACATGCCAGTGTAAGACTGTAGCGAGAGGCAAAACACTTTTCACAACCAGACAAACAAGAAAAGCATTCATCAGCCAATTATTTCCAAATCACTGTCGTTATCAGAGACAGACACCCTCTCTATGCGCGCTCGTTTGGGTTGGGGTTCATCTGAGGTCAGGTCAATACTCAGAGAGCCATCAGCGTTTCTTTTGGCCGGCACAGTGGGTCTGGGGTGGTGAACAAGGCGGAAGTGCCCATGGACAGGACAGGGGGGCTTGTGGGGGGCGGGAACCAGCATACCCGTGATCTGGGGACTGTCTGACCCGGAATGGCTGACCGCTGCAGGTCCCTTGTTCCCATGATGGGCCCCTGAACATCTGAAATGCCTGACTTTGGGTCCTGTCCCTGCAGTCTTCCTGGAGGATATCCCAGTGATCTCTAAATCCCTGTCTGAGCCATCCTCAGAATCAGACAACAGCACGACATTGTTTTTCTGCATCTCAGAATTGAGGCAGACCTTTCCCTGGGATATAGCCAAGGAGCTATCCCCGTCCACAGAGGGCACCACAGGAGGCAGTGCTGCTGTATCACCTCTCAGCTGCTGCTCTTTGTCACTAACTGCTTCAGGCACCACAGGAGGCAGTGCTGCTGTATCACCTCTCAGCTGCTGCTCTTTGTCACTAACTGCTTCAGGCACCACAGGAGGCAGTGCTGCTGTATCACCTCTCAGCTGCTGCTCTTTGTCACTAACTGCTTCAGGCACCACAGGAGGCAGTGCTGCTGTATCACCTCTCAGCTGCTGCTCTTTGTCACTAACTGCTTCAGGCACCACAGGAGGCAGTGCTGCTGTATCACCTCTCAGCTGCTGCTCTTTGTCACTAACTGCTTCAGGCACCACAGGAGGCAGTGCTGCTGTATCACCTCTCAGCTGCTGCTCTTTGTCACTAACTGCTTCAGGCACCACAGGAGGCAGTGCTGCTGTATCACCTCTCAGCTGCTGCTCTTTGTCACTAACTGCTTCAGGCACCACAGGAGGCAGTGCTGCTGTATCACCTCTCAGCTGCTGCTCTTTGTCACTAACTGCTTCAGGCACCACAGGAGGCAGTGCTGCTGTATCACCTCTCAGCTGCTGCTCTTTGTCACTAACTGCTTCAGGCACCATAGCTTGCTTCACTTTGGCTGCAGCCCCATTTTTCCTGATTTGGGGATCGCTTTCAGCAGGAGCTTGTGGACTGGCTGCTGTGTGAGGCTTGTTCAGCAAGGCACATCTTTCATCTCTGGATGAACTGGTCGTGACGGCTGTGTGTGCCTCAGGTGAGCAGGACCTGGATGGAGAGGAACAAAGAGCAGACGTGTTTGGAGGAACGCGAGCCACGCGGCTTGGCACAGCGCTTGTTGCTGGTCTGCCAGGAGTGGTGCTCCTGCCTGGGGCCGGCAGTGTGCTCCTTGCCAGGCCTGTGCTGGCCAGAGACTCCGCTCTTTCGGGGGGACTGCAATACAACCCAGCAGCCCGAAGCAAGTTCTTCTGGGGCGTGGACACCGTAGTGCTGGGGCAGGGCTTATCCCCGCAGACTGTGTGGGTAACACTGGCCGATGTCTGGCTGAAGGTCATCACAGGAGAAGGAGAAGGGGAGGTGACTGGCACCATGTCCTGCGTCCTTCCAGGGCATGCCTCCTCCTCCAGGTCAGACCCCCCACTGCTGGCTGGGGAGGCCACCTCTTCTGACTCTCCACAGCACCGGGGCACGGGGTCAGTGCCCCTCTGGCTCAACACACATCCACAGGTTTGCTCCGACAACCCACACTGACCTGACCATGCAGCAGAACGACAGCAGGACTGGTCAAAGAGTGCAGTAACCAATGGCAACCTTCTCGAGGACCGACAGTTGCTCCTCACACCATTTTCTCTGTCATTGAAAGAAGAGCTGGTTAGAGCAGAGCTTGGCAAGTTCCTTGATGATCGCTGCTGGTCACTACAGCCGGCTGCAGCCTTGTCTGAGGACAGTGTAGGTTCTGGAGCAGACAGACGCTGACTGACCAGTGAGTTATGCTGGACACTGACTGCAGAATCACGTTGACTGACCAGTGAGTTATGCTGGACACCGACTGCAGAATCACCACTCCTTTGAGAGGCACGCACAGCACGCTGCCATTCAGGGGGGAGGGAGTGTAGAGCAGACAGTGTGGCTGTTGGGCGGCTGTGCTGCTGACCCTGTATCTGCAGGGGAGCGCTGGGCTTACCCTGTGTCTGACCCTGTATCTGACCCTGTATCTGCAGGTGAGTGCTGGGCTGACCCTGTGTCTGCAGGTGAGTGCTGGGCTGACCCTGTGTCTGCAGGTGAGCACTGGGATGACCCTGTATCTGACCCTGTATCTGCAGGGGAGCGCTGGGCTGACCCTGTATCTGACCCTGTATCTGCAGGGGAGCGCTGGGCTGACCCTGTAGCTGACCCTGTATCTGCAGGGGAGCGCTGGGCTGACCCTGTGTCTGCAGGTGAGCACTGGGCTGACCCTGTATCTGACCCTGTATCTGCAGGGGAGCGCTGGGCTGACCCTGTAGCTGACCCTGTATCTGCAGGGGAGCGCTGGGCTGACCCTGTATCTGCAGGGGAGCGCTGGGCTGACCCTGTATCTGACCCTGTATCTGCAGGTGAGTGCTGGGCTGACCCTGTGTCTGCAGGTGAGCACTGGGCTGACCCTGTGTCTGCAGGTGAGTGCTGGGCTGACCCTGTGTCTGCAGGTGAGTGCTGGGCTGACCCTGTATCTGCAGGGGAGCACTGGGCTGACCCTGTGTCTGCAGGTGAGTGCTGGGCTGACCCTGTATCTGCAGGTGAGCACTGGGCTGACCCTGTATCTGACCCTGTATCTGCAGGTGAGCACTGGGCTGACCCTGTATCTGCAGGTGAGTGCTGGGCTGACCCAGGCTGCTGGGAAAGCACTGAGACAGGGGAATCCACTGCACAACAGGCACGCTGTTCTGGGTCACCAGGGGAGGAAGGGGGCTGCAGCGCTGGGGGCTTGGGGCTGACTGCCCATCACCGTCACCTTGTAGGGAGAGGCAGCTGGCACGCCTGTGACGCCTGTAACACTGGTCTGGGGCACAGCAGGGTTGTGGGGATGCATGGTGACCACCCCGAACTGGAAAGGCTGTGTGGAGGGAACGGTGATGTAGAAGGGCTGATCCCCACCTGCACCCTTCCCCATGGAGGCGGTGGGGACTGCGGGCAGACTGGAGGACACCACAGCCAACCTTGGACCTCCAGTCTGCCCTGAAGCACCCGCCACAGACAAGGCGCCCTGGACATGCACCACTGAGGGAGTGCCACCCACTGCAGTCAAGTCAGCACATGGGGCACCGCGGCAGGCTGGCTCTGAACAGCAGGCAGGGCACCGCGAGCAGGCTGGCTCTGAACAGCACATGGGGCACCGCGAGCAGGCTGGCTCTGAACAGCAGGCAGGGCACCGCGAGCAGGCTGGCTCTGAACAGCACATGGGCACCGCAAGCAGGCCAGCTCTGAACAGCAGGCAGGGCACCGCAAGCAGGCTGGCTCTGAACAGCAGGCAGGGCACCGCGAGCAGGCTGGCTCTGAACAGCAGGCAGGGCACCGCGAGCAGGCTGGCTCTGAACAGCAGGCACAGGCTGGCTCTGAACAGCAGGCACAGGCTGGCTCTGAACAGCAGGCTCAGGCTGCCGCACTCTCTGCCACACAGAAAAAAACCTGCTGCAGCTGCTGTCAGTGCCTGCCCCAAACACCGATGTCAGTCTAGGGTGAGAGGCCAGGTGTCTCCTGATGTGTGGCTGCGCCCCTTGCCATCTTTGTGGGGGTGGGGGAGGGGGAGGGGGAGGCAGGCCTGGGCCTGTGCCTGCAGACTGGGCTGAGGGCTGGGCCAGGGCAGCAGTGGTTCCTGCAGGCAGAGGAGGAAGCGGCCTGGAGGCTGCACCACAAAGGCTGACTGCTGCAGGCTTGGGGATCTGGAACTGAGAGTAACAGGAAGACTGAAAGCTTTGGCGCATGGCGATCACGTCGTCTGCAGGAGCTACACTTGCACTGGGACACAGTGTCTGGTCGTCGCTCCCTTTCCTCCTCCTCTTCTGCAGGGAAAATCTGGCATTGTGCGCTGTCGTCCTCGGATGCCTGGCTCGACGTATCCCACCATGGGACATCTCCGACATTGCTCCTCCTCCTGTCTGCTGACGCGGTGATGCCTTTGTGGTGAGAGAGAGACCTTTGCCCTGTGCACGGCTGGTCCCCCCCCGACCTGCAGGGCGGCGGCCTCTGCCCCGGGACTGCTGCTGCTGCACAGCGCTGGCTGGGGAGGCGGCTCTCTGCAGGCTCCAGGCACACCCCCCCTGCTGCTGCTGCTGCTGCTGCTGCTGCACACTGCCACAGCCGATGTCCTCTGTGGCGGAGGCACTCCTCACCTCACTGCTGCTCACCCCAGGGCAAGGATCACAACCCACTGAGGTCGGAAAAACTGATGGCAAGTCTTGTCCTAGTAATCTGATTATTTCCACATACGTTGTGGCCTTTTTCCCCCTTTTCTGAGGCACACCTGGCTGTGTGACACCTTCTTTATCCTGACTAGTGGAGGTTTCCAAGGCCATGGTTTCTGCAGGCTGTCTGAGGGTGGTGGTGGATTCAGGCTGATCACCGCCTTCTCCGTCTGAGGAAGAGTCAGACACCTGGAACACTTCCCACTCCTCGCTCGTCTGTTGCTGCTTGGGTTTCAACTTCAAGGCTGGAACCATTTGCCGAAAAGCAGCCCTGCGGTCCGAAGTGATAAAAAAGCGATTGTGCTTTTCAGAATCTGTTTCTGGTTTTCCACAATCTTCCCCACAATTGCCAGACGCTGGAATCAGTGTTGGAGGTTCCCTCTGTTGACTCTGGTGAGTCCTCTGACTCTGCTGAACTGGACCCCCACTTTCTGAACAGCAAGGTGTGTCTTTTGAAACAGCCACTGTGGATGAGGACTGTGGGGGTAGCTGCCGCTGGGAAGTAGTTGTGGCCCTTGGCACAGCGCTCTCTTTGTGTGTGCTGGATTCTGCGGTTGTGGTGGGGACCAGCACCACCTTCTGCTGTCCACTGTCTATCCCTTTCCTCACGTCCCACGACCCTGAAGCGCTGATATGGCGGCCTGGCTGTCGAGCCAGGCTCAGCTGCAGGAAAGAAATGAGGCGTGCACAGCCAGGCCCTGAGCCCTCCTCAGACTGCCCCCCACAGCTGCTGCTGTCCTCCTCGCTGTCCACAAGGTCCACCTCCTCCTCGCTGTCCCACACATTCACCTCCCCCTCGCTGTCTGATGGGGGCACCGCCACCTCACAGTGGGCACGTTCTATGCGCACCACAGGGGTGCTGTCAAACAACCGACCATCGTGTAGAATGCTTGGGGACACAATGGAGGCGGGGTCATCGTCCTCTGATTCACAATCGCTGACCTCCAGGCTTGGCTGCTGGGAGGTGGACGGCCCTTCTTCATCACCGCTGTTTCTGGTGTCACGCCGCTGTGTCACGCGTCTGGCTTTGGCCAGGGTCAACCTCTGCTCCTGCAGCTGCTGGTGGAGCTCCTCCACGCTGCCCGCCACCTGCGGCCCCCACCTCTCCCCCCCCCTCTGCTGCCGCCACACCTTGCGACGCTTCTTTTGCACTGAAACAGCACAGACAGAGAAACACAGGAGTTTACCTTTGCTGATCACAGCAACACCATTTGTTCACTTCCATATCAAACAGCACAGACAGAGAAACACAGGAGTTTACCTTTGCTGATCACAGCAACACCATTTGTTCACTTCCATATCAAACAGCACAGACAGAGAAACACAGGAGTTTACCTTTGCTGATCACAGCAACACCATTTGTTCACTTCCATATCAAACAGCACAGACAGAGAAACACAGGAGTTTACCTTTGCTGATCACAGCAACACCATTGTTTCACTTCCATATCAAACAGCACAGACAGAGAAACACAGGAGTTTACCTTTGCTGATCACAGCAACACCATTTGTTCACTTCCATATCAAACAGCACAGACAGAGAAACACAGGAGTTTACCTTTGCTGATCACAGCAACACCATTTGTTCACTTCCATATCAAACAGCACAGAAACAAGAGTAAACACAACAGGAGATTTACCTTTGCTGATCACAGCAACACCATTTGTTCACTTCCTGCTGGCAGAGAACATGGAGGTGGATGGCCTGTGAGTGGGTGTGTGTGTGTGTTCAACATGCAATATCTCTCCAATGGTTTAAAGAATAATGATGAAACACGAAACAGCAAAATGCTGAAATGAAAAAAGAAACTGCTATTTTCCATCTTGTGCTGCTATTGTTTTCTTTTAGAATTATAATGCATAAACACACAAGGTCATTGATCAGTTTGTGTGTAACAGATAGTGTTGCAATAACTTTGGAATGCAAGCATGGATTTTGATTACATAAAAACTTAAACATTCAGAAACATTTGCAGAAAATCTGTTTTCAACCCACTGTTGTTTTGTTCCATATGAATGATGCAGCAACACAGGACACACATCGATGATCGCCATTTTGTTTGCCGAAGATCGCAATACGTGTCAACTTTTACAGTTTAAGCTGCTACCACGTCAAAGTCCCAAATAGCAACCCATTCAAAAAATGTCAAGTTATCAACCATTGCAAAATTAAACATCCATAATAATTTCTCCTATTCTATGAGTAGAATTCAAAACGTGCATCAACCATGTTAGATTTGATGACTGATCTGCGTCTCAAACATTGTCATCATCAGTCGTCTTTCTCACTTCAATCAACAGAGTCAGAAGTTCACACACTACTAGGATCACTTACATTGGTATTTGAGCCTGGATACACATCTTACAGCATCCTATTTCTGGCATGAAAGCCACAAAAATGACCAAACATGTTGGATTCAAAAATAGTGTCCATCCTGGGAAAAATTGCAATGTTTTCCCTCCAAAACTTGTCACAAACTTATTCCAATTGCTGCCATTTGCAGTACACATGTGGAAGTCTCGTTGCTTCTATTTTGACGAAATTTGAAGCAAGACTGATGGGAGTTTCAATTGTATAAATGCTCTGAAGCGACGATCATGTCACCTGGCGTTTTGGGCCGTTATGCCCGTGGATAGGCTCAGGTGTTTTGTCCAGCAAAGAGTTTAAAAATAGAACTTGTAAATAAACAAATGTTCTACCTACTTTTCAATCTTTTGTTTTAAGATATCTTCAAAGAGATATCTTCATACATTCCAATAAATTGTAAACCACATGTATTTCTGACTATATGTACATCGAAACTGCTTCTTTCTTTAATACTTTTTTTTTTTTTAACTTCTGTTTACCTTACATTTTGTTTATAGCCCTGGCAAATATCACTAGGGTTAAATAAGGGTTGTCAAATATCACTACATAAAAAACTTTACAGCCCAGCCCACTAACAGTTATTTGCCAAGAAGATTGGTTCCAGAACTGACTGATTTAAGGCCCTTAATTCCAAAGCAAAGAAAAGTTCTATTTGACATACTATGACTGGTCTGCCTTCATTCCAAAGCAAAGCAATGTTCTATTTGACATCCTATGACTGGTCTGCCTTCATTCCAAAACAATGTTCTATTTGACATACTATGGCTGGTCTGCCTTCATTCCAAAGCAAAGCAATGTTCTATTTGACATACTATGGCTGGTCTGCCTTCATTCCAAAGCAAAGCAATGTTCTATTTGACATACTATGCTGGTCTGCCTTCATTCCAAAGCAAATGCAATGTTCTATTACATACTATGGCTGGTCTGCCTTCATTCCAAAGCAAAGCAATGTTCTACATTACATACTATGGCTGGTCTGCCTTCATTCCAAAGCAAAGCAATGTTCTACATTACATACTATGGCTGGTCTGCCTTCATTCCAAAGCAAAGCAATGTTCTACATTACATACTATGGCTGGCTGCTTCATTCCAAAGCAAAGCAATGTTCTACATTACATACTATGCCTGACATTGAATAGGACGTGTGAAAATGGAAAACGATAATAGCTGACATTGAATTAGGACTGGGTGTGAAAATGGAAAACGATAATAGCTGACATTGAATTAGGACTGGGTGTGAAAATGGAAAACGATAATAGCTGACATTGAATTAGGACTGGGTGTGAAAATGGAAAACGATAATAGCTGACATGAATTAGGACTGGGTGTGAAAATGGAAAACAATAATAGCTGACACTGAATTAGGACTGGGTGTGAAAATGGAAAATGATAATAGCTGACATTGAATTAGGACTGGTGTGAAAATGGAAAATAGATAATAGCTGACATTGAATTAGGACTTGGTGTGAAAATGGAAAACGATAATAGCTGACATTGAATTAGGACTTGGTGTGAAAATGGAAAACGATAATAGCTGACATTGAATTAGGACTGTGTGAAAATGGAAAAATAATAGCTGACATTGAATGACTGGAGTGATGAAAACAATAATAGCTGACACTGAATTAGGACATTGGCTGTGAAACCTGGAAAACATGAATAGGACACAAGAAAATGCTGGCCTGGATGGTGGCTTTTCTCTATAATCAGAGACAGTACAGTGCTTTGTCTCTAATAACAAGGACAGTACATGGCTTCTCTGATAATCAGAGGACAGTACAGTGGCTTTTCTCTGATAATCAGAGGACAGTACAGTGGCTTTTCCTGATAATCAGAGAAACAGTACAGGGCCTTTTCTCTGATAATCAGAGGACAGTACAGGTGGCTTTTCTCCGATAATCAGAGGACAGTACAGGTGGCTTTTCTCTAATAATCAGAGGACAGTACAGGTGGCTTTTCTCTGATAATCAGAGGACAGTACAGGTGGCTTTTCTCTGATAATCAGAGGACAGTACAGGGGGCTTTTCTCTGATAATCAGAGGACAGTACAGGTGGCTTTTCTCTGATAATCAGAGGACAGTACAGGTGGCTTTTGAAGTTTTCTCTGATAATCAGAGGACAGTACAGGTGGCTTGAAAAGTGTTTTCCCATTACAGGGCAGAAGTTATATCCCTCATATCATTTTCTCCATTTCTAAATCCATCATATCATCGTCTCCATTTCTAAATCCATCATATACATCATATCATCTTCTCCAGTTCTAAAGCTATCATATTCATCATCTCATCTTCTCCATTCTTAAAGCCATCATATTCATCATCTCCATTTCTAAAGCCATCATATTCACCATATCATCTCCATTTCTAAAGCCATCTTATTCACCATCTCCATTTCTAAAGCCACCATATTCATCATATCATCTCCATGCCCAAAGCCATCATATTCATCATATCATCTCAATTTCTAAAGCCATCATATTCATCATCTCCATTTCCGAAGCCACTATATTCATCATATCATCTCCATTTCTAAAGCCATCATATCATCTTCTCCATTTCTAAAGCCATCATATTCATCATATCATCTTCTCCATTTCTAAAGCCATCATATCATCTTCTCCATTTCTAAAGCCATGATATTCATCATCTCCATTCTTAAAGCCATGATATTCATCATCTCCATTTCTAAAGTCATCATATTCATCATCTCCATTTCTAAAGCCATCATATTCATCATCTCCATTTCTAAAGCCATATTCATCATCTCCATTTCTAAAGTCATCATATTCATCATCTCCATTTCTAAAGTCATCATACTCATCACATCATCTTCTCCATTTCTAAAGCCATCATATTCAATGTTCTTTAAGTGCAATCTGAGGTCAGAAATTAAGCACCCAGCATTGCTTCTGACCTCAGATTACACTTAAAAAACACGCACACAAAAGAGAAGAACCCCCCCTGCTCCCCCCCCCCCCCCCACTCTACTTTACTCCTCACTAAGTTGTACTTACTCTTCTGGGTGATGTGTGCACACTCTGGACACATGCTCTTCCGGCCGTTGTCCACGAAGCCTCTGCACTTGACGTGTGTTCCACTGGACCCACACAAGGTACACAGCACAAGCTCCCACTCACTGCAACACACATTGAGACACTAGACAGCTTATATTAATACTTTGATTTAGTACTAGGCCTAATCCTTACACTTCAAAATCAGATAAGCTGTCACAAATGCCACACATCGAGACATTAGACAGCTTATATCAATACTTTGATTTAGCACTAGGCCTAATCCTTACTTTTTTTTTTTTTTTTAATTGTTACACTTGGATATATTTTCCATCTTTTATTCTATTCATTCATCCATTTATCTATGTACTATTATTATCATTATTGTTTTTTACTATGCTCCCCCCCCCCCCCCCCCCCGTCCGGTATCACTTTATGTGGAAGGACGTAAAATTGAAGACTACTACACTTCAAAATCAGATAAGCTGTTACAAATGCCACACATCAAGACACTAGACAGCTTATATTAATACTTTGATTTAGCACTAGGCCTAATCCCAGGGTTTGCGCTAGGATTTTTTAAAACCGGTACTGCGAGTTGCCATTTCAGAGACATCTTGACCAACTCCCCCAAAATCGGTCCCCAGAAAATAAAATCCGGTACGTACTGTGAACAAAACGAAACTATTCAGTGAGGGGGTGGGGGGAGGGGGGGATTGTTGGGCAGCAAAACTAAATCTAAATTGAACGCGAATCTCTCAGACTTTGACTGCCGTACTGCTTGCTGCCACTCGCTTCTTGGGCATGAAGCCACGAAGGAAATAGGATTTTTTTTCTAGCGCCTGTGCCACTGTCCGTGTCAGTCTGTTGTTTTGCATGGCATCATTCGTGTGACTTATATTCTTCTTTCTTGTTTCTATGCTTAGCGCTCATCTAGATCTTTGTTCATTTTAGATTTGGTTTTCGACTCCTCTCTGAAAGCAACGCGCAAATTCATAGTCATAGACCCTCGCTTTTCGCTTTTCGTAAGAGCAGGTCGTCGTGTGCCGGTGGGAACAGATTACATTTACAAAACTGCATACACACGGGGACTGGATGTGAAAAAGCACAGGAGTGCTTATTCCATTATCCTCGATATAAAAGATTTAAAGAATACAGAATAAATAAATCTAGGCTCCATTTACTCAATGTGAATGGAAATCGCTGTCATGCCGAGAAGAGCGCGAAGCTCTATTCTTTCACAGTAAAGCTTGCTGTTCTGCGTGCTAGGCTAATGAGGCTGGCGTTAAAGATGTTCGTCGGAAGGGGTGGGAAGGGGTAGGTGGGTAAGCACAGTACAGGCCCATGACAGACTGTCAGAAAACGTCACTTCAGACTTTTTTTTTGGAGACGGAAATCTAATCGGTCACAGGCAAACAGAATCGGTACGCGGTACCGGCTGCTTCGAAAATTTTCGGTATTCCCTGTTTACAATCGGTAAAATACCGACAATTACCGGTTATCGCGAACCCTGTAATCCTTACACTTCAAAATCAGATAAGCTGTTACAAATGCCACACAAACACACATTATAAAATACAAACTGTCTATCCATGATAAAAATTCTTTTGACTGTATGGAACATAATATCTATTGCACACAAAAGTATCTAAAACAAAACTGTTTGGGCCAAAGTCAGTACACATAGATCTATAGCCATAATCATCAGGAGAGAACAGGGACCCTCCACTACAGGTGTATCAGTCAGGATGAGGGAAGGGAGGGGTGTTTTTAAAACCATTTTTTAATCATTATTATTTTTAATAATATTATTATTTTGTGCCGTGATACTTATCCCCCATGACTCTTTATGTGACGTTGTGCTTATATGACTAAGAGAACTGCATCCAAGAGGAGAAACTCAGAAAGTCACTACACTTGTTACAAAAAAAAAAAATAAAAATTTCTTTTTAATCACCAACTGCATGAAATTGATGGAAAAAATTCCCAAAACACCACTGAACTCAAAACAGTCATTTGTTTTCCATATGGAGTAACTGGTATGGGAGAAAAAAAATCAATGTCAGCGAGCAGAGGATCATAGTTCATAACTATCATTGTTCATAACTAGGTCAAGACTGACTTCAGACTTGTCTCACTTTAAAAGTTTTTCAAGAGTTTAAACCTCCACAACACACTTACTATCAATATTATGTCTGTAAATAGTATCTACACGTTGTAAACATTCACCATGCATCCATGTCCCAACAAAAAATGTGCAAAAAATGCTTTCTTTTGAAGATTCTTAGCAGCAAAACTCCTCCACCAAACCTCTTGCAACCAAATTAAAAATGGCATCCTGGGACTTCCCTACCAGAAGACTCTCTGTTGCAATGAACCTGTGGGATATGTGAGGGTGACAGTGACCGTTGCTGACCTACTGCCGGCGGTCAGGCTAGGCAGACACAGCTGTCAGAAACACCAGTCAGTCACAGTCAGCTTGGTTTGGGTTGGGTAAGTACTAGGTAGAAAAAAGCTTATAGTTTTGCGCTAAATTAAAATCTCAACATTGACAACCTGACCCCCACCTGCCTAAAATGGCTCCTAGTAGAAAAGTGGGTCAGGTGTATTGGGACTATTTCCTGCAGGGTGACAACTAAGCCTGCAGACAGCAAAAAAAGGTGAAATAGGGGAGGCCTGCTGCACTGGCAGCCATGCTTTCTTCTCAGCATGAACCTCCGCAAAGAGATCCACCCTGCACTGTAAGAGTTGTATCTAACTGCACACGCACACCCCCCCCCCCCCCCCCCCCCCCCCCCTGCAATGCCTCACCTGCCAGCCTGCCCTACATAGCCCCTGCCCTGGGGACACAGGCAGGTGTGGGTGTCACAGTTGTGGTATCGCTCCAGCAACTCCTGGTAGGCATTGGGCTCCAGCTCCCAGGCTGCGTCTCTGTGACACAGCAACAGGGAATGAATCCCACTTTATATACACTACTGTCATCCTCCACACTGCAACAAATTTCACCCAATCCCCGCGTGGCCGCCCCCAAACCTCATGGTAAAAATAGAACTTCCATTTCCAGCCAACGCCTGCATTACACATGCTTACTGTGGGCACCGCCATTGTTGTTCACATAGCAAGACTCTCGCAATAGTTGCTGTCTCTGTGTTAGTGCTGTGTCTGAATCAGTCACGTTTTAAGCAAATTAAGAATTTCCAAAGTTTGCTCAATAAATCTTGCTATCAGCAGTGGTTAAGATGGCTGCTGAGAGAGGATTTGGAAGCCTATTGAGCAGATTTGGAGGTTTTTTCCATTGGAATAGTGTTAAGACTAATACAGAAGATGGGGCAGAGTGGCCTTGATGCTGTTTACAAGTTTGATACAAAAGCTCATGCCTGCCATATTGATAACCAAAAATGATGAGGTATCATGATTAGTTTTTTGGGGGGAGGGGGGGGGGAGCAGTAAACAACGGCATGAATGCAAAAGCGCCTGGCCCAGTGTGTACTTTATTTATTGCAGAATGCGGGAAATAACATTTCTTACAGTAAAATATAATGTAAATATATTTAATCATTTTTTTGTGTAGTGACAATTTAAAGTTGTCCAAGTTACTTCCCTTGATATGATTTGGACAAATGACTGTACTGGGTGACCTCGGGGTGAAGGATCACGGTTACAATTTCACGCCAGAGTTGGATGTGCTGGGCTGCACTTGTGGTGCTCAACAGCAGTCAGACAAAAACGACACACTACTATCTCCATAACTTGTTCAGACTGACTCTCTCATTGACACTTCCCTAACCTGTGATTGGAACAAAACTCTGTATGCCTGAATTTACACAATAGAAACTTCTATTACAAGATTTCTGTGGATAACACCATCAATAGTGTGTGTGTGTGTGTGTGTGTGTGTGTGTGTGTGTGTGTGTGTGTGTGTGTGTGTGTGTGTGTGTGTGTGTGTGTGTGGTGTGTAAGAGTGACAGTCTGTATATTGTTAAAATTTTAGAAACCAGAACATGTTAAAAACCTGAAAACCAGAACTGCAGGGCAAAAGGAAAGGCTGGCATCTCTGTTGACTCTTCATTTTACCTTCAAACTTTTTCCTCCATCTTTCTCAGCGGCCACATTAAAAGTTAAAAAATCTAAGAAACACAAGCTGTCAAGAGCAAAACACAGACTACAGACAAGACAAGACACTACAGACAA
Organism: Stramonita haemastoma; assembly: GCA_030674155.1. Classification (NCBI taxonomy): domain Eukaryota; kingdom Metazoa; phylum Mollusca; class Gastropoda; order Neogastropoda; family Muricidae; genus Stramonita; species Stramonita haemastoma. The sequence goes on from CM060320.1 coordinate 753,423, forward strand.
GACAGACTACAGACAAGACAAAGACTACAGACAAGACAAAGACTACAGACAAGACACAGACTACAGACAAGACACAGACTACAGGCAAGACAAGACACAGACTACAGACATGACAAAGACTACAGACAAGACAAAGACTACAGACCAAGACAAAGACTACAGACAACACAGACTACAGACAAGACACAGACTACAGACAAGACACAGACAAGGCAAGACAGACTACAGACAAGACAAGACAGACCACAGACAAGACACAGACAAGACAAAGACTACAGACATGACAAAGACTGCATACAAGACAAGACAAAGACTACAGA
>CM060320.1:763742-766242 GCA_030674155.1 Stramonita haemastoma
AAGAACGAAAACTGAACTTGATTTCTAACCAATGAATTCTTTTTCAGATCAAATCTAACTTGGCTGACAATTTCAGAATGAGAATTCGACAAAACACTTTGCAATCTGACAAGATTTAGGCTGTTACTGTACTATAAGTAAGAGATACATTTTAACAGATCATATGATTAAACAAAAGGGCCTGGTGTGGACCCAGAAAATATGTTAGAACATAGACATTTCTTCAAAAAAGGAAATGTGTTAAAAAATTCTACAAAATCACATATTATGATACAAACAAAAAAGAAAGAAACCACATGACAAATTGTAATACCTGTACTGCTGTAGTGACTTACCATGCAAAAGTAATGAATAGAAATGCCCGACTTTCGGAGCATCTTCCCATAAGCCTCCTCATTCTCTTCCGAAGAATAGCAGAAGACACATTCTGTACCACAGACAATTCAAACAATTATATATATATAATATATATATATATATATATATATATATATATATATATATATATATATATATATATATATATATATATATATATATATATAATTCACTTATTCAGTACTTACCACTGAGAGTAAGAAAGAGACTAGTTATCATTATCAATTAATTTTTGTGTTCTAAGTCATTTTTTTAGACTCGTTCTTGAATATCAATTACCATATCATTCATAAAACTAAAAGCAATGTCAAGTAGCATTACTGAATATTTTTTTAATTTATTTTTGTTTTTAATGAAGTATCAGCAAATGCTAACACCTCAAAGAAAATAGGCTTATCAGGTTATCCAGAATAGATTTAGACTTTTGGGAAAAAAAATTTAATTCTGCCTCTAGTATAAATTGATTTAAAAATATAATAATAATAATAATAAATAATAATAATAATAATAATAATAATAATAATAATAATAATAATAACAATAAAATAATAATAATAATAATAATAATAATAAATAATAATAATAATAATAATAATATAATAACTTTCTTGCCCTGCCACAAAAGTTTTTAGTTTTTAAAACAAGTTGACTTAATCAATGCAAAACTTCCTCAATCATGACAAAGTCTAACATGATCAGTTTTATTGTTGTGGATGATAAATGAATAGAGATCTTGTACACTATTATTTAACTTTTATACACTTTTTTTGTAAACTTTCATAATTATGAATTTATGAGCAAAGTAATACAGCATATAAAGAACAAACAAAAAAATGTTAATCTCCAGCCCCCCCCCACCTTGTAATTTGACAATTACCCTCAACAATGCCCTATCCCACCATGACCATGGTCTTTCTTTGCTTTTTGTTTTGGTTATTAGTTGGGCAAACTTTTTTTTTAATACAAATTGCCATTTATTGCTAAGTCTGAGTTACCAGAATTAATAAATTAACCTAACTTTCCATCCCTCCCTCCAGTCCTGATGCCAACACTGAAACAGGTGCTCACCCTGTGGGGTTCCATCAGTCTTGTCTTTGGGGCCCATCTTTACAGACTGCAACATAGTGCTATACAAATAATCTGTAAAACTAGATCCATGCACTACTATAGGCATAATGATAATCATGATAAAGCCATCTTGAAGGTGTAATATTTCAATGTGCAAACTTTATAAATGATGCACACACAAGTTATAAATTATGTGACCCTCCACCACATAAGGAGTCGCATTGCACCAGAGGTCAATTTTTAGTTATTGACATGTTAGTGATCTGCAATAAAGAAAGTGGCTATACAGTAGAAAAAACAGATTGAAAATCAGACAATTCTATGAAAAGTTATTAAAAGTTGAAATGATAGCAGGAAATGATAAAACAAGAAATGGACAGGTTTAGCATGATAATAAATGGTCAGAATTAGGGCTTGGGTATTTTTAAAGCACGTTTAAAAGCAAAAGGACACAAAACTATGACTTGATATTTCATTACAAGGTAGAATAATGGCTATAGATTTATAATCAATCAAAACATGAAAATTGCCTATTTCAATTTGACCCCACCTGCCTTTAATGGCTTCTAGCGGAAAAGTGGGTTATGTGCTAAGCAACTCATTTCGTGGTGGAGCGTCACATATATTATATACTGCCAAAAGCCGAAAAGGTCATCATGGCAAGTGGACATAAGGGGGTTGAAAATAAAGTAAATTGGAAAACTTATGCTAATTGTATTAATTTCTGAAAAGGAACACTTACAATCATTATACATAAGAGGAAAACCAAAAAGATAATCTGAGTTTTAGTTTGGGAAAAAATAGCATCTGAAATTTAGTTTGACTGGCCTGTTCCAGCTCAGTGATTACAACCAACTACTTAAAATAATCTAGGTCTGTTTATCAAATGCACAGGTATTAATTTTTTTTTTTTTTTTTTTACAGATTTGATAAGATTAATTTCATATCAATGTAAATAACCAGAAAAAAAATTCCTTGAAATAATTAATGGGCCATGAAAAGCTGTTTGTGTGGTAATCAGTGAAGTGCAACATCCACCAGTTTTCTGCAGCTG
>CM060320.1:771242-773742 GCA_030674155.1 Stramonita haemastoma
AAAGTATACTGGCACTGGTTGTAAATCCATCTATCAGATGAACAATAATATAAACACGTGGTATCGATAAAAATGCTAGTAAACAAAAAACAAAAAAAATACATACCCCGGATCGACGGACGACGTGACCAATGTCCGAAAATCGTCAACGTTATTCATGGGAGAGTTTGCACGAAAGCACTGTGGTTAAAGTGCATCAAAATAATCAAACAGCGTTCTCCTTAGCACACTGATGACACCTTTAATACGTTGACGGTGCATAACATGCTAAATCAGTCCGGATACTCTGATCTCTAGGCCTAGTCCAACAAAATCGGCATCAAACAACATCAAGGTCCCGCCTTTTCTCGTATGAGAACGGAAAGTCAGTGGCCACACACCCGCATTTCTCTACCCTGCCCATAAACACATAATTTTATGTATACAGTATTTATCATTGTATCTTCAAAAATAAAACAACCAGAGTTATTGTGAAAGACTTATCATCTGGATCAAAACTGATAAATATGGTAAGCCAGACTTATTACTTTCTTTGTTTCAGCAGACACTGTTACTCACCATTCTTTTGTCGTCTGCTAGCTTCCTAACATCAGTAGCCTATACATGGGCACCTTCTCATGGCTGTCTGGCACGGCTTATTTCCTCAGTAGTATGATAACTATATAGACGAAGACTTTGTAGATCGTAAAAATACTTTTGAAATGACCAAAATGTTTGTCCAAGTTTCACTATCTATCTATTGTATACGAGGGGGACGGATAGCCTGGTGGTCAGAACATCCTGCTGGCAATTTGACGACCCGGTTCGAGTCTGGTCGAGGAGATTTTTCTCCTGGAGTTAACATCAGTGCTGACTCCACTCTCCCCAAAAGTCCTTCGGATGAGACTTTAAACCGAGGCCCCGTGTGCGAACACACGCAGAACATCTTGCGCACACGTTAAATCCTGTTCCGCTTTTCGTAAGAGTAGGCCATCGTGTGCCGGTGGGAACAGATGACATTTACAAAACTGCATACACACGGGGACCGGGTGGAAAAAAAGCACAAGAGTGCTTATTCCATTATTCTCGATATAAAAGAATAAATCCAATCGAAATGGAAAAAAAAAAATCTATAGTGGGTTGATAGATTTTCCATAATGATGGATGCAGGAAGGACGGTGGCAGGATGGTTAAGACGTTCGCCTGCCAATATGTAAACCGTGAGTTTCTGGGTTCCTACCCAGCCTGCCCTTTCTTCCCAGTTTGAAGAAAAATCGAACTGAATGTCAAAGTCATTCGGATGAGACTCGAAACCGAGGCCCCGTGTGCGAATGCACACAGAACTTCTTGCGCACACGTTAAAACCCCGTTCCACCTTTCGGAAGAGTAGGCCATCATGACAAAATTATAACAAACCAGCATGCACACAGGTGTGTTTAGACACCATCCCTGAGGACAAAATGGGGAGTTGGAGTCCCAGGGCGGCTCGGGGCTGTAGGTATATGGCAACGTTCTGGTGGCTCCTGCGACGGTTCTGGAACCATTCATATTGGTCATTGCCTTTCCAATAGATCATTCCAGTACCGTGGAGAGGGGGGGGGGGGGGGCGGTCTGCTGCATGGGTAACAGCTTGCCCTCCATACATACTTGCCCAGGCTTTGCACTCTAGTCTTTAGAGTGCAACTCCATAGTCTTCCGAGATTGACGGGTGCCTACTACTGGATGCAGCATCTCTAGATGCCAGAGAACTTTTACTATTGGGAGATTTTCACGTGAATCTTCCTAAACCCCACCCTTTGTGGATAAACAAATTAAATTCCTATAATCTCTTGCAAATTATTGACACACCAACGCGCTTAGCCTCCTCCAGTGCAACTCTCATTGGCCATGTAGCCTATATGTAACTAATAAGCAAAATATCAAAGAAATATGTGTTCCTAACTGTGGCTGCAGTGACCACCTTCCTACCTGTTTAACATGGAACAACAACAAAATAAGGGGAATAAAAATTTCCATAGCTGGTCACAAGGAAGTCACTTATAGATCATTTAATAAATTTGATGAAAATAAATTTCTTGCTGACTTGCTAAATTCCTCAATTAATCATGTTTTTAACTTTACTGACCCAGAGAAAGCCATACATTTTTGGCTAGAGACATTTACCTCAGTCTATGATAAACATGCTCTTTTCAAAACCCGAAGAGTGAAGCATGCAACACAACCTAAATGGATGACAACTGAGATTCTAAAAGAAACTTATTTAAGAGATGATCTATTAAAAGCAGGGAAAATGGAAGAATTTAAAGAACCATTATACAAAGTAAACTCATTAAAATGTAAAGCCAAACAAAAATATTTCCAAAATCTTGCCTCATCGAAACACAATCCTAAAGCTGTTTGGCAGGCTATCAATCAATTAACCAACAAGTACCCAACTCAACAACCCATTGCTAATAACATTTCCCCAGATGATCTCAAAAATTATTTTACCACCATAGCTGAAACAGCTATAAAATGAGAT
>CM060320.1:778742-821242 GCA_030674155.1 Stramonita haemastoma
CCAATGTTGACTGATCCTTTATGGTGTTCCAGTGCATCAGCCATGATTATCTCAAGAAAGATGTTGAAAAGAGTGGGTGAGAGTAGACAGCCCTGCCTTACTCCAACTGTTGTTCGAAACCACTCTTCAATGTTGCTGTTGTAGTACACTGTACTGGTGGCCTTGTTGTACAGCTCTTTGATGACTCTGATCAAGTTTACATTGATGCTGTACAAATTCATTGTTGCCCACAAAGCTGCAAGCCACACCCTGTCGAATGCCTTCTTAAAATCAATAAATACGTGGTAGAGGTCTTGTTGGTGTTGGAGGTAGGCTACCGCTCACGGAGTATTCTGAGGTTGAATATCTGTTCAGTTGTGCTACGCCCTGCTCTGAAACCTGCTTGTTCCTCAGCAATGATGGTCTCTGCTTGTGGCTTCAGTCTGTTCAATATTATCTTCAACATGACCTTGCTTGAGTCGCATATGAGGCTGATTGTGTGGTAATTCTGGCACTGCTGTAGATTTCCTTTCTTGGGGAGGGTGATGATGAGTGACTGTGTCCAAGGTGTTGGCCTTTTTCCTGTCTGCCAGATCATGTTGCAGATTTTAAGTAGAGCGTCGATCATGGCTTCCCCTACAGCTTGAACCAACTTAGCAGGGGTGTTGTCAGCCCCTGCTGACTTCCCCCTTTTCAGCGATCTGACTGCTGTTTCCATCTTCTCTCGGGGGATAGGGTGGCTGTCTGTATCTGTGCTTGTGGGGACATTGAGGACTTCTGGATCTCCTGTGGTGTCATAGTTATACAGGTCGGAGCAGTATTCTGTCCACCTGTTCAGAATATCCTGGTCATCAGGGAGCCACTTTCCATTCTTGTCCTGGATTGTTGAGCTTCTTCCCTGTTTTGTGCCAGTCAGGTCTTTTACCAGTTGATATGCTTTCTTGCTGTTGTTTTTCTTGATGTTTTCTTCAATGTCCTGGCACTGTTCGCCAATCCATTTCTCCTTTGCTTCTGTCATGGACTTCCTGACTCTTTTGTTGACTGCCCTATAATTATTGTTCTGCTCTCTCTATGGTTTCATTTTTCTTTTTCTTCAACCCTCTACGTCTGTCACATAGCTGTAAGATGTTAGGTGTGACACAAGGTTTTTTGACTGGTCGATGTTTGTCAAGAATTTCGCTTGCTGTTTCAGTCACTGCTGTGTTGAAACCATCCGTCAAGTTGCACTATACGGTATCAATAAAACTTTGACCCAGAGGCTAAGACTGGAGTGCGGCCATCACCACAGAATGGATTCCTGTGCTCGTAAATGGATGACGTAGTCAATACACTTTCGCTCACACCGAAAGCATGGCGACTCCTACCAAGGTGCGTTTTAAGTATAATCGTTGATAAAATTAAACTGTTAGGTATGTCACAGAGCAAAATTGCTGGTCATTCAAGATGCATGTATTGGAATACATTGATTTGAAACGATTTTGTAAGTGCGCGCACGCGCCCGTGTGTGTGTGTGTGTGTGTGAGTATGTCTATGTGTGTGTGTGTTGTGTGTGTGTGTGTGTGTGTGTTGTGTGTGTGTGTGTGTGTGCGCGCGCGCGCGTGCGTGTGTGTGCATGTGTGTGCGCGTGCGTGCGTGTGTGTACATTCGAATTTGCTATAACCATAAATTGTTGATTGCTTGTGTGTTGTATAGGTCGAATGCAAGGGCTTATTTGTTAAATTACAAGATATAGCCTATATAAATTCCATGTATTATTATTATTATTATTATTATTATTATTATTATTATTATTATTATTATTATTATTATAAAACGATTTCATATACTGTTGTTTTTTATATTCTGCATGGCCCCCTTTTTTTTTGGCAGTATTTAATATTTTGTGTAGCATTTGCCCTTAGAGCAACTTCTAATATATTGAAAATCCGGGAATTAAACAGCAAGAATCAGAATCTATTTATGTTAGCAAAACATGCTGGCCAAACACACACACACACACACACACACACACACACACACACACACACACACACACACACACACACACACTCACACACACATCTGTTGAGTGGGTTTTTTGGCTGTTTTTGTTGTTATTGTTGCTTGTATTATCTATAGACATTTTATTTTTAAGGGTGTTGCTAAAATCTGATGTGGTGTTTATTTGTGCTGATCACTTTCAGTTGGAGTTTGCTGTACAAATGACATGCCAGGACTGTGTGGTGTTTATTTGTGCTGATCACTTTCAGTTGGAGTTTGCTGTACAAATGACATGCCAGGACTGTGTGGTGTTTATTTGTGCTGATCACTTTCAGTTGGAGTTTGCTGTACAAATGACATGCCAGGACTGTGTGGTGTTTATTTGTGCTGATCACTTTCAGTTGGAGTTTGCTGTACAAATGACATGCCAGGACTGTGTGGACGCGGTCAGCAAAGTCCTTCAGGAAACTTCAGGTTTGTGTCCAGGAGTGTGTCTACAGTGGTTTTAAAAATTTTTTTTTTTATTTTCTTTGTACTTTTTTTTTTTTTTTTAGGATAATGGAATAAACACTAATCATGTCATGTACTTTTTTACATCCAGTCCCCATGTGTATGCAGTTTTGTAAATTTTTGTCATCTGTTCCCAAACTCTGTGTGTGTGTGTGTGTGTTTGTGTGTGTGTGTGTGTGTGTGTGTGTGTGTGTGTGTGTGTGTGTGTGTGTGTGTGTGTGTGTGTGTGAGTAGAACACTGTATAGCACTAGTAGTAATGGTAGTAGTAGAAGTAGTTGTAGTAGTACAGGTAGAACTTTGTAATATCAGTAGTAAGTCTTCTGCAACTATACACATTTCCTCAGGCATAAACCGAACACACACACACACACACACACACACACACACACACACACACACACACACACACACACACACACACACACACACACACACACTCTCTTTCTCTCTCTGTGTCTCTCTCTCTCACCTACACACCCTAACCAGGGTTCGCAATAACCGGTAATTGCTGGTATTTTACCGATTGTAAACAGGGAATACCGAAAATTTTCGAAGCAGCCGGTACCGCGTACCGATTCTGTTTGCCTGTGACCGAGATTTTCGTCTCAAAAAAAAAAGTGTGAAGTGACTTTTTCTGACAGTCTGTCATGCGCCTGTACTGTGCTTACGCACCTACCCCTTCCTATCCCTTCCGATGAACCTCTTTGGCGCCAGCCTCATTTAATTAGCCTAGCACGAAGTACAGCAAGCTTTACTGTGAAAGAATAGAGCTTCGTGCTCTTCTCGGCATGACAGTGACTTCCATTCACAATGAGTAAATGGGGCCTAGATTTATGTATTCTTTATTCTTTTAAATCGAGGATAATGGAATAAGCACTCCTGTGCTTTTTTACATCCAGTACCCGTGTGTATGCAGTTTCTAAATGTCATCTGTTCCACCGGCACACGATGGCCTGCTCTTACGAAAACGAAAAGCGGAGGGTCTGTGACTAAGAATTTGCGCGTTGCTTTGAGAGAGGAGTCGAAAACTACATCTAAATTGAACGAAAGATCTAGATGAGCGCTAAGCATAGAATCAAGAAAGAAGAATATAAGTCACACGAATGATGCCATGCAAAACAACAGACTGACACAGACAGTGACACAGGGGCTAGAAAAAAATCCTGTTTCCTGCCTGGCTTCGTGCCCAAGAAGTGAGTGGCAGCAGCACGGCAATCAAAGTCTGAGAGATTTGCGTTCAATTTAGATTTAGTTTTGCATCCGAACAATCCCCCTCTCCCCCTCCCCCACCCCCTCACTGAATAGTTTCGTTTTGTTCACAGTACGTACCGGATTTTATTTTCTGGGGATCGATTTTGGGGGAGTTGGTCAAGATATCTCTGAAATGGCAACTCGCAGTACCGGTTTTAAAAAATCCTAGCGCGAACCCTGACCCTAACACTCAGACTACATTCATACTGTGACTCATAACTGTAGAGCAGATGTGAACAAGTGTCCATCGATGTGTTGGAAAAGCTGTTTCTACTTATCTGCATGTTCTTTGTCCATAAAAGAAGAGAGGATGCCTGAATGGCTAATCTGATGTAAACATTGCACGGACAAGGCAATGAACAGAACCTGCTGATGAATGGGGGACCCTAGCACTCCACTGTCTGACCACACACTGCTGAAGCGGAGCAGGAACAGTCAGCTTGTCTGTGGGAGGGAGGGTGTGTCAGTGCCTGTACTGCACACTGCTGAAGTGGAGCAGGAACAGTCAGCTTGTCTGTGGGAGGGAGGGTGTGTCAGTGCCTGTACTGCACACTGCTGAAGTGGAGCAGGAACAGTCAGCTTGTCTGTGGGAGGGAGGGTGTGTCAGTGCCTGTACTGCACACTGCTGAAGTGGAGCAGGAACAGTCAGCTTGTCTGTGGGAGGGAGGGTGTGTCAGTGCCTGTACTGCACACTGCTGAAGTGGAGCAGGAGCACTCAGCTTGTCTGTGGGAGGGAGGGTGTGTCAGTGTCTGACCACACACTGCTGAAGTGGAGCAGGAACAGTCAGCTTGTCTGTGGGAGGGAGGGTGTGTCAGTGCCTGTACTGCACACTGCTGAAGTGGAGCAGGAACAGTCAGCTTGTCTGTGGGAGGGAGGGTGTGTCAGTGCCTGGCTGTGGCAGTGGGAACACCTGCAGCAAGACGAGGGAAAATAAAGAGGGGTTGGGCATGGCTACATGTGATGTATATTCTTTGCCTGTCCACTCTGTAGACGTGAGCAGCCATATGAAGGCACTTGAACATAGTGTAGCCTTGGATCACTGACTGCTGACCTGTATGACCTTTGGTCACTGACTGCTGACCTGTGTGACCATTGGTCACTGACTGCTGACCTGTGTGGCAGTATGAAGGTACCTGTGTATAGTGTGACTTTTGATCACTGAATGCTGACCTGTGTGACCTTTGATCACTGACTACTGACCTGTGTGACCTTTGATCACTGAATGCTAACCTATGTGACCTTTGATCACTGACTGCTGACTTGTGTGACCTTTGATCACTGACTGCTGACCTGTGTGACCTTTGATCACTGACTGCTGACCTGTGTGTCCTGCAGGTGTGGAGCTGAAGCAGGTGAAGCTGGACACTGGGCAGGTGATCGTGGAGAGCACGCTGCCTTCAGAGGAGGTCAAGGCCATTCTGGAGTCCACCGGCAGGCTGGCTGTCCTGCTGGGGATGGGGGGATCCGAGGGTGAGGGGATGTGGACTGGGGGGGGGGGGGGGGGGATTGAAGGGTTGAGGGGGATGTGGACTTTGGGGGGGGGGATTGAAGGGTGAGGGGATGTGGACTTGGGGGGGGGGATTGAAGGGTGAGGGGATGTGGACTTGGGGGGGGGGATTGAAGGGTGAGGGGGATGTGGACTTTGGGGGGGGGGGATTGAAGGGTGAGGGGATGTGGACTTGGGGGGGGGGGATTGAAGGGTGAGGGGTGATGTGGACTTGGGGGGGGGGGATGGGGTGAGGGGTGGATGGGGGATGTGGACTTGGGGGGGGGGGGATTGAAGGGTGAGGGGATGTGGACTTTGGGGGGGGGGGGATTGAAGGGTGAGGGGGGAATGGACTTTGGGGGGGGGGATACGAGGGTGAAGGGGACTTCTTGCTGGGACTGTGGACTTTTTTTGGGGAAGGGGTGTTGTTAATTGTGTGTGTGCATACTTGTGTGGAGAGGGGATGGGAATGGGTTTATTGTGTACATGGGGTAGGGGAAATATGAGAGAGTGTGTGTATATGTAGGGAGGGGTGGGTGGAGGGAAAGATTAGAACCTTGCTTGTGGGTTTCATGTATTTAAACATGTGTTCACTACAAACACTCTCGCAGACATGCACGCATGCACACACACATACACACATGCATGCACGTACGAACACGCGTGCACACACACACACACACACACACACACACACACACACACACACACACACACACACACACACACCACACACACATACACCACACACACACACACACACACACACACACACACACACACACACACACACACACACACACACACACACACCACACACACACACACACACACACACACACACACACACACACACACACACACACCACACACACACACTCACACACACACACACACACACACACACACACACACACACACACACACACACACACACACATACACACACACTTTTTAAAAATATAAAGTATGAATTGAAGTATAGAGATATTTTAATCTGACATAAATTGCTTATTGACATTTTATGGATTCTTTTTTTTAAAGTCTTAAATAATGGTTTTTGGTTACATTGTATCTGATATAAGCATATGTGTGTGTGTGTGTGTGTGTGTGTGGAGGGGGGGGTTGTTGTTTGTTTGTTTTTTTGTTTTTTTTTTGTTTTTTTGACACTATATGATTTTTTAAAGACTCAAAATGTATGCATGTACGTACGAGTATACGTGCAGAGTGGATGAGTGCAAACCGTGTGTGTGTGTGTGTGTGTGTGTGTGTGTGTGTGTGTGTGTGTGTGTGTGTGTGTGTGTGTGTGTGTGTGTGTGGGGTGTGTGTGTGTGTGTGTGTGTGTGTGTGTGTGTGTGTGTGTGTGTGTGTGTGTGTGTGTGTGCGTGCGTATGAATTTTGAGTGGGAGTGTGTTTTTTGTGTGTGTGTGTGTGTGGTGTGTGTTTTTTTTGTTTTTTTTTCTCCTCTTATGGTTGTTTTAGTTGCTATTGTTGTTGCTTGTTTTATCTATAGACATATTCTATTTTAAGGTTGTTGAAATCATGTTAGCTAATTAATGTTGGTGAAATGTTTGTTTTTGTTTTATTTGTTTCTTCGTTTATTTTTTCCCCTTTTCTTTCTTTGTTGGTTTTATTGTTTTGCTAGGGATTTTCTGCTTTGATTTTTGTTGGTTTTTTGTGTTGCTTTATTTTGTTTTTTGCAGTTGTTTTGATTTTGTTTTTCTTTTCTTTAGATAGATGGCTTGATGGAAAAAAGCAAATCGATGCTTACTCAATGTACCATCTGGAAATAAAAATTTGATTGATTGATTGACACACACACCACACACACACACACCACACACACACAGAGACAGACTTCAGTATTTAGTTTCATGGGTGCTGACCCCCAGTGTGGCGGGTGGCTGTGGTGCAGAGAGTCAGTGGGGGGCAGCTGTGGCGGCCATGGACATCGGCAGCTCCGTGATGCGCGGCGTGGTGCGTCTGGCGCAGGTGAGCAGAGACACGTGTGTCATCGAGGGCACCGTGGACGGCCTGCCCCCAGGGCGACACGCGCTGTGTGTGCACGTACACTGGAGACGTGTCCCGAGGCTGTGCCAGGTCAGGGCCTCAGCACAGGCCACGCTTGTGCTCCCCACTGTTCTGTCTTTCTCACTACAGACCCAGGATAGGTACTATCGTTGCTGGATTGCTTGTGCTCCCCACTGTTCTGTCTTTCTTACTACAGACCCAGGATAGGTACTATCGTTGCTGGATGGCAGACTTCCCCTTGGCTTTGAATAAAAAAAAAATTCCAGTCATGCAGAAGCTGTGTTGCTGAATGCGTTTGACCAAAATAGGAATCAGTGTAGGGGTAGGTGTGTCACTGCTTAGTTATGGCTTCTCTTCATTGATTTTGCTGGACTTTTATTTCATTGGGGGGTTGGATTTGTTTGTTGTTAGGTTCGGGGTTTTGTTGTTTTTTGTTGTTGTTGTTGTGTTGTTGTTGTTGTTTTTTTTTTTTTGGGGGGGGGGGGGGGCGTTGCTGAATGAACAAAGCATTTTCAGCTTTTCTGTGATGCATTTCAGTATTTGTTGGAATTTTTAGTGTCAAATTTTTTCCAGACTGTTAGCAAACAGGCTCATCCATTCAATCAATGGATGGTGGTGTATGCCACCTGAAAAAGAAGTCACATGATCTTGAGAACCAATCAGCTTCTTTGTTAACATTTAGAAGCCAACCAGAGCCTTGGGCTAAAGATGTATGCCTTCTGTAGAGAAGATGTTGGTTTTGTGAAGAAGAAAGAACAGGTAGAGTAAATAGGAAAACAATGTGAGGTGGTTTTGTGGATTACAATCAGAAGTTAAGGGTAATCTATATGGAAATCCCTTTCAGTGGTCCAATGTGAGGTGGTTTTGTGGATTACAATTGGAAGTTAAGGGTAATCTATATGGAAATCCCTTTCAGTGGTCCAATGTGAGGTGGTTTTGTGGATTACAATTGGAAGTTAAGGGTAATCTATATGGAAATCCCTTTCAGTGGTCCAATGTGAGGTGGTTTTGTGGATTACAATAAGGAGTCACGGGTAATGGATATCATTTTTCAGCTGTCCAATGTGTGGTGGTTTTGTGGAATGCAATCCAGAGTTAAGGGTAATCTACATGGATATCATTTCAACTGTCCAAGGTGCTGCACAGGATAAGTTAATCTGCAAGGCTCAGTTTCAAGAAAAGAGGTAAAGTTTGTTTCCATGAATGACAGTAATCTGGAAGTTGCAAAAATGTTGACAGCTAAATCTAACAGTTCCACTTCCAGGGGACAGATGAGGAAAGCATGAATCCCCTTGGAGATAGCTCCATATGCAAAAAGGGAAATGTGACATGAGTTTTCAGGCGTGTGATGGAGATAGTTCCATATGCATATAAAGAATGTAACATGAATTTCCAGATGTATAATGGAGATAGTTCCATAGGCATATAAAGAATGTGACATGAATTTCCAGATGTATAATGGAGATAGTTCCATAGGCATATAAAGAATGTGACATGAATTTCCAGATGTATAATGGAGATAGCTCCATATGTGAAAAGAGAAATGTGGCATGAGTTTCCAGATATATAAATAAAAAATCCTAAAATGGACATGGCGTGTATCATACTAGGCAGAGAATATCAGGGTGTTTGTTTTTTCTATATTCTTTTATTTTGAGGATTGTGGAATAAGCACTTGTGTGAGTTTTTTTTACATCCAGTCCCTGTATGCATGCAATTTTATCATTTTTGTCATCCATTCCCACTGGCACATAATTGCCAACTCTTCCAAAAAGCAGAACTTGTTTTAACATGTGTGCAAGATGTTCTGCGTGCATTCACACTCGGGACCTTGGTTTATGGTCTCCTGTTAAGGACTTTAGGTGGGAGTGGAGTTGGCACTGATGTTAAAAAACTCTGTTCTGTGACCACGATGGTCATGGGGAAAAGACAAGGGACACATTGGTCAACAGTGTTCTCCAGGCTGGTCTGTCTGTCTTTAGCCTTTCTCAGCAACACAGCCACGTCAAGGCTGGTCCAGTCTTTTAGGATAAGATGAAGAACATCAAGGGTATATAGGCCTAGATAACACAGAATCTTTGCAAGCAACTATTTGACACTAATTCCAAGACTGGGATTAAGTTAACAGATGGGGGCAAGAGCTGAACAGTTAATGCCAACACTTACTGTTTGTTTTCAACCAGCCACCGTGATGCAGTGGTTTGTAGGCTGCATTCCCAGCTGGAAGATCTTGGGTTTGAATCCCATCACAGGATTTTTTGGGCTGTGGCCAGTTTGTGCCCAGAGCAAAACAGATTGAGACCATGCAGGAAAACATTGTATATTTGATTAAGAGGTATGAATTTGGGAGTGTTACTTCAATTGGCTGACCAGCTCTGCAGGTGTCTGTACCTCTCAGGTCTAGTTGATGGGGTTTTTTTATGGCTGGCATTGGGAATATGCTTTCAGATATCACTCAGTAATGAAAGCAAACACTAACACACACGTGCATGCACACACTGAAAGTACCAATTAAATGTTATTTTTCATATGCAGACTGTTGTTGCTTCGATTTTACATCTGTTCACTCAAAGTGATATTAGACGATGGGAAGGGAAGGGGAGGGTCTAGTATGTTGATGGGTGTGTCTTTTTCTTAATAATGTATACAGTACATAGATTTGGGCTAAACAGAAATAACAACAAGTAAATACATAACAAATGCTAGTATGACTTAAAACTATAACAAATTTCCTAAAGAACTATTCATTAAAGATTTTGTTATACGAAATGCCAAATTAAGATTTAAAAAAAAAAATGCAGACTGTAATGAATTATAGGTGTTATATAATTCTCCTTATCCTGTTTTGATTTTAAAAAGAATAACTTTTTTCTTTTTTTCTTTCTTTTTTCACACAGCTGCGGTGAGGTACTTGGGTTTGGCCTAACCAAGAAAGTAAGTCCTGTTGGCTTGTATCTTGTGGTTTGAAAAGTGATTTGTACATGTATGTCAAAGATCTACACATTGTGCAGTGTACTCATGATGTAAAACGGTGGGGTTCTTATGTGTTTAACCCATCCCTCTTTCTGTCTTTTTCTCCTGTGCTGTGTTTTGTATTTTGTATCACTTTATGTCACAGCAGATTTCTCTGTGTGAAATTCGGGCTGCTCTCCCCGGGGAGAGCGCATCACCACAAGTGCAGCGCCTACCCATTTATTTTCTTTTTCCTGTATGCAAATGTATTTTGTTTCCCTGTGTGTGTATGTGTGTGTGTATGTGTGTGTGCCCGCGCACACGCGTGCATGCATGAATGCATGCGAGTGTGCGTGTATGTGTCTGAGAGAGAGAAAGTTTTGATACTGGAGGAGAGTCTCATAAATTGTTGGCAGGAGCCGTTAGAAAGTCAGACCTGTGCACCCCCTTACTACTGATTTCAGTATTTTCATGGCAATTTTCAGTATTTTTCACCGAGTTTCAGTATTTTTGCGCATTGCTCGTGACACACTTTTTCAACATGAAGCAAAAACGTCTTTTTTTTAATTGGGTTTTTGTATCTGTATTTCTTTGCTCATCCCCCTTCCAATTTCTTTCCATTGTACAAAAGCTCATAAGCTTTTTCTTTTATCAACTAGCAAATCTGGACAGGTCTGATGACTTCATAAGTGATGTAATATACAGAGCGTAGAATTGGGAGATAAAAAAAAAGAAGAAAAAAAAGAGGAAATTAAGCCGGGGTCCAGGGGCCGCTTAGGCCCCGGTGGGGTCCAGGGGCAAAGCCCTGCTGGGGGGCCCAGGGGGGCAAAGCCCCCTGGCTGAAAACGATTTTTCACATTTTAAAGGCAGTTTGGAGGCCTCTACAGGCACCATTTTGTGCAATGTGGAGGCATGTGTGTGTGTGTGTGTGTGTGTGTGTGTGTGTGTGTGTGTGTGTGTGTGTGTGTGTGAGAGAGAGGAGAGAGAGAGAGAGAGAGAGAGAGAGAGAGGAGAGAGAGAGAGAGAGAGAGAGAGATCTTCCATAAAGAGCCACCAGAGTATGTCAAACTTGTTTTAAAAAGATCTATTCTGGGTAGCGGTAATATAAGTTTGTGTGTATCACTGTGATGGTTAATGGAAAACGTGGAGAGAGAGAGAGAGAGAGAGAGAGAGAGAGAGAGAGAGAGAGAGAGAGAGAGAGAGAGAGAGAGAGAGATCAATACACTCTCTGGTGAAGATTTAAGAAGATCCTATGCCTTTCTCATTTTATTTTTAATCTGATTTCGGAGTGGACTCACCATGACAGTTTGCATGGCCAGAAAACAAGTGCTGTGTATGTGTGTGCTCTGCTGCTGTCCAGTACAGCACCAGAGCGGAAGCCGTGTTCGGTATGATATAACTTCAGAGCGAGTCTTAATGTAACTTCAGAACAAGTCACTTTGCCGTTTTAACGATCAACTGATTTTTCGAAGATGCGAGAAATTTTACTGTTCCATGATTTTCCAAGAAATCAGCGCTTCTATAAATGAAGAGCCGTGGTTTGCTATGTTCCGACCGCATTCCAATTTTCGACACCACTTGCGAATGAAAGTTCAACTTTCACTAGCGAGTAGGCGTGATGCGAGAGACGTAGGGCAGGTTTCAAAGTAGCGCAGGTTTCAAACCTTACTCGGCAAAACGAACAGCCAATTTTGCTGCTTATGCATCTATATCGGCAACTGTACCTCTTTTACCCCATCCTGGCCTGTTAGCGTCATTTTGCATTCACTCCGCGTCTTTCTTTGCTTATAAGTGTATCAGTTTGGTCTGTTTCTCTGCGAAAGTTTATACCACTTTCCGCCATTTTGTTTTGAAGATACTGTTGTGGGCATGCGTCATCAGGGGAGATAAGTAACTGAACGATAGGGCCTAGCAGACGACATAACGCGAGATGAACGGCATCGCTGAACGATAGAAGACGTTTTCGATTTCCGGATTTTTTGTTGACAAAAATCGGATTTTGATTAATAAAATCGTATTTCCGTATTTTCCAACTTTTTCCGGAACAAATACGGAAAAATACGGAAGGTGCACAGGTCTGGAAAGTGTTACAGTGAACTAGGAAAGAGGACAGGAGACTGAGACTTGAGCTAGGAAAGAGGACAGGAGACTGAGACTTGAGATACCTCAGACAGTAAACAAAAGAGGCCAGTCCCTTAAGAATAGTTTTTCCTGAAAACAACAAAGTCAGATAATATGTAACTGATCTGAGACTGGCAGTTATGCAGCTATCTGTACCTACACAGATTTTCAATAAAGCCCTTGTCAAGTGTAATGAATTTAAAGAAAATATAAAAACCAGACTAAAGAAACCAATTCACTGAAGAGGCAGAAATATAAAAAGATACCCCCCCCCCCCCCCCTCCCTCTTAGGCAAACATATCATTTTTCACACTTTTCTCAAGAAAAAATTTGCGGGAAGCTTGTACTTCCAAAAAAAAAAAAAAGCTAAAAAATAAAAGAAATGCATAAACCCGATGTCTGTTGCACCAGGCAATATCACTTAACCAGCAGACATAACCTGACAATGAAAATCTATGATGAACAATAATCTAGATTAAGGAAATTCCATACAACATGCGCACAAGATGGTGTCTAAATAAACATGTAACACTACTACTACAGCAAAACAAAAAAACAAAAAAAAAGAAAGAAATCATGTGTAGGGGCCTTCCCCCTCCCCGTTTTTCATCATCATACTTGTTTCTCCCCATCCTCTCCTTCAATCTTTCACTCTCTCATCGGTGCCATACAGACACCCGCATACACACACGTCCATGTACAAATATACAAATAAACATCATGTACAGCAACTTTACAGGAAAGGCAATATCAAGGAACGACGGTCTTGTACAACAGATAATGTACACCATAATAATATTGTTGATGAAATTTCCACATCAAATTATACAACATCCTCACCACTGCTCCCCTCCCCTTCCTTCACCCCCCCAAACCATCATCATGTATATATACATGTATATATGTGTATATGTGTGTGTGTTAATATAATTATATATTTTTTATATATTATATTATATATATTATATATATATATATATATATATATATATATATATATATATATATGTGTATTTATATATATGTTTTATATATATATTATATATATATTTATATATATATATATATATATATATATATATATATATATATATATGTATGTGTGTGTATATATATATATATATATATATATATATATATATATATATATATATTATATATATATATATATATTATATATGTATGTATGTATGTATGTATGTATGTATGTATGTATGTATGTATGTATGTATGTATGTATGTATGTATGTATGTAGTATTCGCCTCTCACCCCCACCCCATTCCTCCCCTTACCACTCCCTATTTTCACCCCTTTCAGTGAATCCCATGTTAAAAATAGGATACATGATTTTGTACACAATATCTAAATGAGGCTTCCACCCTTTTCTGTCAAAAATTCATAATAGGATTTTAAGAATAAACCTAAAATATCCAAAAAACATGCGAATCACTCATACTCTCTTTTGTTATACTAATGCCAGACACTGTATGGACGCAATGTATCAATATAGTTATTAGCAACGCAACATATTATCATTATTAACAAAGCTGTAGCTGTGAAAACATGGGGTCAAGCTCTATATATGCGAGGATGTTGTTATTGATAAAAATGACTACATGCAACTGTCTTCCCTCTCTCCAACCCCCCCACCCCCACCCTTTAATAATTTTGTGCATTTTTCAGTGTGTGTGTGTGTGTGTGTGTTGTGTTGTGTGTTTTCTTGGGTTTCCAAAAAATTCTTTTATTACAAGAATAATGGAATAAGTACTTATGTGCTTTTTTACATCCAGTCCCTGTGTGTATGCAGTTTTGTCAATTTTGTCATCCGTTCCCACCAGCACACATTGGCCTTCTCATCTGAAAAGTGGAACAAGTTTAACAAGTGCACAAGATGTTCTGTGTGCATTCGCACGTGGAATCTTGGTTTATAGTCTCATCTGAAGGACTTTTGGGGGGAGCGGAGTCAGCACTGATGTTAACTCCAGGGGAAAATATTACCTTGAACAGGATTCACCCGAGTCAGCAGATCAGGAACGCAGTACACAACACTTTTGCCACCAGGCTATCCTGTCCCCCTGTCAGCAGATCAGGAACGCAGTACACACACTTTTGCCACCAGGCTATCCTGTCCCCTGTCAGCAGATCAGGAACGCAGTACACAACACTTTGCCACAGGCTATCCTGTCCCCCTGTCAGCAGATCAGGAACGCAGTACACAACACTTTTGCCACCAGGCTATCCTGTCCCCCTGTCAGCAGATCAGGAAGCAGTACACACACTTTTGCCACCAGGCTATCCTGTCCCCTGTCAGCAGATCAGGAAGGCAGTACACACCACTTTTGCCACCAGGCTATCCTGTCCCCTGTCCAGTGGGTCCACGCAGCATCAGG
Organism: Stramonita haemastoma; assembly: GCA_030674155.1. Lineage (NCBI taxonomy): Eukaryota > Metazoa > Mollusca > Gastropoda > Neogastropoda > Muricidae > Stramonita > Stramonita haemastoma. The sequence continues at coordinate 793,446 of CM060320.1, forward strand.
AAGGCAGTACACAACACTTTTGCCACCAGGCTATCCTGTCCCCCTGTCAGCAGATCAGGAAGGCAGTACACACACTTTTGCCACCAGGCTATCTGTCCCCCTGTCAGCAGATCAGGAAGGCAGTACACACACTTTTGCCACCAGATTGCTTACTCATAACACTTAGTTCTGTCCCCTGTGTTGTGTTGCTCTGGGGTGTTAGGTTGGGTTGGATTGGATTTTATCATAAACATTGTTTTCTTTTTGTGTTGCGTTGCAGTATAGTGTTTATTGTATTGCATTGTGATATACTATATTATGCTGCACTGTGAGTGTGTCACATTGTATTGAAGGGGAGGAGAGGGGGGTCCCTGGTCACTTATTTTTTGTATTTCAAAGAGGAAAATGGATTTTCCATTAATATCTACATGTGATTTGAGTGTAATGCTGTTTTAGGAGGCTGTATTGTATTATGTGATACTGTATTTATTATACTGTTTTGTATCTTCTTGTACTGTATGCCATTGTTTTGTTTATTACTTGCAGTCATGGCATATTTTTCTTTATTATACTCAGGCTGTTGCCCCCTCCCCCCCCCCCCCCCCCCCCCCACACACACACACTTATAAAAATTTTTTTCTTCTCTGCATTTTTGTTTGCCTTCAGGATTAAATTTTATAAAACAATTTTGTCAGGGATGATTGTCTTTTTGCTTTGGGTTCTATTACTTGCATTGAATGAATATTACTAACAGAGCTACCTCATCTAAAAAACCAGCACCCAGTTTCGCACTCTTGATCTAGAAACTGGGGAAAGAAATATTGTAATCTGTGAAATTCAGACCTTGTAACTTCTCTTTGGAGATGGCTGGGGTAACTCTACACTCTTAAACAAGTTACAACTCAGAAGCAACACAGGGTTTTTTGTTTGTGTGTGTGTGTGTGTGTGTGTGTGTGTGTGTGTGTGTGTGTGTGTGTGTGTGTGTGTGTGTGTGTGTTTTGATATTTTATTTATTTTCATTTCTTCTTTTGTATCAAGGATAATGGAATAAGTGCTCATGTGCTTTTTTATATCCAGTCCCCGTGTGTATGCAGTTTTGTAAATGTCATCTGTTTCCACCGGCACACGATGGCCTACTCTTACGAAAAGCGGAACAGGATTTAATGTGTGCGCAAGATGTTCTGCGTTCATTTGGACACAGGGCCTCGGTTTATAGTCTCATCCGAAGGACTTTGGGGGAGAGTGGAGTCAGCACTGATAACTCCAAGAGAAAATTGCTCTCCAACGGGTATCGAACTGGGGTCGTCAAATTGCGAGCGCAATGTTCTGACCACTAGGTTATCCCGTCCCCATGTGTGTGCGTGTGTGTGTGTGTGTGTGTGCGTGCGTGCGTGCGTGTGCCAGAATGTGTTTTTATACATGTGTGCTGGTGCTTGTGAGTTCATTGCTCATAATCATTTTGTCCCTGCCCCCTCACGCTTTCCACCATCTTCATCTCTGCTTCTTTCTCTCCCAACACAATGATCACACCGATGGGTGTGGAGATTTTTATGGGATCTATAAATCAGGGACAGGATAGCTCAGTGGTCAGAGTGCTCACTTTACCCCCGCCAAGGTTAAGCAGCATCAAGCGTACTTACCAATTGGATGGGTGACATTTGCGCACCTTGGCTTCAGTACTGTCCCCCAGTTCACCCAGCTGTAAATGGGAACCTGCCCTCTTTAGGGTCAGGGAAGGTAAAGCAGCGAGGGAGAGGAGATGGGCACCACCCTCTATACGCTGGCCCCTAGAGAAGCTGAGAGATCTCTGATGCCTCACTCGCCTACAACTACATAGGTTATAGGACACCTTTACCTTTACACTTTTACCTATAAATCACACAACCATCCACTCATTCAGTGAGGTGTGGTGCAGCAGCGAATGCTGTCAGAACGAGATTAGTATGTGATCTATAAATCACACAACCATCCACTCAGTCAGTGAGGTGTGGTGCAGGCAGCAGGAATGCTGTCAGAACGAGATTAGTATGTGATCTATAAATCACACAACCATCCACTCAGTCAGTGAGGTGTGGTGCAGGCAGCAGGAATGCTGTCAGAACGAGATTAGTATGTGATCTATAAATCACACAACCATCCACTCAGTCAGTGAGGTGTGGTGCAGGCAGCAGGAATGCTGTCAGAACGAGATTAGTATGTGATCTATAAATCACACAACCATCCACTCAGTCAGTGAGGTGTGGTGCAGGCAGCAGGAATGCTGTCAGAACGAGATTAGTATGTGATCTATAAATCACACAACCATCCACTCAGTCAGTGAGGTGTGGTGCAGGCAGCAGGAATGCTGTCAGAACGAGATTAGTATGTGATCTATAAATCACACAACCATCCACTCAGTCAGTGAGGTGTGGTGCAGGCAGCAGGAATGCTGTCGAACTGGAGGTGGGCAGTGTCGACGAGCTCTTCCCTTCGCCAACGACCAGCTCAAAGTGTGGGATCTGATTGGTCGATCGTCATCATTCAAATGGCTCCCAGCCAAACAGGTAGTGGATATAGTTATTAGGATGTATTATGGATGTGTGTGTATATGTGAATGTATTACTTTATGAGCTGTTGAAATGCTTGGCATGCACCAGTCTGTCTCTCCATTTAGTTTTCTTTTCAAGCTGTGAATCATTATTTATACTGTATGTTCACTCCATGTTTTCCATGCGTTTTTATCTGAGTAAATTATTACTTCCTATCCATATTTACTCCATGCGTTTTTATCTGAGTAAATTATTACTTAAAATTCATATTTTCTTCATGTTTTTTTTATCCGAGTAAATTAGTTACTATTCATATTTGCTGCATGCATTTTTATCATAGTAAATTATTACTTACTATTCATATTTGCTCCATGCATTTTTAATGTTGTAAATTGACTTACTTTGCTGCATGCATCCTTTACACCCTTTTTCTTGGGGTTTTTTGGAAGGAGTGAACATGTAAACTTATTTCCCCGAAGTTGGAATGTGGGCAAAAATAGCTGCAGATGTGAAATCTCGCCCTCTGTGAACTTGAGGCCGTCACCCAGGAACAGAAACAAAATGGAAACTTTCTTCTGTAGGTGCTTGCTTGCGCTTTTTTGTTTGTGTATTGAAGATGTGGAATCGTAGAAAATCCCATTGTGATGCATTATTTTCTGTAGTTATTGTAGTTTGCTTGTGTTTTTCTTTGTATTTGGATGTGTGAAGCTTTTTTAAAAAACTTTTGTTGTGCTGTTGTTGTTGTTTTTTTTTAGTAGATCTTTACTTGTGTTTTTCTTTGTATCTAGAGCATTAGAAACTACCCCCAAATTCTGTAGTAGCACTTTATTCATAACTTGTGGTTTTGGTTTTTGCATTTTTAACTTTAAAACTTCACACACATACAAAGCAACCCTTATCGATGTATTATTTTCTACATAAATTTGTGTTTTTCTTTTATAATATGAGCATTCAAAACTTTTTTTTTTAATCCTATAGCAACACATTATTTATTTGTATTGTCTTATGCTTGCATTTTCCCTTGTCATTTGAACACTGTTTTAATCCATCCCGAGTGGTGATGCTGTGTGCAGACTGGTGTGTGGCATCATCGCCCGGTCCTCAGGGCTGTTCCAGAACTCCAAGCGACTGTGCACCTGTGATGGCGTCAGCATCTGGGAAGAGAGGAACAGGCCCATTGCAGGAGAAGGCCGCTCCCAGTTTTCCCAGCTGTAGCAGCATGCAGGGGGGAGGGGGGGGGGGGGTAGTGGACAGAAACATGTGCTCTGTAATGTCAGCAACATACACAGGTCTGATGCCCTGACTGTTGGTATGTCCAAGTGTAGTGGACAGAAAGCTGTGCTCTCTGTTGTCAGCAACATACACAGGTCTGATGTCCAAGTGTATTGGACAGAAAGCTGTGCTCTCTGTTGTCAGCAACATACACAGGCCTGATGCCCTGACTGGTGATAATGATGTCAGGTCTTTGGGCTGGCTTTCATTACTCTTTCCATGTAAAACACCAGTGCACTCATTGAATGGGGTCAGTGTCACAGCAGACAGAAAATGCAGAACAGAGAGAAAGGTGTGTGCATATCTGTCTACCTGTCTGTCTATCTGGCTGGCTGTAGAGAGATAAACAAGGGACAGAATCATTCTCCTGACCAGAGTTATGTACCTTCTTACTGTGGCCTGTGTCGTGTTGCAGACAGCAGAATCTTCTTTCATCAGTTGTGGTGGTTGAGATGTCACTCACACACACGACGCGCACACACGCATGCATATATATCTAGAAAGCAACAAGTGGAGGTTTGATCCCTGTTTGAACCCGAAATATTTCTCCAAATCCACTGTAGACCTGGTGTGGTGGTTTAGGTGCTCCTCTTTCAGATCAGATGGTCACCCAAGGTCGTGTATGCTGGAGAGTTGTCCCTGGCAACATTTTGTAGCATAAGCCTCTCTGATCTTGCCTGTCAGTGTCACTGAATTCAACATGAGCTACCACACACCAACATGCTCCTATTTATTTATTTTATTTATTTATTTATTCTTTTATATTGAGGATAATGGAATACGCATTCATGTGCTTTTTTACAACCAGTCCCCATGTGTATGCAGTTTTGTAAATGTCATCTGTTCCACTGGCTCACGATTGCCTACTCTTACAAACAGCAGAACAGGATTTAACGTTGTGCGCAAGATGTACTGCATGCGTTCGCAGATGGGGCCTCGGTTTCTAGTCTCATCGGAAGGAAGAAGCTCCCCCTTCTCCATGTGCTCCAGTCTCCACTGGCCCTGCAGCTGACTTCAGGGATTCTCAGCAATACCACAGCATTCCCTCATGTTGCTCATGAGAGAAGCTGGTGGTCTGCCTTTTTTTTTTTTTTGCTTGGTCTTGCCCTGAAAGAGTTTTGCCTGATAGGAAAACAAATACATACACAGACAGGGACTATCTTTATACCAATGGATGGTGCTGCTCTTGCAGTGACAAATATGCCTGTGGGAAAGTGGTAGGCTCTGTATGGTAAATGTTGCCAGGAATCAAACTGAGACAGTGTCCTACAGAAGGGATGAAATCACTAACAAACCATGTGGATGTATGCAAGGAACTGCATCTATCCACTTTCTCTGTATTTTGTAGAATAGATATATAATATATATATTTATTTATATATATAATTATATATATATATGATCAAAGTTACTATTTCTATTTATTGAACACTGTTGCCTGATGTCTCATTAGTATATGATATATTTATGTCCTTTTTTTTTTAGGATGAATTAGCGATTTTTTTATATATACATATTTTTTTAAGGATGTAACAGTAAAAATATTTTGAATTTGGTTGTCATCCATTTTGATTTTATTGTTTAAAAATTTCTTTTGTTGACATTGTGAAACTAGGTTTGGACGTGCTTTTAGCTTAGTTACTGAGCATATTGTAGTTCTTGCACTGATTTTGCTGAGAGCAGTTCTGCAGTAGACATTTTGTTGATATTGCATGTAAAAAGATATTGCACTTCAGAAATTGAAGGAAGAGGCCGACCATAATCATGTTAAATCAAAAGAAGACTGAAGTAACAACATAGCACACTGGTTTCTATGGCTGTAAACATATTGTAACACATCTGGACGTCAGTGTTGCTGGAGACTGATTTCATCAATAGCATCAAACATTTAGCTAAAGGACATAATTCATCTCCTGAAGTCAGAATGTAGCTACCTTCATGGTGGGCAAAAACTGGTTCATACGAAAATCTCACCATTGGTGAACCTTGGAGCAACAGCTGAGGAGGGGGCAGGACATACACGTTTGGCGAAAAGTGATGGCGCTTGAAGTGTGCATTCACAATGGCAGAACTAATTCACAAGTGGTCCTTTCTTGCATTGCGTTGGTCACTGGTTTTGAAAGAACTCTCAACTGCCAAACTTCCTGCCATCTCCAGTCATCCTGTTTGATACAAGTCACTGTGGAGTTCAGTACCACTTGTTCCATTAGCAAAAGACACAAGAAACATTTTCTTGTCAGTTCTTGTCATATACAAAATATAATGGATTGTCACCCCTTCATTTCTTTGGTTTTGTATAGTGGAGATTATGACATTACCAGCTTTTTCTCTTTTTTCAACATGTAATCAGACTTACGAATTTTTATTATTGTCACCATTTGTTTTTTTCTTTTGTTGAGGGACAAAATGTGCTGATTTTTTTCATGAGAGATGCAGTGAAGTCCATTCAATTAGAGAGAGTATCCAGAACAAAAGAAACTAGCAGTGTTTTCCCAAATACCTGTAGAGTAGTCTTGATCTCAAGAAATTAAATCCAATTATTTACTTCATTACCTTGTTTTATGCATTATGAAATAATGTTGGAAATTAATTTGTAGATTGAATGAATGGTCATTAAATTTGCTGTTAATGCTCGTAATACTTTTATGAATAAGTGAGTGAATTCACTGAATTAGGAAGAAATTGATGTAAGCATTCATCCCTTTTAGACAACAAATGTTGGGAAAAAAGTGTTTATTTCGTTTTTCAGTTGATTTTTGAAGACTGAATCATGAATGTTGTCACATATCATAGTCAGAAGACTGCAGGGACAAATCTGTTTGGTTTTTATTTGGTTTTGTAAATATCTATGTTTATATCTCTATTTGTTTGGCTGTTTATATCTCGATGATCATGACACATACATTGATAGCCAGAATGCATCTTATAATGGGATCAAGCAGATTTGTAAGTAAAACTCAGTTCTTGAAATTCTGTTACTGAATTAAAAAAAAAAAATTCATTGCATGCCTTTTGTTGAATAAAGAAAGAATGTTTAAAATCATGGAGTGAAGACTGTTGAAACGTGCATTTGAGGGGGAGAATGTCACAGAGAAAAATGTTTAAATCTCAGTTTTCAGTTGTAACTGTTGCCTCTGCTATGGAGATATGAAGTATTCATGTTCATGCACAAACTATTACAGGACCACAGAAAAGTCATTCACTTGCAAACTTTGTCCTTTGTTGAACTTAATCCCATATCACAAAAAAAAACCATATCACACCACACACACACTACTTTCAACAGAAAAGGTGTCAGTCAGTAAGTCAATAAGATATACTCATTCCAATGTTGAGTACTTCTCTCATGTCACTCATTCCAGTCTCACCACACAACTGTTACTTACACCTACAAAAAACAAAGAGGGGGAGGGGGCTGACATCCAATAACACTGCTCCCATGCTGCTCACTCCAACATTAATTTACCACACACACAAGTCGGTGCACAAGGCTCTTTCTCTCACACACTTAGCAGTTGTGTGGGCAGTCAGTGCTCAGCTGCTTCAGTCTGACAGTCACGTTCACAATAGGAGCTTCGCACAACGCCACCAGAGGTTTACCATCTCTGTCTCTCTGCTAAGTTCTACCATCTCCTGTAGCCCTCCCAGACCACTGATCTCAGTGATGTTGGCAATGTAGGATGTTGGTGGTCTGCCTCTTTTCCTTCTGCCCTCAACCTTACCTTGGAGAACTGTCATCATCAGATTAGTCTGTGTGTTTCTGTTTGCATGAAAAATGTATCTCAGTCTGTTCAGCTCTTATCAGTTTCAGCCAACATTATTTTGTCAATGTATTAAGAGTTCGTTTATGATTCTTTTATTTCTTTTCCTGTCTGACCATTTGACTGTTGTTGCCTGTAGAACCCCATTTCGGCTGTGCTTATTTTGTATTTTAAGCCAATTCATAAATCACAGAAAAACCTCCACACCCAAATGCATGATCACAGTGCTGGGGGAGAAGTAAGCTGAAAAGAGTGAAATGGGGAGAGGGCAGGGGGAAATGATAGAAAGCACAAGACACAAGTAGAACACCATTAAGAAACATTGCACATACACACCTTCACCCTGTAGTTTATTTCAAACAGTTGATGACTGGTTCTTGCCACAATGCTGCCAGTCCTAGTGAAGCCCTTAGTCTTGCTGTTTATAGCCCTGTCAACAACAGAGGCCAAAACAGTGAAATCAGAGGAAGATTATTTTATTCAAAGCAAAGTAAAAGAAAAAAATTAAATAAGATAAAATAAACTAGCCAAAGAAAGGGAAACATAGCTAAGGTCAAGATGTCCCCATGACATAACCTACACAGTTTGGGAGTGTCAGGGACATCAGCTTCTTCTGGGGAGAATACGAAAACTAAACATCCAGCCGAGAAAACAGCACAAAAACAAAACAAAAAAAGGCAAAACGATGGTCAAGAAGAATGGTTATAGTGCGAATAGGTTCAGCAAAGGTCTGACGGCATCGGTAAACTACAACCAAGTCGGACCACCTCCTTCACAGGCACCAATCAATATATAACCCCTTTTTCACATAAATTTTTTGTAAACAGCTTCCATATAATTGCATTTGATACATTTGTATAAATATGAAATAATCGCTCATAAATGCCTTATATATCCAAGAAATAGTATGTTAATACTATTGTTCATATTTTCACTTTACCATTTTTCCAAAATTGTTTCACATTACCGGAAATTAGTATTATCTATACTAAAAATTTAAGTTTATTGTATACAGCTATTTTTGGCTAAACGGGAAAATCCCTTTCTTGCGCATACTCGCTATTTTTGCGTCTTTGAATGTCTGAAGGCCGGTACTTTTTTATTTTTTAACAACAGAGATTGAAGTAGTAATGAATCAAGTGAAAATCATAATCAAATTTCACCTGACAATTTTTTTTCTTCGTTTTAAACACAGTTGTTAGTCCCTGATCGCAGAGCGTTTGCTGAACGAATAAAAAGCTCATGGCTACATTTGCCTAGCGCCCGTTCTAAAAATATCGCCGGCGCAAAATTTTATCATCGGCGCAATCATCGACACGTTCCGTTTGTAGTGTTAGCCTACAGTTGCTGGGTTGTTCTGCTTCGTCTTTTCACATCTTTTTTATTCTTTCGTTTGGCTTACCTTATCAAGCTTAAGTTCTAATTCTTACTACCGCTGTTGTTTTCTTGTATCTATCTATAGCTGAGGCGTCAGTTTTCGATGACCTCGTTGCTAGGCCTTCTGGGTAGGTCTATCTTCTTTTTTTTTTATATTTATTTTTTATTTTTTTTATAAATGGCTGCAATCCACAGTTGAAAAACTATCAGTCCATGTAGACAATTACTTCACTCTACGGTTGCAAAAGGTCACGTAGTAGTGTGTTATATATATATATATATATATATATATATATATATATATATATATATATATCCTTGCTTAGTCTATCTATGAATTTATTACTTGTTACAGGAAAAAAAAAAAAAAGGGTACAACGTGCTTTTCCTGCGGGTTAGGAAAATAAATTAAAAGATAGATGAAAATGAGGAAGATTGGAAAGATTATGAAAGTTTTAGATTGCCCCACCACACTCACATTGCACACTTCTAGAAAAATTTGTATGGAAAACATTTATCTTCAGTCTATTAATAAGACTGGCCTTTGGCGTGATTTATCTAACCCGAAACCAAAACAGAGAAAGAAATTTAGATCAAGAATAGAAATGGTGCCATAGGAATACCCCACATCTTCTTGTTTTTTCCTTATATGTTTCCAGCAAGCACTTTCCATCAGGTTATAATTCTCATGAACTGACATTGGTATATTCAAGATAGCAGCAGAGTCTGAATGTGCTGCTCAGTTTTAGCTGCTCTGTCAACCTTTTCATTATAAAAAAAATATTGCAATGGGATGGTACCCAGCAAAAGGTGACACTGGTGCCTCGGAACATCTTGCACAAGCTTTAAAATCTGTTCTGCTTTTCAGAAGAATAGGCCATTGTGTACTGCATATAAAAAAGCACACAAATGCTTATTCCATCATTCTCCATATAAAAGAATACATAAAAAATAAATAAATAAATAAATAAATGAGAAAGAGTGTAAGATTATTTATTTCAGCTATAAGATCTTGTTTAATATTCGACCCAGAGTTTTTAAGAGTGTAACACAGATTGTGTGTGTGTGTGTGCGTGCGTGGTGGTGCGTGCGTGCTCGTGGTGCGTGGTGGTGTGTGTGTGTGTGTGTGTGTGTGTGAGTGAGTGAGTGTGTGTGTAACCCAAGAAGAACTTTCTTGAAAATGAGGAATATTTTATGTAATCTCCATTGTAAAGGCCAAACACAAGCGTCAATCATAGGCCACCAATCTTCTAAGCAGACCTTAGACAATAAAAGGAAACCCAATCCATAAATCAACCAACCAACCAACCATACACTAAGACAATTAATCATCACTCAAAAGCCAGTCTCTTTTCTAGCATTTCTTTTCCATGCGTGCATTGACACACACACAAACCAAACACAAATTGCAGAGGAGAAGCCTTGCCCAAACAAACTGGATCAATGTTTCTGTGTAGTCTTTCATCCTCAAAAAGTGTAAAGCCCAATGTGTTGGCTTAATGTTGGCTTAATGCCAGTTATCAGTCAACAGTTACAAGAGGTTTTTAAAACCACCTGGTATTGGACTTCATACCACCTGTATACCTTGGGGAAAAAATTCTGAATTATGCCCAGGCCTTACATTGAGCTATGGTGTGTTATTTCCCTTCAGGCTGAAATCAGTATCACTGGATCTCTGTCAATCAGAGAGAAAGATTTAGAGTGACTCGGTTCACTGAAAGGAAGAACACTTCCATATTTGATACCAGATGTGGACAGCAGTGTTGACAGATTTTGAGGGACTTCAGTTTACTAGATGGTGCAACATTTTTTAGTCTGCTGTACTTTCAAAAATTAATATCTTATAACTTTCCAGAAAATGCACTACTACTGTAGATTTAGTTTCCAAGATGCATGGACTAACAACATTCCCAGGCAGTTTTCTTATGAACTGATGTGCATCTCGGCACCAAACCCAACCCACTTGAGTTGGCATAGGACTAACTCCAAGCTTTGGAGAACTTCAGATTTACATTGTGTAGGAGGCTTGAAATGTACTACAGTTACCATGTGCCATGCCGTATTTCTGACAGGCATCTGATTACATCTGAATGAGTCAGAGTTGTTTGCACATGTATATTTGATGGACTGATGAGTACATTGGAATGCATGGTAGTAGAGAAAGCAACATAGACTGAGGGAGTATAATTGTGTGTGTGTGTGTGTGTGTGTGTGTGTGTGTGTGTGTGTGTGTGTGCGTGCGTGTGTGTGTGTGGTGTGTGTGTGTGTGTGAGGGGGGGGGAGGGAGAGAGATTTTTTTTTTTTTAAATTCTTTTATATCGAGGATAATGGAATAAGCACTCTTGCGCTTTTTTACATCCAGTCCCCGTGTGTATGCAGTTTTGTAAATGTCATCTGTTCCCAACGGCACACGATGGCCTACTCTTACGAAAAGTGGAACAGGATTTAACTTGTGTGCAGGATGTTCTGCGTGTGTGAATGCACACGGGGAGAGAGAGAGAGAGAGAGAGAGAGAGAGAGAGAGAGAGAGAGGAGAGGAGAGAGAGAGAGAGAGATTGATTGATTGATTGATTCTTTTATATCGAGGATAATGGAATAAGCACTCTTGTGCTTTTTTTACATCCAGTCCCCGTGTGTATGCAGTTGTGTAAATGTCATCTGTTCCCACCGGCACACGATGGCCTACTCTTATGAAAAGCGAAACAGGATTTAACGTGTGCGCAAGATGTTCTGCGTGCGTTCGCACACGGGGCCTCGGTTTAAAGTCTCATCAGAAGGACTTTTGGGGAGAGTGGAGTCAGCACTGATGTTAACTCCAGGAGAAAAATCTCCTCGACCGGACTCGAACCTGGGTCGTCAAATTGCCAGCCCAATGTTCTGACCACTAGAGAGAGAGAGAGAGAGAGAGAGAGAGAGAGAGGAGAGGAGAGAGAGAGAGAGAGAGAGAAGAGAGAGAGAGAGGAGAAGGAGAGAGAGACAAGAGCAAGGCAAGGCAGCAAGGCAAAATTCTTTTATTCGAGGATAATAGATAAGCACTCATGTGCTTTTTTACATCCAGTCCCCGCCCCTTTCAGGGATAACATCAAGAAAAAAAGACAGCCTCAACTAAAACAAGAACAATTATAATGATCCAATTACCAAGAGCAAACCACACCAAGTATCAAACAACAGGTAAGAAATAAGACAGAGATACAATATTAAGGTAATGTTATAAAAAAGGCACTCAGAGAGAGAGAGAGAGAGAGAGAGAGGAGAGAGAGAGAGAGAGAGAGAGAGAGAGAGAGAGAGAGAGAGAGAGAGAGAGAGAGAAAGAGAAATACAGATTAAGCAATAAGGTGTGTATGCAGAGATCTTGTGCACATTCTCAACATTTGTAAACACAGCCATTCATGAACAGAACTCTTAAGCAAAAACCTTAAGTTTTTATTTGATTTTTGGTCTATGACATTTGCACTCAACTGGATTACTGTTCATCAAGTCCTGACAATGTTTCTCTGTCATTCTAAAGTCTCCTTTCCTTTTTGTAATAATTCAGCTGTGAGCTGGCTACCCAACCCCACTCCAGCCTCTGGAGGGGGAGGTAGGCTTTTCCCAGTGCTCTGACCAGCAGTGACACAGTGACCGACCCACAAACTGACTTGTGTTTGTTTTTGAATAGGACTTTAGAACCTAAGACCACACTGACGTATTTATTCTAATAAGCTTTTAAAATGTGTTTTTCTTGGCAAAGAGTCAGTCGTGTAGTCAAGTGCCAGTGGTGTGTGCTCACCACTTGATTTTTGAACTTCAGGTATAAATTTAACATTTTTGTACAGGACTTGTGAAATACAGAAAAATGGAAGCAATACTGGTTACAGGAAACATTCTTTGGTGGATCCTCTAAACGAACATATATTTTCACTCTGATTGGCAAGCTTGGATTTTATCACATGTTATAGATCACAAAAGCAAGTTGTCCGTTTATCCACATCTTGATACATTTCATGTTGGGATTCTGGAAAAAGCTTAACAGAGTTTGGCACAACAGAGCAAGAAAACCACTAATACTACTTGCAACACTACATGAAAACTGTACATGCTACAGGTAATGGGGTTTCCAGTTCACCCTTTACCACTGATACTACTTGCAACACTACATGAAAACTGTACATGCTACAGGTAATGGGGTTTCAGTTCACCCTTTACCACTGATACTACTTGCAACACTACATGAAAACTGTACATGCTACAGATGGTTTCATTCACCTTTACCACTGATACTACTTGCAACACTACATGAAAACTGTACATGCTACAGGTAATGGGGTTTCCAGTTCACCCTTTACCACTGATACTACTTGCAACACTACATGAAAACTGTACATGCTACAGGTAATGGGGTTTCCAGTTCACCCTTTACCACTGATACTACTTGCAACACTACATGAAAACTGTACATGCTACAGTTCATCACCCTTTACCACTGAATACTACTTGCAACACTACATGAAAACTGTACATGCTACAGGTAATGGGGTTTCAGTTCACCCTTTACCACTATACTACTTGCAACACTACATGAAAACTGTACATGCTACAGGTAATGGGTTTCCAGTTCACCCTTTACCACTGATACTACTTGCAACACTACATGAAAACTGTACATGCTAGTAATTCAGTTCACCCTTTACCACTGATACTACTTGCAACACTACATGAAAACTGTACATGCTACAGGTAATGGGGTTTCCAGTTCACCCTTTACCACTGATACTACTTGCAACACTACATGAAAACTGTACATGCTACAGGTAATGGGGTTTCCAGTTCACCCTTTACCACTGATACTACTTGCAACACTACATGAAAACTGTACATGCTACTAAGCCTCACCCTTTACCACTGATACTACTTGCAACACTACATGAAAACTGTACATGCTACAGGTAATGGGGTTTCCAGTTCACCCTTTACCACTGATACTACTTGCAACACTACATGAAAACTGTACATGCTACAGGTAATGGGGTTTCCAGTTCACCCTTTACCACTAATACTACTTGCAACACTACATGAAAACTGTACATGCTACGAGTTCCACACCTTTACCACTAATACTACTTGCAACACTACATGAAAACTGTACATGCTACAGTAAGTTCCATTCACCCTTTACCACTAATACTACTTGCAACACTACATGAAAACTGTACATGCTACAGTTTTCTCACCCTTTACCACTAATACTACTTGCAACACTACATGAAAACTGTACATGCTACAGGTAATGGGGTTTCCAGTTCACCCTTTACCACTGATACTACTTGCAACACTACATGAAAACTGTACATCTACAGTCAGTTCCAGTTCACCCTTTACCACTGAATACTACTTGCAACACTACATGAAAACTGTACATGCTATGGTCAGTTCACCCTTTACCACTAATACTACTTGCAACACTACATGAAAACTGTACATGCTACAGGTAATGGGTTTCCAGTTCACCCTTTACATGGAAATACGAAAACACATAAAATTATAACTTTACATCTACAGAAATTTCCCATTCTACCCTTTACCATAATATACTTGCAACACACATGAAAACATACATGCAACTAGGTTAATGGGAATTTCCATTCACCTTTACACAACAATAATACTACTTGCAACACTACATGAAAACTGTACATGCTACAGGTAATGAGGTTTCCAGTTCACCCTTTACCACTAATACTACTTGCAACACTACATGAAAACTGTACATGCTACAGTTCACCCTTTACCACTGATACTACTTGCAACACTACATGAAAACTGTACATGCTACAGGTAATGGGGTTTCCAGTTCACCCTTTCATGGGAGTACAATAGGAAAAAAGCATAAAAAATTATATACTTTTTACATTCTGCACACAAATCCCAAATTCTGACCCTGGACTATCAATCGGGGGAGGGGGCAGCAAACAAAGTAGAGAACATCAACTGCAAAACATTTAAGAGTCTACTAAATACCGTGCAAAGCAATCTGTCTCAACATTTTACATAGAAACAACAGAATAAGTCCTGATTAACCCTTGTTTTTCAGGTTGGTATGTGCAAGAAATGACACATGCAACAAGCTACACATGTATACTTTATACTTCAGCTGAAGGTCAAATATGTGGGCATTGCTTGGAATGGTTACATGTAACTAAACCAACATTACAACTGCCCATCAAATCAAATCAAATTTTCATTTCCAGATGGTACATTGACTAAGCAATAAATTTGCTTTTTTCATCAAGCCATCTATCTAGAAAAAACAACAACCCAAAGACAAACACCCCCCACCCCCAAAAAAACAAAACAAAACAACAACCCAAAACAAAACACAAACCACTAACAAAAAATAGACAACTAAAAAAAAAAGAAAAAAAGAAAAACAGCAAGCCAACAGCAAGTACACCAAAGTTAACCCCACTCAAGAAATATTTAGCTACAACATTGTTACAACTCATGAAAACAACAACAAAAAAGGAATTAAAGAAAATATAATAATAATAGTGACAATAATAACAATAGTGAAAAAAGTAATGATAATAATAATGCACTGTAAGATTCACTCTTTCAATTAGGACACACACACACACACAGCGCTCACACACACACACGCAACTCAATCAAATACACACACACATACACACACTAACCCCCCCCCCCCCTCACACACACTTACACAAGTATGTAACCACTCTCGCACATGCACATGATTTTTTTTTTTTAAGTTATGGGGAAAAAATAATCATAAAAGTCAAACAATCATATCAGGTTACAATATCATCCATCCTTTTACAATTTATAACCCCCCCCCCAAAAAAAAAAAAAAACAACAACAAGCAAAGTAAAAACAGAAAAAACAGGAACAAACATCCCAAGAATTGACATACAATATACTGATCAACAAAATGAGTCATGTTAATCATGACATTTTAATAAGAGGGGAGATGAAAAAACCACCCCAAAACCCCACAAAAACAAATACACACATACATGTGTGTGCGCGCGCAGGTTTGCGCGCATGTCATCAATAAACTTCACTTTCAAGGATGTGCCTAAATTTTAGATAATTCATGTAACAGAATACAAGAGAAATCCATCCGCTGTAAGGCATATATTTTGAAACATATAATTATTCTAATACCTTAATCAATCTTATGATTATCGTCATAAAAATCACGTTCATAACCATTTTGCAATCATGATGGACAGTTATTGAGCTTACTTGAAGATTATTAATGAAAAAGTTTACACAGAATCGATTACATTCCACACACATGATTATTAAAATAGGACAAGATATGAAGAGACAGAGAGAGAGAACACTGAACAAGAGAGAGAGAGAGAGAGAGAGAGAGAGAGAGAGAGAGAGAGAGAGAGAGAGAGAGAGAGAGAGAGAGAAGCAGAGAAAGCAAGCAAAGCAAAGCAAAGCAAGCAAAGCAAAGCAAAGCAAAGCAAAGCAAAGCAAAGCAAAGCAAAGCAAAATTCTTTTATTCGAGGATAATAGATAAGCACTGGTGTGCTTTTTTACATCCAGTCCCCACCCTTTTCAGGGATAACATTAAGATAAAAAAATAAAAATAATAGCCATAACTACACAACAACAATTATAATGATCCAAATACCAAAAGTAAGGAACCATACCAAGTATCAAACAACAGGCAAGAATTAACACAGAGATACAATATTAAGGTAATGTTATAAAGTCACTGGTTCAGAAACGAAAATGAGAAGTAAGAATCAATGATGATTTTGAGTTGAGAGAGAGAGAGAGAAGAGAGGAGAGAGAGAGAGAGAGAGAGAGGAGAGAGAGAGAGAGAGAGAGAGAGAGAGAGAGAGAGAGAGAGAGACAAGGCAAGGCAAGGCAAGGCAAGGCAAATTCTTTTATTCGAGGATAATAGATAAGCACACATGTGCTTTTTTACATCCAGTCCCCGCCCTTTTCAGGGATAACATCAAAATAAAAGATATTAAACAATAAAACTATATGCAGTACCAAACAACATACGGAAATAAGTACACTGCATATAATAAGGTAAGAGAAATGCGACAGTACACTACATATAATAAGGTGAGAAAGGTGCACTCATTCAGAAGAGAAAATCAGAAGTCACAATAAAATAATTTGGATTATTAAAGAAGAAAAGAAACGAAAAAAACCCAAAAAAACCCCAGAACAAAACAAACAAACATATAAAAAACAACAACAACAAAAACAAAACAAAAAACAAAAACCCAAACAAACAACAGAGAGAGAGAGAGAGAGAGAGAGAGAGAGAGAGGAGAGAGAGAGAGAGAGAGAGAGAGAGAGAGAGAGAGAGAGAGAGAGAGAAGGGGGGGGGAGAGACTACACAGTATATTTTAGCCAGAAAATGTTGCATACAGTTTTCAGTTGACCAATACTATCATCACTAACACTATCTTTCTAGTTAAACATATAAAAAATAGATCATATGGTAAAATGTGTGTTATATGAGAAAATAAGATGAAACATTTTTTTTCCTTTAAAATCAGTTACAACTACACAATGATAAGATACATGTAAAAACATTTGATACATGTTTACACACACACACACACACACACACACACACACACACACACACACACACACAACAAAAGCTGAGACAATTTCAAGCAAAATAATTACTGACGCATCAAAACAAAACAAAACACGAAAAACACTGAACATCTAAATCTAAATTCATTCAAAAAAGGGCCATATCATTTTTGAAAGAAAATCATGAGAAAAATTTTTCGGATCACACTTAACATTATTCTGCTCGCTGTTTATGCAGAAAAAAATGTGAAGTTCACTCTCCCCCAATGTCCTTCAGATGAGACTATACACCGAGACCCTGTGTGTGAACACACGCAGAACATCTTGTGCACACGTTAAATCCTGTTCCGTTTTTCATAAGAATAGAACACTGTGTGCCGGTGGGAACAGATAAGATTAAACAAAACTGCATACACACAGGGACTGGAAGTAAAAAAGCACACAAGTGCTTATTCCATTATCCTTGAAAAAAAAAAAAGCATTATCCTCAAAATAAAAAGAAAATTTTTAAAAATAATAAAGTCAATTAACCAAATAGTGGAAGAGAAACTAAACAAATGCATGTCCTTTCACAAATAGGGAATTGATCTGTCCAAGACAGGAAAATGTGTCTTACAAAGGGAATTGATCTGTCCAACAGAAGAACTACACAACATGCATGTCCTTTCACAAATGGGGAATTGATCTGTCCAAGACAGGGAAGAGAGACTACACAACATGCATGTCCTTTCACAAATGGGGAATAGATCTGTCCAAGACAGGCAAATGCTTTATGAGCACAAAAAAAAACTATACATGCTACTGGTAAATAGAGTTTCCAATTCATTCTTTCATGGGAGTAAAACAAATAGGAAAAAGCATAAAAATAATGTATTTTTAACATTATGCAAACACTAAGTCCATACAAACTTTTACATTTCAGGCTATATGTTGGCATAATAATCTACAGGTATCATGGGTTACACAGCAGTTGACACCAAAACTCTACCATCCACTATGAAAAGAAAAAAGGTATCAGCAATAAACTGTTTCACTTTGTGCTCAGCAATTCAAATGGAGTGTACAAAAAAAGGTAGAATAAACTGAATATCAGATTTTGATCATAAAGTAAAAATAAAAAAAAATAAAAATAAAAAAAAGCTAAATGTTTCAATACAAAGTAAGATGTGATGTAAGAAACAGTGGAAAAGGCAAGCACTTTCAGTACAAGTCTACCTCTCCACCAGCATTTTTTGCTGAAATGCATTTTTTTCTTCTACTTGAACAAGATTTTAAAGCAAGAAATAAAAACCATTAATACAGTAAAGTGTTTTGTACAACTGCTTGCAAACAGCTTCTAACCAACCACTAACACACACACACACACACACACTCACACACACACACACTTTGACAAGGATTATACAGACATGAAAAAAATAGCCCAAATGTTATGGCAGCTGATGTTCAGATGCACATTGAGTCTAATTATTCGCATTCTCTGAAAAATTTTACAGATGGATTACTTTTAGACAATCAGCAAGCAGGTTCAGCTTTCGTAATACCATCTCTGAAAATTGAAAAGCCATACTATATTGGTAAATCTAGATCAGTGTTCACAGCTGAACTGATTGCAATTCTAATGGCTTTGACCTATATTTTAGACACTCCAGTTTGTTTCTATCATATATTATTTTGTGTGGATTCTAAGTCTGCCTTATATGCTTTGAAATCTTCCCATTATAAGAAAATCTCTAGAATCATACTAGATATCAAGTATATGATAAACCTTATTAGCCTAAGAGGTATAAATGTCACCTTTTGTTGGACCCCTTCACAGATAGGACTATATTCAAATGAGTGGGCTGATAGATCTGCTAAAAACGGTGCAACTAATGACAGTAGATCCACAGCTTTTCATGTTTCTTTATCCTTAGGAGAGAGTTACAGATCATTAGAACAGGCATCATTGAATAAATTCATGCAGTTATATCAGCAAAAAAGACAGTTCCCAAAATGGATTCTATGTAGTAAGAGTGTGTTTGAAGATATCCATCGAAAGACTCATACACATGTTAGATACAGAAAACTCAGGCATTGTTTTTTTCAGATTAAGATAAAATATGCCTATTGTTAATACAAGCAACAACAATAACCACAAAAACAACCCAAAAAAAACCCACTCAAAAGTCACACACACACAAACACACACACATGGTTCGCGCGCTCATCCACACAGCACATATGCACGTACGCACATGCACACATTTCAAGTTTTTAAAGAATCATATAGTGTCAAATAAACAGGTTATATCAGTTACAATGTCACCAATACCATTATTTAAGACTTAAAAAAACAAAAGAAAAAAAGAAATCATGAGATGTCAATAAGCAATTTATGTCAGATTACACATCTGCATACTTCAGCTCACACTTTATATATTAGAAGGAAGAAAAAGAAAACGACAAACGCAACAATACCATATGATAATACCCATCACCACTAAGAGGAAATAAACACTAACATACAAACAAACAAACAAAAAAACAAACAAAAGAAACAAAAACAAAAACAGGGAGTGGGGGTGGGAACAGATGGGGAGGGGGTATCAAGTAGGAAGGGGGAAAACACAAACAGCAAACAGAAGAATTACAGTAATGATTTATGATTATATTAATAAATAAAAATCCATACACATACAGACAAAAACAACAACACACACACACACAAATGATAGGCCTTAACCACTAAACAGTGTGATATAAATGTAATAGTGCTAATAGTCCCATTAATAAAAATGATAAAATAATTCTAAAAACCGTTTATGCTGAAACTATAGAACTGGGTCAGAAAAAATGCATGAAAAAATGTCTCCAATCTAGTCATTAGATCAGTGGTTTGGTTTTCTCCTTTTGAATTTGCAGAATGTACACGTGTTTACATACATCTCTTAAACCCTAACTTGTTCATAAAACAAAGCAGGGTGTGGCAGTTTGTGCCGACAATGGAAATAAGACTGCTGGGAAAAATGCAGATAAAAAATCAATGGGACCCCGAGAGTGCTATGACCTGGGTTATGGGAATATCCTTCTATTGCAAAGCAAAAAACAAGGTAGGACATACTGATCTTATTCACAATATCTAATGAAATAAACACGTTTTTATATATCAGATTTTGTTGAAAATACAGGCAAAAATGCCTTTTCTAATGTAAGCTTTTTAAATTAGACATACACAGAATCTTTATCAATGTAAAAAAAAAGTGTTAATGTCTCCTTCTTACACTTCTTCATCCTTTCCAAAATGACTGAAAATTATCAAGTCAATGTTGGTTACAGCTGCAAATCCAGCCATTTAACACATTTCTTTAAACCATGACTCGGAAAAAATCAAGCTTTCTCAGTAACTGCTATTTCGCTTACCCCCCCCCCCCCCCAACACACACACTAAAAAAAATTCCACACATGGGTATGCAACTTGTATGCTTGTAGCACAATACAGCACACATTCACAGGCAGTGACAAGATACCTGTGGTATACCCTTCCTTGACCTACATGCAGCACACATTCACAGGCAGTGACAAGATACCTGTGGTATACCCTTCCTTGACCTACATGCAGCACACATTCATAGGCAGTGACAAGATACCTGTGGTATATCCTTCCTTGACCTACATGCAGCACACATTCACAGGCAGTGACAAGATACCTGTGGTATATCCTTCCCTAGTTCTACACATGCAGCACAAATCCATCCTTCACACAGGCACTTATTCCCACTGTCCTGATCATACTTTCTGCCCCTCCTTTTCAATAAAGCCCCTTTTCTGCAATACAGCCTCACTGTCTCCAAGTCCCCCCCCCCCCCCCCCCCCCAATGATTATCCAATAATGCATTCTAAAATCAGCACCCCCTTCTCTTTTTAGATCTTGTCTAAAAAAAATGTTTTTTTTAAATGCACCCCTTCAAATGTTTATTTGATCATGCATTCTAAAACCAGCATGCCCTACTTTTGATTTTAAATAAAACTTTTCTAAAATACTCTCCATCCCTGCCCTCCACTACACCTGATCATAAAGTGTGACTGCCTTGCCCCTTTCCCATCCTCTAGTCATTACACCCCTTCCTCCCCCCCCCCCCCCCCCTAAATACTAAAAAGTTCTCCCCCCCCCCCCCCTTTCCTTGAATTCTTTCCCTAAAATTCTGGCACCCATCTTACGAACCCAAGGAATAGTATTTGATACTTTAAATATTAGTATAAGTATTTCATAATAATAACCGTTTGAAAAAAATTTCATTTTGGTGGTCTAAAATTATTACTGTTCATATATGGTCGATTGTTTTTCTGAGAGCATGGTGTAAAGAAGCCCCGTGTCTATCCATTTACTCCCCAAACAAGTCAATCCAAATGAAAACAATGTAGCCACTGTGTCAGCTATACCAAGTTATCCACCTGCCTTTTGTGTCCACATCTTGGGCCAGGGTTAGAACTTAGGTTAGGTTAGTGTTAGGGTTAGTGTTAGGGTTAGTGTTAGTGTTGGGGTTAAATGCTAAAAGCGGGTATGGGTTGTCTGTCAGCTGGTTGGTCTGAATGTTAGAATGCATGTGGACACAATAGCTCACAGACAAATGGTAGGTAGCTGAAGACAATGGTACCTAGCTCACAGTATGGAGATTTAAATCAGAAATCACCAGTACTAGCAACAGGTAAGGCTGTGCACTGGACTTCAGTTGTCTATAAATTTCCTGTAGCCTTTCAATTTCAGGCCTAAAACATTTTGGAACAAACTGCCTCCATTAAAATGACCCAAAGATAAACCAAGTAATCAAAAAATCTATCAGCAAGTATTTCATGTCCTATCCCCACTGCTCAAGGGGTGCATCCATACCCCTCCTAAACACCACCCCTTTCCCTGCCTTGCCCAAAATTGATGTGCATCCATACCCCTCCCGAACACCCCCTTTCCCTGCCTTGCCCAAAATTAATGTGCATCCATACCCCTCCCAAACACCCCTTTCCCTGCCTTGCCTCTCCTTCCAGCCTGATGTCTCTTCCCCACAACTTACGCCCTATCCCCACACCATCTCAAAAAGAAGTATACATCACTGGTTTTTGAAATTTGAAACTATCTTTTTAAAGTGTATACTATCATGAAATATTACTGATGTACTTGATACTGCAGTGTAGTCAGGAGTGCTATACCACTGGTAAATCATCACACACAAATGTTAAAAACACAGCCAGCCACCATAGCACAGTGGTTAGCGCCTGGGATTTCAAAATGGAAGTTTGTGGGTTTGAATCCCATAAGAGTCATAGGGATTTTTTGGACTCCAGCCACCTCGTAACCAGAGAGTGTGCTGTGGGCTCTATGGGTAGACTGGGACCACACAGTCAAGCTTCATCCACTTTACAGATCCTAGTTTCAGAGTGTTGCTCAAATTGCCTGACCAATACTGCAGGTGTCTGCATCTCTCAGGTCCGGTTGACAACAGGATATATTATGAAAGTAAGCTAGAGTACAACCCTGTCAAGTAGTCTCAAAGCAGATGCACTTCCATAGCAGCATCATTACATCATGCTAATTATCACTGTTCATTATGCAATAGAAAAAATAGCCCCCGATTCCATGGCCCTCGTTGCTCTGGTCTCATGGTGACCTCAGATTTGGTTTCCCCATACACTTCTGTGCCTGTGGTGAGTGTGTCAAAGCCTTTGGGGTTGGATGTTTGCAGAGGACGATTGTTGGAGGGACCTAGTGGTGGTTGCCACCTTGGGTGGTTAATTCAGTCTGGCTCCGCGACTGAGCTAATACTGTCATTAGTGGGACGCTTAGTAGGTGATGTTCTGTGTATGTTAGCTCAGAACAGGTACCACTGAACACCACCAAAGTGACCCAACAGCAGTGCAGAGCCCCTCTGGCTGGTGACCCCATGGAAGCCAAATATTTACTCCCTGTGGACTTCCAACCCTGAGGATGAGAAATAAGGAATCTGGGTATGGCTGTGGCGGGGAGATTGAGATGAGCGGCGTGGGAACAGCAGGACAGGGACATCACAGAGGAGGAGGCCGCAAAAAAAAAGAAGTTAAGAATACTGTGAACTTGCTGCCAATCCTGCTAACACACAAACAACTACCTTCAGACTTGAACTGCTCTCTCAAACCTCACTGAAGTCAGTGGTGGCCAGAGCATAGCTTTGCCAAAAAAAATGTTTAAAGTCATCTCATGACCAGATATTTACCTACATTATGTTTTCTTAGGATTTTTTAAAAACACATTTCAATTTCTACTTTATTGCAAATGAATGGCTATTTATTTTCCTGTTTTCTGATCTCTGAACACTTCACTGGCCAGAGACAGGTGTAGAAAGGGTGAAAAAAAGCACACGAGTGCTTTTTCTATTATCCTCAATATAAAAGAATAAAACAAATTAAA
The DNA here is from genome assembly GCA_030674155.1 of Stramonita haemastoma. Lineage (NCBI taxonomy): Eukaryota > Metazoa > Mollusca > Gastropoda > Neogastropoda > Muricidae > Stramonita > Stramonita haemastoma. The sequence goes on from CM060320.1 coordinate 817,362, forward strand.
AACAACTGCATAACATATGACTTTTTCCAATGACATTTCTTTTTACTGAAAAAAACAACATTCCAAATCATTTCCAGCTATCCAGCACTAAGGGTCACACAGACTATCATGAAAGCATTTTACTGATTGGTTGATCAGTCAATGAGAAAAAGTTGATAAAAAATGTATACCATTTTGCCACCCTTCTTCAAGGGTAAAAAATTAATTTAATTAAAACACACTTTCCAGTTCAGGTATTGAACTACTCTTTCACTGCCTTACTTCAATTCTATCTTCTTGTTTATAAACCTTGCCTACCTGTTGAATGTCCATCATCTGTTTCACTTATTTACTCTTACGTTTACAGGTAAAATCAAATTTCTCACCCGAGTGGTTATATAATTTTTTCATAAAAGTTCATATAAACACCATCATATCAAGTCTATGCTCATAGATTTTTGCTGAAAACATGAAGTGATTCTGGCAGATAGTTTTTTTTAAACAATTTTTTGAAAATGCTACCCCAGTTTATGGACAGATTGCTCATTTAAACTTGGTAGTAATGAAGAATTAAGGGGGAGATGAATGCGGGAGGACAAGGGTTAAAACACCTTTCCAGTTAGGTATGGAATACTCTTTCATGCCTTACTTCAATTCTACTTCTTGTTTATACCTGCTACTGTTGTATGTCATCATCTGTTTACTTATTTACTCTACGTTACAGGTAAAATCAAATTTCTCACCCGAGTGTTACATGATTTTTTCATAAAGTTAATATAAACATCAGTTAACTACTATGCTCATAGATTTGCTGAAAACGTTAAGTAATTCTGGCAGATAGTTTTTTTTAACATTTTTGAAAATGCTACCCCAGTTTATGGATGCTCATTTAAACTTGGTAGTAATGAAGAATTAAGGGGAGATGAATGCGGGAGGACAAGGGTTAAAACACCTTCATTAGTATGGATTCCTCTTTCACTGCCTTACTCTCGTTTATTACCTGCACCTGTCAGAATTGTCAATCAATTTTTCAAATCTCAGATTAAAACTGTACAACTACACACAGATTAAAACAGGGTTTCACACCAACTGTAATTGTCCATTTTTCAATTTGCAGATTAAAACTGTACAACTACACAGAGATTAAGACAGGATTGCAAACCCACTGTTATTGTCCATTTTTCAATTCTCAGATTAAAACTGTACAACTACACACAGATTAAGACAGGATTTTACACCAACTGTAATTGTCAATTTTTCAAATCTCAGATTAAAACTGTACAACTACACACAGATTAAGACAGGATTTTACACTAACTGTAAATTGTCAATTTTTCAACTTGCAGATTAAAACTGTACAACTACACACAGATTAAAACAGGATTGCAAACCCACTGTACTGCTGATCCTTGCACCATCGCCCTGGCAAACCATAAGGGTCAACCAAGGCTGGTCACCATGCTGTGGTGTGACTGAACTGACCACACCTCAATGTCCTATAACAACAGTCAGCATCCTCCTCCTTCTCCAAGGCTGTGTGACTGAACTGACCACACCTCAATGTCCTATAACAACAGTCAGCATCCTCCTCCTTCTCCAAGGCTGTGTGACTGAACTGAACACACCTCAATGTCCTATAACAACAGTCAGCATCCTCCTCCTTCTCCAAGGCTGTGGTGGTCTTTTTCCTCAACGATTGATGTCTTCTTGATGTGCAAGTAGTCCTCAGTGATGAGATCTGAAGATTAAAAAAAAACCAAATAACATTTCAGTATACTGATATGTATTCTATAGTGTTATAATTACTTAAATTTGTTCACCCACTCCCCCCAGTATTTCAAGACAATAGCAGAGAACATTATGCCAGTGATGCCAACTGATCAATCACAGAGAGTTTGAACAAGCACTTTCCCCGTTTCCTTTCTCTCTCTCGTTTTCAACCCATCACATTTCAAGTGCCAACCATTGTTGTTAGTTGATATAAAATTCTGATTTCAAAAGAAATTTTTTGTAAAACGTTTTTAAATTACCCGATTTTTTCCAGTTTTCCGAACATGGCTGAACCCTGCAGTTTACAAAGTTCACTCTGCTTTATGCTATTCTTTTGCTTCTGAAAGTAAACCTACATCCACAACCAAAAAGCCTCAGAAAAAAAAGTAATGAAAAGCTATCACTGTTAAAGGCAAATTTGATCAGATCTGACTTTGCTTCAACTCCCAAGTTAAAGGCTGGGCTACTGCACTGAATTTTCAGGCAGTTTTTTTTTTTTGGGGGGGGGGGGGGGGCATGTTAAACCCAGTGGAGTAAACAGGACTCGCTATCATGAGGTAGGCTGCGTGTGCGCGTGCATGTGTGTCATGGGGACTGGATGTAAAAAAGCACAAGAGTGCTTATCCCATTATCCTCGATTTAAAAGAATAAGAATATAAAAAAAAATGCTTTCCAAGCCACCAACCATCACTGCCCTACTCTTCTCTGAAAGGTGAATGGGGTTTTACATGTGGCAAACATTTTTGTTGTGTGCTTTCACACATGCCACCCAGCTTTGCAGTCTCATCCAAAGGACTCTGAGGGAAATGTAGTGGGCACCAATGTTAACTCCATGTGAAAACTACAAACATTGCAGCTGAGAGCTGTCACTGATGTTGCATGTTCCCCAGCAACACTTAGTCAGGACTCAGAATCTGCACTCTGACCCCCTCCTCTCACCTGGGAATCACTGGGAGACAAACTGCACACTGGATGAGAAGTCAGATTGTACAACTAAGTACTTCGCCATATAGGTAGCCTTACTCCAACTTGTTTTTTTTCCTTTAAAGTAGACTGCTGGTAATGTTAAGAGCTTGCCCTGGCTGAAGGCAACCTCAACCTAACATTTTACAACATAACATTTTGATGTAGGTTGTGGCACTTACCTTACCTCAATAACAGTCAAAGCTTTTGGCCCGAGTATAAGCTTGAGTCAAACCTGCCTTATGCATCCTGATAGACAAGTGACGACATTTTGCTCCAACACATGCCTGTATGAGCTCTGTATCTTTTTGCATGTAAACATGACATTTGGGGGAAAACCTCAAGTTTCTTTCAAGTGATCTGAGACAGTTTCTGACAAGTCCCTGAAGGTTGGTTTTTAAAAAAAATTTTTTTTTTAAAGCAGCTTCTTTTTCACCACATAAGTGCAGTGTGTGAACTTTATAAGGAAAATCTTTGGCCAAATATCTATGACATAGAACCATTTAAATTTTCTAAACACAATGCATTCTAATCTATTATACTTTATTTGCTGAAGAGCTTACACTAGTTTCAGGATTTTTGTCTCAAAATGATATTTTCTAGAAGTTTTTTTTGTTGTTGTTCTACAAGGCACCTGCACCATCGCTGAGGCACATGTTCAAGAGGATTTTTCCTCTAGAGTGTACTCAGTACTGACTCCCTCCCTCAAAGTCCTTCAGATGAGACTACAAACCTGAGCACCATGTGCAAATGCAAGTAGAACATACACCCTTCTGCCTTTTCACCACTACATGCTGGTAGGAATGAATGACGATGTTTTTAAAATGCATGCACCCTGGTGCGTTCAGAAATCTAAGTCTGAATGAAGCTATCACGGTCGCACACACACACAAAAGTTTCGCCACTATCAAACCTCAAAGCTCTCGCCAAGGAACAGACAAAGTGTAGAGTATGAGGACAGTGGTTTACTCACAAGGATTTTTGGTAGGGAGCTGCACTTCATGCAGGCAGTTGCAACCTCAGTGGCAGCAGCACACTGAAATGCAGATCCTGAGAAGAGAACCTCTGAAAGACACGGCGCCTGCTTCTCTTCTCACAGTGTCCGGCCACAGTCCACTTCAGCGGCTCTCTCCACACCACAGTCCACTTCAGTGGCTCTCCCACACCAC
>CM060320.1:826242-841242 GCA_030674155.1 Stramonita haemastoma
CAATCCATTGATGTAGTGAAGATACTGTCATGGTTTGTGACAGCAGTCCATTGATGTAGTGAAGATACTGTCATGGTTTGTGACAGCTGTCCATTGATGTAGTGAAGATACTGTCATGGTTTGTGACAGCAGTCTATTGATGTAGTGAAGATACTGTCATGGTTTGTGACAGCAGTCCATTGATGTAGTGAAGATACTGTCATGGTTTGTGACAGCAGTCCATTGATGTAGTGAAGATACTGTCATGGTTTGTGACAGCAGTCTATTTTTATTTATTTATTTATTTTATTCTTTTATATCGAGGATAACAGAATAAGCAATCATATGCTTTTTTTCATCCGGTCCCCGTGTGTATGCAGTTTTGTAAATATTATCTGTTCCCACCGGCACACGATGGCCTACTCTTACGAAAAGCGGAACAGGATTTAACGTGTGCGCAAGATGTTCTGCGTGCGTTCGCACATGGGGCCTCGGTTTTTAAAGTCTCATCCGAAGGACTTTTGGGGAGAGTGGAGTCAGCACTGATGTTAACTCCAGGAAGAAAATTGATGTAGTGAAGATACTGTCATGGTTTGTGACAGCAGTCCATTGATGTAGTGTGGCGGTGAAGATACTGTCATGGTTTGTAACAGCAGTCCATTGATGTAGTGAAGATACTGTCATGGTTTGTGACAGCAGTCTATTGATGTAGTGTGGCGGTGAAGATACTGTCATGGTTTGTGATAGCAGTCTATTGATGTAGTGAAGATACTGTCATGGTTTGTGATAGCAGTCTATTGATGTAGTGAAGATACTGTCATGGTTTGTGACAGCAGTCCATTGATGTAGCGTGGGGGTGAAATTACCAGGGATGCCTAGGTTGATTTTTCTCCAGGCTGGTCTGTCTGCAGTGTTTCAGAGTAGCACTGCAATGCCCAGGTTGATCTGTTCTTTGATGTTCTCTGTTCAATTCTTCTTCTGTCTGCTGATAGTTCTGCAGTGGTGCTGCTTTGTCAAGGCTGGTGCATTATTTGATGTTCTCTGTTCATTTCTTCTGTCTGCTGATAGTCTTGAAGTAGTGCTGCTTTGTCAAGGCCGGTGCATTATTTGATGTTCTCTGTTCATTTCTTCTGTCTGCTGATAGTCTTGAAGTAGTGCTGCTTTGTCAAGGCCGGTGCATTATTTGATGTTCTCTGTTCATTTCTTCTGTCTGCTGATAGTTCTGCAGTGGTGCTGCTTTGTCAAGGCTGGTGCATTATTTGCTGTTCAATGATTCATCTGTCTGCTGATAGTCTTGAAGTAGTGCTGCTTTGTCAAGGCTGGTGCATTATTTGATGTTCTCTGTTCAATTCTTCCTCTGTCTGCTGATAGTCTTGAAGTAGTGCTGCTTTGTCAAGGCTGGTGCATTATTTGATGTTCTCTGTTCATTTCTTCTTCTGTCTGCTGATAGCCTTGAAGTAGTGCTGCTTTGTCAAGGCTGGTGCATTATTTGATGTTCTCTGTTCAATTCTCCTTCTGTCTGCTGATAGTCTTGAAGTAGTGCTGCTTTGTCAAGGCTGGTGCATTATTTGATGTTCTCTGTTCAATTCTCCCTCTGTCTGCTGATAGTCTTGAAGTAGTGCTGCTTTGTCAAGGCTGGTGCAATCTTTGATGTTCTCTGTTCATTTCTTCTTCTGTCTGCTGATAGTCTTGAAGTAGTGCTGCTTTGTCAAGGCTGGTGCATTATTTGATGTTCTCTGTTCATTTCTTCTTCTGTCTGCTGATAGTCTTGAAGTAGTGCTGCTTTGTCAAGGCTGGTGCATTATTTGATGTTCTCTGTTCATTTCTCTTTCTGTCTGCTGATAGTCTTGAAGTGGTGCTGCTTTGTCAAGGCTGGTGCATTATTTGATGTTTTCTGTTCATTTCTTCCTCTGTCTGCTGATAGTCTTGAAGTAGTGCTGCTTTGTCAAGGCTGGTGCATTATTTGATGTTTTCTGTTCATTTCTTCCTCTGTCTGCTGATAGTCTTGAAGTAGTGCTGCTTTGTCAAGGCTGGTGCATTATTTGATGTTTTCTGTTCATTTCTTCCTCTGTCTGCTGATAGTCTTGAAGTGGTGCTGCTTTGTCAAGGCTGGTGCATTATTTGATGTTTTCTGTTCATTTCTTCCTCTGTCTGCTGATAGTCTTGAAGTAGTGCTGCTTTGTCAAGGCTGGTGCATTATTTGATGTTTTCTGTTCAATGATCCCTCTGTCTGCTGATAGTTCTGCAGTGGTGCTGCTTTGTCAAGGCTGGTGCATTATTTGATGTTTTCTGTTCATTTCTTCCTCTGTCTGCTGATAGTCTTGAAGTAGTGCTGCTTTGTCAAGGCTGGTGCATTATTTGATGTTTTCTGTTCATTTCTTCCTCTGTCTGCTGATAGTCTTGAAGTGGTGCTGCTTTGTCAAGGCTGGTGCATTATTTGATGTTCTCTGTTCATTTCTCCTTCTGTCTGCTGATAGTCTTGAAGTAGTGCTGCTTTGTCAAGGCTGGTGCATTATTTGATGTTCTCTGTTCATTTCTCCTTCTGTCTGCTGATAGTCTTGAAGTAGTGCTGCTTTGTCAAGGCTGGTGCATTATTTGATGTTCTCTGTTCATTTCTCCTGTCTGCTGATAGTCTTGAAGTGGTGCTGCTTTGTCAAGGCTGGTGCATTATTTGATGTTCTCTGTTCATTTCTTCTGTCTGCTGATAGTCTTGAAGTAGTGCTGCTTTGTCAAGGCTGGTGCATTATTTGATGTTCTCTGTTCATTTCTTCTGTCTGCTGATAGTCTTGAAGTGGTGCTGCTTTGTCAAGGCTGGTGCATTATTTGATGTTTTCTGTTCATTTCTTCCTCTGTCTGCTGATAGTCTTGAAGTGGTGCTGCTTTGTCAAGGCTGGTGCAATCTTTGATGTTTTCTGTTCATTTCTTCCTCTGTCTGCTGATAGTCTTGAAGTGGTGCTGCTTTGTCAAGGCTGGTGCATTATTTGATGTTTTCTGTTCATTTCTTCCTCTGTCTGCTGATAGTCTTGAAGTAGTGCTGCTTTGTCAAGGCTGGTGCATTATTTGATGTTCTCTGTTCATTTCTCCTTCTGTCTGCTGATAGTCTTGAAGTAGTGCTGCTTTGTCAAGGCTGGTGCATTATTTGATGTTCTCTGTTCATTTCTTCCTCTGTCTGCTGATAGTCTTGAAGTAGTGCTCCTTTGTCAAGGCTGGTGCATTATTTGATGTTCTCTGTTCATTTCTCCCTCTGTCTGCTGATAGTCTTGAAGTAGTGCTGCTTTGTCAAGGCCGGTGCATTATTTGATGTTCTCTGTTCATTTCTCCTTCTGTCTGCTGATAGTCTTGAAGTGGTGCTGCTTTGTCAAGGCTGGTGCATTATTTGATGTTCTCTGTTCACTTCTTCCTCTGTCTGCTGATAGTCTTGAAGTAGTGCTGCTTTGTCAAGGCTGGTGCAATCTTTGATGTTCTCTGTTCACTTCTCCTTCTGTCTGCTGATAGTCTGAAGTAGTGCTGCTTTGTCAAGGCTGGTGCATTATTTGATGTTCTCTGTTCATTTCTCCCTCTGTCTGCTCCTGTGTCGTCCTCCCCCCAGTGTCCCCTGCAGGACAGTCTGGCGGTATTTCTGCGTTGTCAAGGTCACTTCATTCTGTCTGCTCATGCCTACCTCCACATCCAAGTGTCCTCTGCAGGATATGATTCTTCTTGGCCAGTCAGCTGTGATCATTTTTGTGATGTGATGAATTATGCCAGCTTCCTCCTCTTGGCAACAGGCAGGTGGAGATGCTGTTCCACAGCTTTCATGACGAGTTCTCTGGAGTCTGAGGGCACCTGGCAGGTAACCAGATAAACATGTGTGAGCTTGAGACAAGGCAGTCAGGGTGTGAAAGCATGGTTCTTGGCACTTGATTCCAGCACATATACTGATGTAAGCAGTAACTGTTACCACCTTTATTTAGATCTCGCTCTGCAATGCGTTTTGACATAACACTCCTCACTGAACGCTGCTGCCAAGTTGGTGACAGAACAAAAATATACTCTACATTTAAAAAGATTCAAGTCGTACTGGCTTTTTATAGTTGTGTTTTCATTGCCCTAGGCCTAGGTGGAATTTCCGAAAAAAAAGTCACGTGTGTAGCACTCCTCTCACAATCGAGCTCATTGAGCTTTACATTTTACAGGGCTTTTTTGTAAAAATATGAAAACTTTACTAGAATCTAAACACACCCTGTACACACATGCATATCTCACCCAATTATGAATCCTGCTTTTTGGTCAGCTGAAAGTATATTTCTATAATCAAATACTTACAAGTTAGGTCTTGACGGAAAGTTAGGGGTGGCCATATCTTGATGAAGGAGTGGCCATATCTTGATGAAGGAGTGGCCATATCTTGATGAAGGAGTGGCCATATCTTGATGAAGGAGCGGCCATATCTTGATGAAGGAGCGGCCATATCTTGATGAAGGAGTGGCCATATCTTGATGAAGGAGTGGCCATATCTTGATGAAGGAGTGGCCATATCTTGATGAAGGAGTGGCCATATCTTGATGAAGGAGATCCCCAGTCATGATGAAGCGAAGGGAAGTGCCCAGTGAAGGCACAGTACTGGTGTAACAGCTCACTTGAACCACCATGTGATCAGCATCACAACTGAACCCTACTGCTAGAACTTCTGCAGACTAAACAATTAAGAACCACCTAGAGGGTTGGAAAATGCTTGAGGGTGACAGCCACTAATCCTGCTCTAAGGAGAAACCAGATATGCACAAGGCCTGAGCCATCTTTGCTCCAACCACAGTACCCCCTACATGTGCAACACTGGGCCAGCCTTCAGGGCCCGAATCACACTCTGCTCAACCACAGTACCCTACATGTAACCACAGTACCCCCTACATGTAACCACAGTACCCCCTACATGTAACCACAGTACCCCCTACATGTAACCACAGTACCCCCTACATGTAACCACAGTACCCCCTACATGTAACCATAGTACCCCCTACATGTCCAACACGTGGCCAGCCTTCAGGGCCTGGATTGATCACACTCACTCCCAGGCCACCTCCAGACCCACAGCTACAGACAGACCTTCTGACCCATTTTTATGTCCAGTCCAATCCTGCTTTACAGTTTACAGCCCTGCTGATCATAGAGACCATATCCGGCCCATCACCTTGTAAATTTTCTTAATTTCAAGTTAAACTGTGCAGCTATGTACAGATTAAAAAGGGGTATAAAACTTCTCTATTGTTTCTGTTATCAACACCCTGTCAAAGCAAAAGGGTCAACCGAGGATGGCTACCGCATTGTAGGAGAGTCACAAACAAAATCAGATAAACCCCATGCAAGATCCCTTAAAACCAACCCTGTCTGAACTGACCAACTATGACTGATTTCAACCAGAAAATGCCTGACCCTCTCAGTAAGTTGAAAATGTTTTGTGGAACATCGCAACAAAAAAAAAAGGAGTCTGCAGTAAAATGCTTGTGCCCGATATCCTGACCATCCAGACAAAGCCAGGCAGATGCTTGACGGTTAGCCACACATCACGAGTCACATACCATGGGTCCCCTCGCCTTAAAAAAAAAATCCACAAATTTGAAGTCGTGGTCATCTTCACTATCAAAGGATGGAACATTTCTACCCAGCATTGTCAGTGCCTTCAAGGATGATTTTTCCAGAACACCAGGATCTCTCAGCTGTCCATTTCTTCTGTTTCCTCTCCTTTTATTCTTGTTTGTTTCTGCATTTACCACTTAACCCCTTCTTTATATTTAGAGATGTATCTATTTTGCTAAAAAAACCATTTGCCCTCTTCTCTTGCACCCCCCCCCCCCCCCCTCCATGTTTACCCATTCCCTATTCTTGCTCACACTCACTCACACAGATGACTTACCATAACTTCTCTTATGCTCCTTCCCACATACAGCTATCCATCCCACCCCTTCTAACATCCCTTTTTCCCTATACCCCCCCCCCCCAATACTCCTCCACACCTAAACACGCAAGAAAACAGAAAAGGTTGTTTCTGTGTCACATCTTGTATCATGATATCCACCTGCCTTTTGTGTCCACATGTGGGGCCAGGTTAAAAAATAAAGATTAGTGTAAAGGTTAGTGTTAGCAATTAACATTAGCAACTGGGAAAGGGCTGTCAGTCAGCTGGCATTTCTGCCTGTATGCATGCATGCATGTGGACACAATGGCACATAGACATAATGGTACCGAGCTTTTGACACTGTGGTTTGGAAATTTTCTTTCGATCACCAATCACCAGTCCTATCAACAAGCCATGGCTGTTTCTGTTGCTGTGAAATTGATGGGATTTTTATGACAATTTTTCCAGTTATGAAATCAGCTCAGTGGTTTCCAGCAGCCTACCTTTGTTTTGAACAAATAGGCTGTGGGTGTTTCAAAAGAACCAAAATTTAATTGATAAATGAAGGAATATTTCCCCATTGTTTAATTACATTTTTCAGCTCTAAAATCAACGACATTTGTTAAGAGCTACTGTCTTTTTGAAAAATTGCGTCCGTTTCCAAAAGACCCAAGTTAAATTGATGAACAAAAATAGTTATAAGCCCCCATAAAAACTGTGTGAGAAGAACCTGCTCTTTTATCTGCTAGCCTTTTTTTTCTATTTCCACTTCCCTAGCCATTCATATCCTACCCCTTTCTCCCAACTGACAAAAGAACCTAGAAGATAAACCAAGGAATTAGCCAAAAATGTTTATATACAAAAAAGCCCACTCTTTTAAAACGTAGCCATTAATTCTACTTTCAATAGCCTAGCCACACACAACCTGCACTCTTTCTTCCAAATTATCAGTTTTCCCTTGGAACCTATTCCCCTCCTCTCCCCCAAAAAATTTATTGACATATATACACACAATGCTCACATGCACACGCACACATGCACACTATGCTCACTGGTTAAATTCTGATCTGCCTTTTGGAAGAGTAGGCTATTGTATACCAGTGGGAAAAGATGCTGAAACTTTTTAAACCGTGTGTACCCAGAGATTAGATGTACATATAAAGCACATGAGTGGTTAAATCCACTATCCATTTTCCCTATGTCTGTTCTCAATTTACCTCCAGTGTACATCACCACCTTCACCACCACCCCTTCCTCACTTTGTTCCGACTCCAGCGTTAGGCACCATTTGCAAAAAATTCATTACCTTGTTTCTGTTTCGTAGCATCTCAAGTTCAAGCAAAGTGATCGAATCGACTCTTGGAAGATAACTTCAGCTTTGAGCGAAAACTTTCCATAAGCAATGGCTGCACTAATAGGTTTCTTTCCCTTGAAGTGTTTCAGATCTGGGGAATCATAGTTCATACAAGTTTTCTCCTCTTATGATAATGAAGTGTTCACAATCATATAGATCTGCAAAATCACGACTCTGCTCTCTAACCAAACATACACGTCATCCGCTTTTTTGTTTAATCTCTGAAGCTCCTGGAAGCAATGTTGTTGGAAACTGAGTAATGGGACTGTAGAATACCCCCATTCCAAAAACACAAGATGAATGAAAATGAGTTTATATCAGAACTATTCGTAAAACACCTTTAAAAGGACTGGCTTTACACAAAGCTCATTATTTGTTTTTAACCCATTTCCATACAGAAGCCTATCAAATGAGATAGTTCTGTGATGCTGTCACATAGGCAGTTAAGTGGCACTGTACCCCTATACTTGTGCAATTCATCTCGTGTTCTCTGATCAGAAGGTTCACAGGTGCTGGCCATAATCTGATAACCAAATACACATAACCACACATATAGATCTATCTTTCTATCATACATACATACAGTACAGATATATAAAACATGTGTCATAAACTCAATATGAAAAAGAGGTATTCAACACCATTCCACAGGATCTAATCCCAGAAGTTCTATTTCTCAGCCATCCCCTGTGAAAAGCTTCCATTACCAACTGGGCTACAATTCCTGTAATGGACTGCAGCATTTCCTTCACACAGATTCTGTGACACATTGCCTTTTCTTCCATTCCAGGAGTTGCTTGGGCACTGTATTTAGCAAACAGTGTGTCTTGGGCAATGCTGATCTGTCTCAGGTAGGGGTGTGTGTGTGTGTGTGTGTGTGTGTGTGTGTGTGTGTGTGTGTGTGTGTGTGTGTGGAGAGAGAGAGAGAGAGAGAGAGAGAGAGAGAGAGAGGAGAGAGAGAGAGAGAGAGAGAGAGAGAGAGAGAGAAGAGAGAGAGAGAGAGAGAGAGAGAGAGAGAGAGATTTGAACTGATTTATTCTTTGATATAATATATATATATTATATATATATATATATAGAGAGAGAGAGAGAGAGAGAGAGAGAGAGAGAGAGAGAGAGAGAGAGAGAGAGAGAGAGAGAGAAGAGAGAGATTTGAACTGATTTATTCTTTGATATATATATATATATAATAAAGATGAAGAGTAGTATAGAGGAGAGAGAGAGAGAAGAGAGGAGGAGAGAGAGAGAGAGAGAGGAGAGAGAGAGAGAGAGAGAGAGAGAGAGAGAGAGAGACTGTGTGAGATAAAACTGTGCAGGTGCTTGCAAAAGCAGAGAGAGAAGGGGGGGGGGGGGGGGGGGGGGGAGTTGACAGCTCTGGTAGGGAGACAATAGCGAGATCAACAGGTCATCAAACCAGTGTTGACAGATGGCCACCCCAATCTGCTCTCCCCCTTCCCTCTCCCTACCATCCCCTCCCCTACTGCCTAAGGCTTTGGAGCTGCTGGTCATTTTCCTTCTAGCAATAGCCTCCCCCCCCCCCCTTCAACTGTTCCTCTCCACACAGAGCCTTGAAATTCACTCATAGATTAACTTCTCAGCACTCTTTCAAAATCAAAATAATCATACTAGATCTACACTAAGTCTAAGATGATAGTAAAATTCACACACAGTACATGGCGGTGTGTGATTTTTAAGGAATTTCAGGGCCTTGAAATGGGACCCCCAAATCCTGAACCATATGAACCCTCAGAAGCACTATAAGTTTTGAAAGGAGGGGGGGGGGGGGGGGGTGCTGTGTTAATCGTCAGCTAAGTTCACCAATTGTACAATTTTTGTGTACACTACCATTTGCTCACCATTAAGATTACCACATTCCCACTTCGGTACAATGTCAACCACAGTACCTAAATGCATGCGTTTAAAAAAAAAAAAAAGCTGTGCATTCTCTTCCGTAGGTTGGAATGGGTTTTCATGTGTGCCCAACATGTTCAAGTCTGCTGTAAAATGCTTGTGGCTAATAATAAATATCCTGGACAACTGACAATCCAAAAGCAGATGCTTGATGGTTATTCCCACATCACAAGTCATGCACCATGCAGTTCCCTTGCCTTGGAGCAAATGTGCAAGTAGGCCAAAACAATGTGTGATAATATTGTACCAAAATGGCCGGCCTAAAACAAACCCATGTGTTGGAAAAAATGAAGTCGACTTCAAAGCGTAAGCTTGTAGACGAACTTCTATTCTAAATATTAAATAAACTCGGTACCTACCATAGTATGGAGTAAATATGTGTGGACAAACAGCATTATATTCGGTACTTGCTAAAACACCGCAGGAAAGACTTAAGGCGAGTCAGTCTCAATCGCAAATGCAAACTGTTGCCTCGTTCCTGCTCAAATCACTGCGCCGGATCTCTGTGTCACGTGCGAAGGCAGGTAACTCTTCTGCCTCCTTTATTAGTTCCATCAGCAACTAGCATTTAACACCCTACTTATGTTTTTTTTCCCGGCCAGAATACATGCAAAACTAAGCACGGCAATATGGTGCCACCATACCGATTTAAGAGGAAAGCGTCACTTATATATTTACTGGCGGTATGTTATAGCAACACAACTAGAGAAGTAATTCGAGAACAAATATAAAGAGGCCACGTGATGCGAACAAAAAACCAGCCGTTGCGGCAGCATGCACGTTAAAACCCCGTTCTGCCTTTTGGAAGAGCAGGCCATTGTGCGCTGGTAGGTTTTGTTTTTTTTAAATAATTTTTTAAAAATCAGCATGCACACGGGGGTCGTGTTTAGACACCACCCCTGAGGAAAAAAAGGGGAGTTGGAGTACCAGGGCGGCTCGGGGCTGTAGGCTATATTTCAACGTTCTGGCGGCTCCTGCGACGGCACTGGAACCATTCCTATCGGTGATTGCCTTTCCAATGGACCATTCCAGTGGCCTGAATAGGGGGGTTTACTGCATGGGTAACAGCTCGCCCTCCTCACTTACCCAGGCTTTGGGCTCTACAGACTAGGCCTATAGCGCAACTCCGTAGTCTTCTGAGACTTGGGTGCCTATTAAAGAAGGAAAGGGGGGGGGGGGGGGGAAAAGATGCAGGGAAGTAGGCCTATATAGGTCTGCCCTCCACGTCCGCTTCACATTCCGCACGATTGACGAGATTTTAAAAAAATCAATGATTAGTAGTGATTGGGGGAGGGGGGAGGGGGTGTTCAATTTTGTTTTCTTCAAGTCTGGGAGAAAGGGGGGAGGAATAGCTTAATGTATAATAGCTTCGTATTTACGACAAGGAACACGCGAAGAATTCAGCTCACTGTTGCAGTGATTCCAAAAGGAGTTGTTGAAATCCAGTAACAGGAGTGAGAGCACACGGAAATTTTTAACCCCGCCATCATTATCTCTGCAACTTCGTATTGGGGCCGGTACAGAAAAGACAAAAACACAAATCTGGCAACCCTTCTGCTTTTCCTATGTTTGAATTTTGAATACGGGATAATGATTATGAACAAGAAAATAAAAAGTCATTAAAAATATCAACACTTGCCCAAAGCCTCACCTTTCAAACTCGCTTGGAGCAGCGATGATCAATGCCTCTTGAAGATTGCCACAGAAAACTTGAATGGAAGAAAGAAAGAACTTTGTGAATCAGTCACTGTCAACTGAACAGTGATGAGCACAGACCTAGCGCCCTCTGTGGGTGTATAGAAATTGTCCACGTGCATCATGGTTCATTACTTCTGATTGGACCTTTCTCTCTCTCTCTCTCTCTCTCTCTCTTCTCTCTCTTCCTGAATATTTTGCAAAGTCTTAATGGTGTCTACACGTTTTATTCATATTAAATTGTATTTTCAATCCTATTGTGTGTGTCGTCTATAATTGAATTTTGTAAACATTTTATTTCATTATCTTATCCTTTTAAGTGTAAAAGTGTCCCATAACCTATGCAGCCGGAGGATCAGAGACCTCAGCTTCTCTAGGGACCAGCATGTTGAGGGCGGCGCCCATCTCCTCTCCCTTGCTGCTTTACCTTCCCTGACCCTAAAGAGGGCAGGTACCCATTTCCAGGGCCAACATGTGTGTAGTAGTAGTAGTAGTAGTAGTAGTAGTAGTGTGTGTCATTTTTAAAGTTGAAGCTGATTGCTTCATTGTTCTTATGTAGCCTATGGCTTGCAGGCTGACCCAGTGGATGTCTCTGTTTGTTGATCTAGTAAAGTATGGGTATTGCTCTGCAGTACAGGCAGTGCTTGTCTTCATCCTCTTGACCGGCTGCTTGTCTTTAGTGCACATGTACTCTTCCTCTGACGCTGCTTGTCTATAGTGCACATGTACTCATCCTCTGACGCTGCTTGTCTATAGTGCACATGTACTCTTAAGTATGGGTATTGCTCTGCAGTACAGGCAGTGCTTGTGTTCATCCTCTTGACCGGCTGCTTGTCTATAGTGCACATGTACTCTTAAGTATGGGTATTGCTCTGCAGTACAGGCAGTGCTTGTCTTCATCCTCTTGACCGGCTGCTTGTCTATAGTGCACATGTACTCTTAAGTATGGGTATTGCTCTGCAGTACAGGCAGTGCTTGTGTTCATCCTCTTGACCGGCTGCTTGTCTATAGTGCACATGTTAGTTAAAGTCTGTCCCGAGCCATAAGGCTCATCAGGCCGGTGCTTATCCCGGTTTCTGTGGCATTAAGCGACTGAGAGTCATAGACCTCCCCCTGGATAGGACCGCAGTCTATCGCAGGATTAACCCCCACACAAGGTTGGTCACCTTTACACCTGGGTGTTGTGAGCAAATAGCCGTTTAAAGTGCCTTTTCCAAGGGCACATACGCCTATAGCTGGACATAGCTGAATCAACCCCAAACTTGTAGATTACGAGTACAAGCGCCTAACCACTAGCACAGCGGCTGCTTGTATAGTGCACATGTACTCTAAAGTATAGGTATTGCTCTGCAGTACAGGCAGTGCTTGTCTTCATCCTCTTGACCGGCTGCTTGTCTATAGTGCACATGTACTCTTCTCGACGCTGCTTGTCTATAGTGCACATGTACTCTTCCTCTGACGCTGCTTGTCTATAGTGCACATGTACTCTTCCTCTGACGCTGCTTGTCTATAGTGCTCATGTACTCTTCCTCTGACGCTGCTTGTCTATAGTGCACATGTACTCTTCCTCTGACGCTGACTGAGATTCCCTCAGCAGAGGGGAACTGCCCCTTTTCAGAAATTAATTATTTATCTATTTATTATTTATTTATTTATTTATTTATTTATTTATTTATTTTTTTATATCGAGGATAATGAAATAAGCTCTGATGTGCTTTTATTTACATCCAGTCCCTGAATGTATGCAGTTTTGAAAATTTTGTCATCCATTCCTACTTTAACGTGTGCCAAGATATTCTGCAGGTGTTGGCACACGGACCTGGAAGGACTTTTGGGGGGAGTAGAGTCGGCACTGATGTTAACTCCAGGGGAAAAATCCTCTTGAAGGAGATTCAAACCCGGGTCAGCAGATCACAAGGGCACCACTCTGACCACCAGGCTGTCCCCTTCCCCAAACTGTGCATTGTATTGCACTGCACTGCACTGCATTGCATTGTATTGTATTGGTTTTGTAGATTGCTTTCTGGCGGAGGGGGGCGGATAGCCTAGTGGTCAGAACATTGCGCTGGCAATTTGAAGACCCGGGTTCGAGTCCGGTCGAGGAAATTTTCTTCCTGGAGTTAACATCAGTGCTGACTCCACTCTCCCCAAAAGTCCTTCGGATGAGACTTTAAACCGAGGCCTCGTGTGCGAACGCACGCAGAACATCTTGCGCACACGTTAAATCCTGTTCCGCTTTTCGTAAGAGTAGGCCATCGTGTGCCGGTATATATTTACAAAACTGCATACACACGGGGACCGGATGAAAAAAAGCACATGATTGCTTATTCTGTTATCCTCGATATAAAAGAATGAATAAATAAATAAATAAATAAATAAATAAATCTCTTTCCTGTAACAATCCCTTCTCCGAAACAGGTAAGTAAATATCGCTCTCAGAAAGCTACAAGCCATTAAATATTACAGCTGCACACAGGCAGACCCAATTCCTGAAAATGGCAGCTTAATTAATTAAAATGAGTGTTCGTGGCTCTCTTTCCCGCCACCAACCAACTCTGGAATCAATCGTCATCATCACATTAGCCTAGTCTATTTGGGTATGTGTATCATATCCAGTCTTGATAGGCACATGTACACACACATTAAACTAGGTAAAGTCTGCTCACCTGAAGCATCCTGTGTGATGTTTACAGATCGAAATGACTGACTGAGGCCAGCACCCTCAGAGTGTACACGCACTGTGGAACAGCTCACATAGCCCAGTGCGGCTAGGCTGCAACTGCCGGAGTTCGGTCTAAGGGAAACAACTTGTTACTGCAATTCAGTACAGTATTACGTCCCTTATTACAAACTCGATACTCGATTCCGACACAGTAGGCATCCGTCAGTCTCGGAAGACTGTGGAGTTGAGCCCGGACTCCACGCTCTAGAGCGCAAAGCCTGGGTAAGTAGGTATGGAGGGCAAGCTGTTACCCATGCAGCAGACACCCTCCCCCCCCCTCCTTCTCCACGTTGCTGGAATGGTCCATTAGAAAGGCAGTCACCAATACGAATGGCTCCAGTGCCGTCGCAGGAGCAGCCACGCTTCCACATAGACCTACAGCCCTGAACCGCCCTGGGGACTCCAACTCCTCGATTTTTCCTCAGGGATGGTGTGTAAACATGACACCTGTGTGCATGCTAGGGGGTTGTTTTATTTATTTTATTTTTTTGTTTTGTTTGGTTGTTTTTTTTTAGGGGGTGGGGGTGGGGGGGGGGGGGGGGGTATGTTTTGTTTGTTTTTTGTCGGCACCTGCTCCTACCCGCACACAATGGTCTGCTCTTCCGAAAGACGGAACGGGTTTTTAACATGTGTGCAAGATGATCTGTGTGCATTCTCACACAGGGCCTCAGTTCATAGTCTCTACCGAATGGAGAAGGGGAAGGGATTGTCACAGGAAAGAAACACGAGAATCGAGAAAGCAGCCTACAAAACCAATACAATGCAATGTCATGCAGTACAAGACAAGACAAGACAAGTCAAGTCAATGCAATACGGCACAATTCAGCACACTGCAATTAAAACAAAAATAGAATACATACATACCACACATTTTTTTCGTCTTATTCAGTATATAATACTGTAAACAGCACACAAATGAGCACTTTTTAAAACCTTTCTCACATGCTCAAAGAAATATGATACACAACACCCATCTCATTGCATTCAGATCTTTATTTTCAGTCAGATGACACATTTTGTGTGATGCACTGGTGATAAGCACACGAGCAATTAAGCGCGCGCGCACGCGCACGCACGCACGCACGCACACACACAACCATTCAAACACACACATTCAAACACACAACCATTGAAACACACACACACACAACCATTCAAAGTTCAAGACACAATGATATCACCCTTATTATACCCACACAAAACCTGTCAATAACACCAAACTAACAATGTTGTTTATTCTGATGCCCGAGAGGGGAGGTGGCAGGATGGTTAAGACATTCACATGCCAAACAAGTAAACCTGAGGTTCTGGGTTCGATTCCCAACCTTGCCCTTTCTTCCCAGAGTGATGAGACTATTTGCCAAGGGCCCGTACACAAATGCATGCATAACATCTTGCACAAACGTTGAAAACCTGCTCTGCCTTTCGGAAGAGTAGACTATTTCGTTGTGCTGGTAGGAACAG
>CM060320.1:851242-891242 GCA_030674155.1 Stramonita haemastoma
ACAGTATTCTGTCCAGCGTTGGAGGATGGCATTGTTTTCCGTTAAAAGATTTCCTTCTTTGTCTTCAATAACAGAGGCTTTAGGCTGTGTGGTTTTCGTTAGTGCTTTCAAAGTGTCGTAAGCTGTTTTGCTGTTTCCCTTGGTCATTCCAGCTTCGATGTTGTTGCACTGTTCTTCTATCCACCCTTCTTTGGCTTCTCTCATCTTTTTCCTCACTTCTCTGTGGCTATCCATGTACTTCTTGTAAGCTTCTTGACTTGTGAACTTTTGTTTCTTAAGTTCTCTTCTTTTGTCGCAGAGGTCAAGAACCTCATTTGTCACCCAGGGTTGTTTCTTTGTTCTGCTTCTTCCTAATGTTTCTTCTGCTGCTGTCGTTAGCACTTCTTTGATGTTGTTGGCCAATGTGTCCACATCATTGTCGATGGCTGTGAGTGCGGCGAACTTTCCTCCTATGTTGGCTTGGAAGATCTCAACCACTGTTGGGTCTTTGAGTTTTTCCAGGTCGAATCTTATGCGTGGGCTTTTTGGCTGTTGTTTTGCTTTCAGTTTCAGTCTGATGGTGGTAAGTACAAGGTCGTGGTCACTGCCAATGTCAGCTCCTGGGAATGTTCTTGTGTTTGCCTTGTTTATGCTGGATTTGAATCTTTGGGGTGACAGAATGTAATCAATTTGATTATGAATCAGACCATTTGGTGAGTGCCAGGTTGATGTTCTGGATGGCTTGTGAGGGTGGAGTGTGTTAGCCAAAGTAAGTTTGTGCTTCTTTGCGAATTCCAGCAGCCGCTGTCCTCTGTCATTTGTTTCTCCCAGTCCAAATCGTCCTGTGGTTCCTGCCCAGGTGTCATAGGCATCAGGTCCCACCTTAGCATTCCAGTCGCCTTCCACAATAAGGATGTCTTTTTGGGGCGTTTTGGAGATGACGTTTTCAAGTTCTTCATAGAATTCTTCTATCTGATCATCATCGTAGTCAGATGTTGGAGCATACACTTGGATGATGGTGAGATTCTGGGGTTTTGCAGAAACTCTGATTGAGATGAGTCTGCTGGATACTGGTGTGCAGCTGATGATGCTTGACACAATCTCTTTCCTGACAATAAAGCCTACTCCATGTTGATGTAGTTTCTCTTCTCCGCTGTACCATATTTTGTGGCCGTCTTGCGTGGTTGTTTCTCCGAAGCCAATCCATCTGACTTCCGCAAGCCCTATGATGTCCCATTTATACCTCTGTAATTCATGTGTAAGTTCCTGTACTCTTCCTGTTTGGTACAGAGTCCTTACATTCCATGTACCAATGGTTGCCCCTTTAGCTGGAAGCTTTAGACTTGGTTCTGCCCCAGTAGCACACTTGTCGCTCCCACCCTGGAGGCTTGCAGTGGGTAACGCGGTCGTTGTTGATCCGGGCCTCGACCGATCCGGCATGTCTTTCTGTTTTGTTTTTCTCATCATGTCCTTGCAGTGGGCTTGAGGAAGCTTGGTGGCGCCCATCTCCTCTCCAAGACTCCTACTGGTGGATAAGAATGCACCAGCCCCTCACAACGTTTCGCCCGCCAGTAGAAGCGGTTACCGGGGTGTGGGTGGGTTAAGGACCCGGACCCAGAAGTGAGAGTTGAGTGCCAAGTGAGGACCAGTGCTCCCGTCCATCCCGAAGGATGCTACTGCCAGGTTTACAAAGGTACCACCTCTCCTTAAGCACCCCATACACCCCTGACTGACTTTAGGACTATGCAAATACTGTCATTAGTAAGAGTGTAGCAGGTAAAAAAAAAAAGGGCGGGGGGTACGGGATAGCTCAGTGGTCAGAGCACTGGCTTTCCCTAAGCTAAGATTAAGGCAAGGCAAGGCAAGGCAAGGCAAGGCAAGGCAAGGCAAGGCAAGGCAAAATTCTTTTATTCGAGGATAATAGATAAGCACTCATGTGCTTTTTTACATCCAGTCCCCGCCCCTTTCAGGGATAACATCAAGATAAAAAGACAGCCTCAACTAAAACAAGAACAATTATAATGATCCAATTACCAAGAGCAAACCACACCAAGTATCAAACAACAGGTAAGAAATAAGACAGATACAATATTAAGGTAATGTTATAAAAAAGGCACTCATTCAAAAAACGAAAATAAGAAGTAAGAATCAATGATGATTTTGATTTGAATAATAAACAAGCAAACAAAGAAACAAAGAAACAAGAAAAAACAACAACAACAACAAAAACAAAACAAAAAAAACAACAACAACAAAACAAAACAAAAACAAACAAACAAAAAACAAAACAAAAAAAAGGCGCAATGATTATAGATCAAACATGAGAATATGATGACTGAAAACATCAATCCACCACCATCTATCATCAAAATATGTCCCATAAAACATAAGATTTTGATAAAGGGTGAGAAAGAGCAACAACAACAGGTAAGAAATAAGACAGAGATACAATATTAAGGTAATGTTATAAAAAGGCACTCATTCAGAAACGAAAATATGAAGTAAGAATCAATGAAGAATTTGATTTGAGTACAAAAAACCAAACAAAAACCAATCAAAGCAAAAAAAAAAAAAAAAAAAAAGGCGCAATAATTAAAGAGCAAGCATGAGAATATGATGAGGTTAAATGACTGAAAACATCAATCCCGCCATATATTATCAAAATAAGTCCCATAAAGCACAGTTTTTGAACAAAAAAAACCCCAACTCACACACACACACACACACACACACACACACACACACACACACACACACACACACACACACACACACACACACACACACACACACACACACACACTCACTTAGTCTTATGATTATAGTCATAAGATCATCATAATCTGAGAAAAGTGAGGAGGGAGAGGGCAGATAGTTTGAGAGGGGAGAAGTGTGGTTTGTTATTTTTGATTCATCAAGTAGATTAGAAGGTGATTTTTTAAGGTTGTTAATGATTGATGCTGTTTAATTGAGTCAGGGAGGGAGTTCCATAGCATAGGGCCTGAATATAGTAAGCTAGTTTTGAACAAGTCTATTCTTGGGATTGGGACACTTGGCTTTACCGTATTTCTGGAATGATTCATTGGGAATTTGTCTTTTAAGGATGTGGGGACATTTCCTGTCAGTATCTTAAACATCATGATGCCTTTGTTATATTTTAGTCTTTGGTGTAGGGGAAGGATATTTAACTGAGTATAATCCCCTTCTAGCAAGGTTGTTTTCTTCAGAAGGACCAGTTTGAGACCACGTTTATACAGACTTAGTAATGGTTTCATGATATTAGCACTGGCAGAGTCCCACAGGGTTGCAGCATAGTCTATTGAGGATTGTATATAAGCTTGAAAAAACAGTTTCCTTGAATGAAAATCGAGAAAGTGTTTAATTTTAATCAACTGGTAGACTTTTTTGGACAAGTATTTGCATAGGTGAGATATGTGGTAGAACCAGCTGAGATTTTCATCAATTGTCACTCCTAGAACTTTGTGGTGAGAGGTCTGTTCGATTGCTTCCTTTTTTATGTGAATTGGAAATAGTTTATGTGGTAAATTTTGTCGCTTTTGTCTGGTAGTGATAAGCATGCATTTTGTTTTTTGGGGGATGGATAGTCATGTGGTTCAGTTCAGTCCATTTGACAAGGTCGTCAGTGCTTTTTTGTAATAAAGTTGTGAGATAGTCAATGTCATTATGGCTCGTATGTATGATTAAGCAGCATTGAGCATGGTTACCGAGTGGATAGGTGACCGTTTCCACGCCTTAGCTTCAGCACAGTCTCCAAGTTCACCCAGGTGTCAATGGATACCTGCCCTCTTTAGGGTCAGGGAAGGTAAAGCATGAAAAGGGGAAAGGAAGGGGGGGGGGGGCTACTGTCATAAGGAAACATACATTCACAGACACATTTGTCCCCCTTACAGGTATTGCACGAATGAAAACACCCTTTTCCCAGGGTGAGCAGCCCTAATTTTGCACCTAGAGAAATCAGCCCTGATTGAACATGGAACACAGACAATTGCAGATAACGAGCTCATTCCACCACTTCCATTGACTGCTTCTCTTACCATCTTAATTACACAAATCATTACAAAAAATTCCTCTGACCCATCCACTGGTAAAATCTGTTAGTTTTGTTTATATGACATACTTGATGGAGTTTCATGCATTTTGTGTGTAAAGTGAGAACAAGAAATGCTGTTTAACCTATTACGATAAACCATGAAAACAAGAGACTTACCCCTGGCAAAATTCAGTGGAAAAACCACTGAATTTTCCACTGAATTTTGCCAGGGGTGAGTCTCTTGTTTTCATGGTTTATCGTCTCATTCAACAGACTTGTACCCAGACCACCGCACAATGTCTGATGGATGGGAGAAAAGTTGTAGTTTAAATGGGGACAGGACCTTACCTTCTCGCTGTCTGAACAGGTGTTTTACCTCTAGACCATCAGTCCACTCTCACACACTACTCCATTCAGATGGCTCAGTTTCTTGTAATTTTTATCCTGTTTTGGCATTAAATTGATCTTTGAATGAAAGAGTTGGTCTGTTTGAAAAGTAAGCAGAGAAGAGGTGAGAGTTAAATATAGCACTTTGTATTCCACTTAAAGTTCACGGCAGGTTTCTTTGCATGAAATTCGGGCGGCTGTCCTTGGGGAATGTACAAGTCAAGTCAAGTCAAGTCAGGTCAAACTTTTATTTCCAGATGGTACATTGAGTAAGCAATTGAGTGCATGTCACAAGAGCAGAGCCACTCATTACTTTTTTTTTCATTTTTCATTTTCCTGTCTGCATGTGTATTTTGTTCCCTATCAGAGTGGCCTTTTCTCTACAGGTTTTTGCCTGGGGCAAATTTCTTGTTGCTGTGGGTACTTTTACATGCTCTGAATGCATCGTACGTTGTATATCCAATCCATCCAAAGCCTTTTTATGCCTTCTTGGCATGTAGGGCAGCAACAAAGGTTCTCCACTTCTGCCTGTCTTGGGCCAGTTTCTGAATGGTTTCCCAGGAGTGTTGGAGGGTCTTCAGCTCTGTTTCTATTGTCCGACGCCAGGTGTTCTTGGGTCGTCCTCGCCTGCGTTTTCCGTCTGGTGTCCAGTGGAGGGCTGTTCGGGCGATGTTCCCTTGTTCCCGTCGGCTGATGTGTCCTATCCATCTCCATCGTCTTTGCATAATGATGGTATCTATATTTTCTTGGTCGCAGCGGGCCAGGAGTTCTTGGTTGGAGATGGTCTCAGGCCAGAAGATGCGCAGTATTCTCCTGAGATTCTTCGTGTGGAATGTAGACAGTTTGTTAATGTCATTCTCAGTCATCCTCCAGCATTCCGAGCCATACAGGAGGGTGGAAAGTACACAGCTCTGATACAGTCTTAGTTTACGTTGTATATGGGACATGGTTTATTGTCTCATCTGAAAGCCTAGCACCTAGACCACCACTCCCAGTCCAGTGGATTGGAGCAAAAATTTGGGCACTAACAGGGATAGAACCTACACTTCTCGCTTTCTAGGCTTATGTGTGACTTCTTGACCACTGATCTGCCTTGTGTGTAGTTGTGTAAGAGTGTGTGTGTGGACGGGTGCAGTATTGTGTTGGTGTGGATCCCGGGGCACGTGTGCATTCGGAGAAACAGAGCTGTTGATTGACTCGCCAGGTGTGCCATGGAGCGGGAAGTTTCTGGGTTCACAGATCTGAAACCTAGAAGCGAACAATACGCGCACTCCCTCTGGCAGGAGGAATGGAACGCTCAGACAGACAACAAACTTTTTCAGATCCTTCCTAACATGAAAGAGGTTTTCCCTCCGGGTGTCAAAAACCAAAGGGAAGCAACAGTGCTCACCAGGATACGGGAAGCAACAGTGCTCATCAGAATACACACGGGTCATTCTCAAATCACTCGCGTTCATTTGCTGAAAGGCGAGGGAGCCCATGAGTGCGTGACTTGTGATGTGCGGGTAACCATCAAGCATCTGCTTCTGGAGTGTCGAGATATCCAGGATGTTAGGCATAAGCATTTTATTGCAGATTCCCTTAATATCCTTTTTCAGGATGTTCCACCCCCGTGACTGGACACCATTTTCAATGTTTTGAGAGAATTTGGCTTTTTCCATCTGATATGAGTGAAAGTGGTATAGTAAGTCTCTAAGGACAAGGTTGTTTTAAGGAATCTGGTTTGGGTTTTATCTCATTTTATGTGTGATTGATGTTTTTTCCCGCAACGTGGTGCCCGCCCTGGGGTGACCCTTATGGTTGATCAGGGCGTCAATGCAAGGACAGTAAAGCTGGTTTTTATATCCCCTTTTTACCTTTTCGCTGCGATCCTATTTTGCTCAGGCACATGCTGGATGAAACAGAGAGAGCGTTGAATCATGACGGACAGCGATCATCAACTGAGCATTGCTGGCGACAGTTTCTATGATGAATACTGTTTGTCAACAGCACAGCAAAGAGGTCAATCTGTATATAGTTGCTCAGCTTCATTCTGAGATTTAAAATTCTACAAGGTGACAGCCCTGATATGGCCTGTGTGGTTGGTAGGGCTATAAACAACATGGTTGAATTGGATTGGTGTGTGAGTGTGTGTGTGTGTGTGTGTTTATATTCTTTTATTTTGTTAATGGAATAAGCAGTTATGTGCTTTTTTACATCCAGTCCCCGTGTGTATGCAGTATTGTAAATTTTGTTATCCATTCCCACCGGCACACAATGGCCTACTCTTCCAAAATGCAGAACGTGTTTTAACATGTATGCCAGATGTTCTGCATGCTTTCGCATATGGACCTTGGTTTATAGTCTCACCCAAAGGACTTCCTTGGGGGAGTGAAGTTGGCGCTGATGTTAACTCCAGAGGAAAAATCCTCTTGAAGGAGATTAAAATCCGTTGGCGCTGATGTTAACTCCAGAGGAAAAATCCTCTTGAAGGAGATTAAAATCCGTTGGCGCTGATGTTAACTCCAGAGGAAAAATCCTCTTGAAGGAGATTAAAATCCGTTGGTCGCTGATGTTAACTCCAGAGGAAAAATCCTCTTGAAGGAGATTAAAATCCGTTGGCGCTGATGTTAACTCCAGAGGAAAAATCCTCTTGAAGGAGATTAAAATCCGTTGGGCTGATGTTAACTCCAGAGGAAAAATCCTCTTGAGGAGATTAAAATCCGTTGGCGCTGATGTTAACTCCAGAGGAAAAATCCTCTTGATGGAGATTAAAATCCGTTGGCGCTGATGTTAACTCCAGAGGAAAAATCCTCTTGAAGGAGATTAAAATCCGTTGGCGCTGATGTTAACTCCAGAGGAAAAATCCTCTTGAAGGAGATTAAAATCCGTTGGCGCTGATGTTAACTCCAGAGGAAAAATCCTCTTGAAGGAGATTAAAATCCGTTGGCGCTGATGTTAACTCCAGAGGAAAAATCCTCTTGAAGGAGATTAAAATCCGTTGGCGCTGATGTTAACTCCAGAGGAAAAATCCTCTTGAAGGAGATTAAAATCTGTTGGCGCTGATGTTAACTCCAGAGGAAAAATCCTCTTGAAGGAGATTAAAATCCGGCTCAGCAGATCACGAGCGCACTCTGACCATCAGGCTGTCCTGTCCCCTCAAATGTGTGTGTGTTATTTATTTATATTTCTTTATTCTTTTATACCGAGGATAATGGGATAAGCACTCATGTGCGTTTTTTATATCCAGTCCCCGTGTGTATGCAGTTTTGTAAATGTCATCTGTTCCCACCGGCACACAATGGCCTACTCTTACAAAATGCGGAACAGGATTTAACGTGTGTGCAAGATGTTCTGTGTGCGTTTGCACACGGGGCCTCAATTTATAATCTCATCCGAAGGCCTTTGGGGAGAGTGTGCGTGTTGTGTGTGTGTGTGTGTGTGTGTGTGTGTGTGTGTGTGTGTGTGTGTGTGTGTGTGTGTGTGGTGTGGGTGAGTGAAAAATTAATTCACCTCAGGATTTGGACTGGTTCAATCATCCCCTCACCCCACTCCCCATCCCTTTGTTCTGCGCTGAGATGATCAATGTTTCCACCTCGGAAAAAAGGTTTCCCTACACAAAATCAAAGCTAACAAATTCTTAAAATTTCTGAGATAAAATTACATGGAAATGAAAACAAAAATGAAAAGAAAAAGTTCCCAGCCAAGCAGACAAGACAAACATCTGTAGTATTTTTGGGTGAGTTAATTTGTATTTAACATCCTCATCAAATCCTGATATCTGAAACACTACAACACATGAATCATTTTGATGATAAACACACACACACACACACACACACACACACACACACACACACACACCACACACACGATTCAATTCACCCTTAACCCCCTCTTGGGCCATGGAGGATTTCAGCAAAAGAAATCAACCACAACATATATAATTTGCATTAACAAAAACGTTTACAACACTGCATGGAACAGAAGTTATGATGTAGTAAACCTTTTCAACTTTGTCATGCAATTTTACACTTGACTATGAAGCTAAGTTTTAATAAAGTACTTTTGTCAGAAGAGAACAAATTACAAAATGTGAACATGGATCTTGGATAGAGATATTCCTGAGGCAGGACATTCTTCCCAGTTCTGAAAACTTTGGACATTCCATTATAAAATGAAACTCATCGCCTATTGTTTTCATGTTGCATTGTTTACAAAGACGATTTTCACGTTGAATGCCACATGCATGCATGCACGCACACACACACACACTCACTCACTCTGAATCTAAAATAACTGTTTGGTTTTTGCTGATGCATTGTCTTCTTAAAACCAAACAAACAAAAAAAGGTTTTCAAACTGAAATTCTCAATCTTCAGTCCAGACTCCAAACAAAGGAACAATGTTTGTTCTTGTTTTTTCTTCTTCTGAAGACTACAAAGCCACTTTCCTCTTTGATACATTGCAGTTTGAAATGCGATGGACACACACCATGAAATTACAATGATATTTACAAGACAAAGAGCTACAGACATTCTTTTCCCTTACTCCATGGTTGAAATACTTTTTGTTTCAGCTCTGGACAAACAAGAACAAATATTTCTGCCACTGAAAAATGAGAAAAACAATTCTAGGACAAAAATGACGAAAAGAAGAAAATAATTCAGAGACAAAGAGTATCCAGCACTCATCAGAGTGAAAAATGTCATTATTTTTTTCTGTTTTTTTTTCTTTTTTAATGGATGAATAAAATGAATGATAGTGCATTGGGAGAGAAAACCTAACTTTTGGCTTTTAGCTCTTGAAGCTGTATTAAGGATAATAAAACATTCAAAGAAAAAGTGTAGACTTGGCAGCTGTAAGTTATTTCAATCATCATTTTTGGTTATAACAAACCAATATTCCATGATGAAAATAGACCAATTAATCTTCTAGATTCATGAGAGACACTCTCTGAATGTTTTGGGGGTTTTTTGTCAAAAAGAACAACAAATCTAGGATGCAGACACTACACAAATCTAGCTCTCACTCCAATAAAAACACAGTCTTCTTTTCTTCTTTACTGAACGATCAGACAGCGACTATTGTTTTTTTGTTGTTGTTTTTTTTGACAGCAACTACTGTTGCCTGTCCTATGAGCCCAGCACATCTGAATTCAGCATCTTTATTGAATAAAATGAACTGCATCAGATGAAAAAAAACAACCAAAATAATTGATTGTTCCTTTATGTAGCTGCGACCTTATCAGGGCTAAGAAAGGATAAGCAAGCAACGAATCTATGAAAAATAAACACAAAACAGTTAGAGAGCAGAACAGATTATCTTGTCTACGCATTAAAACCTGGTCCTCTTTTCGAAAGAGTAGGCCATTGTGTCAGTGGGAATGGATGACAACATTTACAAAACTGTATACACAAAGGGACTGAATGTAAAAAAAACACATGGGTGCTTATTCCATTATCCTTGAAATAAGGGGGAAAAAAAAAGATAAATAAACAAAATATCTAGCCTTGACAGCTGTCACATTTTTTTCAACCCATGAGCACGACTTGGAGATGAGGAATTTCTTCTTTGACAGCAAACAGAAGGAGGATTTCCCTCCAGACACAGAAAAGCTGCACCCATCACAA
The DNA here is from genome assembly GCA_030674155.1 of Stramonita haemastoma. Lineage (NCBI taxonomy): Eukaryota > Metazoa > Mollusca > Gastropoda > Neogastropoda > Muricidae > Stramonita > Stramonita haemastoma. The sequence continues at coordinate 861,272 of CM060320.1, forward strand.
CTCCGTTTGTTACATTAGTATTTCAGGACTGAAAGACATTTACATTGATCCTAGACTGAAAACACTGACATTTAAAAACAACAACAAAAAACCTAAAAAAACCCAAACAACTAAACTAAAACAACAGCAACTCCCCCCCCCCCTTGAAACAAAACCTCACCACCTAAAAAACAAAGTTAATAAAAAACAACCACCACCCTAACTAGAGCTAACGACTAAAGACAGATAATAATGAACTAATCTTCATTAGACTAAAGATGGTAATATAAACTATCTATCATTAGACTATAAGACAAAATAATATAAACTATCTTCATTAGACTAAAGACTAATTTAAATATAAACTAATACTATCTATTAAGACTAAAGATGGTAATATAAACTATCTTCATTAGACTAAAGATGGTAATATAAACTATCTTCATTAGACTAAAGATGGTAATATAAACTATCTTCATTAGGACTAAAGATGGTAATATAAACTATCTTCATTAGACTAAAGATGGTAATATAAACTATCTTCATTAGACTAAAGATGGTAATATAAACTATCCTTATTTTCAAATGGCAGGGAATCACTTTGGTGTTCTCCAAGCAATTTTTTTTTCTATTTAGATTTCAAGCTGAAACATGTCCACTTGGATTCTATTCACACACTCCAAAATAATGTCTCATAAACATGTCCACTTGGATTCTATTCACACACACTCCCAAAATAATGTCTCATAAACATGTCCACTTGGATTCTATTCACACACTCCAAAATAATGTCTCATAAACATGTCCACTTGGATTCTATTCACACACTCCAAAATAATGTCTCATAAACATGTCCACTTGGATTCTATTCACACACTCCAAAATAATAGTCTCTATAACACATGCATGCATGTGTGACCAAATGAGTTTGCGCGTGCACACACACACACACACACACACAACACACACAATATTTTCACCCCCCCCCCCCCCTAACTAGGCCACAGCCTGGGTTAAGACACCTGCATAGGTGAATGGCCTTCTTCAGGAGAGAGGGAGGAGGAGGAGGAATGGAAGGGGGAGAGGGTGGGGAAGTGGAACAGTCCACACAGGGCGTCTTGCAGAGCTCGCTGACACGCGATCTGAGGTTCGAACCCGCCAGCCAGCTCCTGCTCCACTGGACCCCGCACGTTGCGCAAATACCTGCACACACCAACAGACAGTCATGTAACATAATATAAAGTATTTTAATGTAACAAATAAAATATCATTTTTTTAAAACTTATATTTTTTATTGTACATCTCTTCTTTTCTATGAAACCTTCAGGTAGAATATTACAGCTTTCACCTGTGTCCTGTCCAAAAGTATTGGTAGAAAACAAAACAAAACAAGCAAACACACACACACACACACACACAATTTCATAGGTACTCATATCATCACAGGTCTTTTAAAAATTGTGATTCCACATCTCTGTGTAAAGCTAGGCCTGTTAATCATAAAAAAATCAAATCACCACCACCACCACCTACAAAAAAACACCCAGAAAAACATTTTTAAAAAATGAACCAAAATAATCCCTCCCTCCCCTCCCCCAAACCAACCCAATAAACCTGTATCTGTGCTTGTATGCAAGAGGGTCGCGCGTGCGCGCACACACACAACACACACACACGCACACGCGCACACACACGTGGACAGGATAATATAGCCTAGTGGTCAGAACACTGCGCTTGTAATTTGATGACCCAAGTTCAATTTCCGGTCAAGGGGATTTTTCCCCAGAGTTAACATCAGTGCTGACCCCACTCTCCCCAAAAGTCTTTCGGTTGAGATAAACTGAGGCCCTGTGTGCGAACACACGCACAACATCTTGCACACACGTTAAATCCTGTTCTACTTTTCATAAGAGTAGGCCATCGTGTGCCGGTGGGAACAGATGACATTTACAAAACTGCATTCACACAGGGACTGGATGTAAAAAAGGATATGAATGCTTATTTCATTACCCTCAATATAAAAGAATAAGTAAATAAATAAATAACACACATAACACATGCGCGCGCGCACACACACACACACACACACACACATTTAAACACACCACACACACACTTAACACACACCACACTCTTAAACACACACACACACTCTTAAACACACACACACACACTACACACACACACACACACACACACACACACACACACACAATCATGGCAACACTGGAAGGGCAATCCTCATTTTACATAACAAATTCTGTTACGCTAAAAACATACCATTACAACACAATACAATCCAACACACCCCAATACAGTATAACCAACATAACACACCACATTCAGCACACCACCCTGATATACTCTTGCCTACAAGCAAAGGACACAAGGACAGTGGCTGACCCACCCTTGCCTACAAGCAAAGGACACCACAAGGACAGACAGAAGGCTGACCCACCCTTGCCTACAAGCAAAGGACACCACAAGGACAGGCTGACCCACCCTTGCCTACAAGCAAAGGACACCACAAGGACAGGCTGACCCACCCTTGCCTACAAGCAAAGGACACCACAAGGACAGACAGGGCTGACCCACCCTTGCCTACAAGCAAAGGACACCACAAGGACACCACAAGGACAGGCTGACCCACCCTTGCCTACAAGCAAAGGACACACAAGGACAGGCTGACCCACCCTTGCCTACAAGCAAAGGACACCACAAGGACAGGCTGACCCACCCTTGCCTACAAGCAAAGGACACCACAAGGACAGGCTGACCCACCCTTGCCTACAAGCAAAGGACACCACAAGGACACCACAAGGACAGGCTGACCCCACCCTTGCCTACAAGCAAAGGACACCACAAGGACACCACAAGGACAGGCTGACCCACCCTTGCCTACAAGCAAAGGACACCACAAGGACAGGCTGACCCACCCTTGCCTACAAGCAAAGGACACCACAAGGACACCACAAGGACAGGCTGACCCACCCTTGCCTACAAGCAAAGGACACCACAAGGACAGGCTGACCCACCCATCGCCCATGATGCAGTGCAGGTCGGGGTAGCTGGGGCCGTAGCACTCCACCTGCAGGGGGGAGTACTGGTAGGCCGTGCTCTCCACCCTCCCCACCCGGCTGCTGTCAAACACGCTCTGCTGGCCCTGAACAACAACAACAACAATGTCACACAACAACAACGTCACACAACAACGTCACACAACAACAACGTCACACAACAACGTCACGCTCAAGGTTCTCTTCTCTCTCCACCTTGCTGTCAAACACGCTCTGCTGGCCCTGAACAACAACAACAACAACAAAGTCACACAACAACAAGTCACACAACAACAAGGTCACACAACAACAAAGTCACACAACAACAAGGTCACACAACAAGGTCACACTCAAGGCCTCTCTACTATTTCCAGTAAGATGACAAAGTGCAAGTGGCGCAAATAAAACTATACAACATGCAACAGCCAAAAATATATATTACAGAATTTAAAAACTGCATGCAACACACTATGATATACATATTACAGAATAAAACATTTTAAAATTGTAAATCTGTCTGTCCCTTACACTAAAACAGTCATAAAGTATATAAAAAAGAAAACCAACACAACCCCCCAAAACCCAGACACATGATGTACATGTGACAACCTCGATATGTCATTTAGCAAAGTTCCCCCCCCAAAAAAAAAAAGAAAAAAAAAAGCTATAGTTTTACGTCCAGACAAATTGTGCACAAATTTCATGATATTTACAAACTTCAAAAAGTTAGTAGGGGGAGCTGTTTCAACTTCAACATTTCCCAGAATGTATGTGTACAAACCCATGAAACATTACCAACCTTCCTTTTCCGCTAAACAGAATTTCCACTTGGAAGAGAATAAAAAATACCCAACCCCCCTCCCCCCCAAAACCAAACCAAATCCTCCCCCCTCCAAAAAAAGAAAAGAAAAAAACCCACCCCAAAACCCAACAACATCAAAAACCCAAGCAACTGATGAAGCAAACAAACAAATAAAATTGTTAAACCACCCCCACCAACCCCAAAACCCCTAACCAAACCCAAACAAACAAAAATCCCCCCCAAACCCCATGGCAGCCTGATATTGATAAGCTCCATATCATTATGACCTTCTGATCTTGAGGATAAGACAACAACCTGGGTATGACTGGGGCAGAAAGACTGAAAGGAGCAGTGTGGGAACAGTAGGACAGGAATGTCACAGAAGACCAGCCAGCAAATCAAAACAATAATCCCCAAACCTCCACACAAAATCCAACAAAACGTAACAAAAAACAAAACCTCACTCCAAAACCTAACTATTTAGAAAAAAAAGACTGTAACAAAATTAGGGCCATCAGCAAGAAAGAGCCAGTAAAACATCATCTTCCTATTAGATAAAAAAAATATTGCTGGGATAATGCATTAAAGAAACGAAAAAGAGCCAAACCAACCAACCCACAAGTAGAACACACAAGCCACACACATCAGTGCCGACTCCACCCCCCCAAAAGTCCTTCGGAATAGACTATAAACCCAGGTCCCATGTGTGAATGCATGAAGAACGCCCTGTGCACACATTAAAACCTGTTCTGCTTTTTGGAAGAGTTGGCCATTGTGTGCTGGTGAGAACGGATGACAAAATTGACAAAACTGCATGCATATGGGGAATGGATGTAAAAAAGCATACGAGCGCTCCTTGAAATAATAGAATAGATACCCCCCCCAAAAAAAAACACCACCACCAAAACAAACCAGACAAGCGACACAGACCATTCTGATGCCTGAGGAAAAGAGAGAGGCGGCAGAAGCAGGTCTGGTCTGATCCTCTGGGGAAGCTGCAGTGGTCTGCTTGTGAGTGGCCATGATTTCCTGAGCTGCCTTGTCCGAGAACATCTGTCAGACACAAACAATAAATTTCAACAGTCGGAATGCGGCTATCTTAATCAATGGCAGTGTTGAGACACAAACAATAAATATCAACAGTCGGAATGCAGCTACCTGCAGTGTTGAGACACAAACAATAAATATCAACAGTCAGAATGCAGCTACCTGCAGTGTTGAGACACAAACAATAAATATCAACAGTCGGAATGCAGCTACCTTTAATTTCACACAGGGAAATCTCCATAAATGTATCCAGCAATTTTTAATTCTAAAAAAACATGATTTTGGCCACTTTTGGACCCGTGTCTCACCTTAAGTAATGGCAGTGTTGACACACAAACAATAAATATCACCAGTCAGAATGCAGCTACCTTAAGTAATGGCAGTGTTGACACACAAACAATAAATATCACCAGTCAGAATGCAGCTACCTTAAGTAATGGCAGTGTTGACACACAAACAATAAATATCACCAGTCAGAATGCAGCTACCTTAAGTAATGGCAGTGTTGACACACAAACAATAAATATCACCAGTCAGAATGCAGCTACCTTAAGTAATGGCAGTGTTGACACACAAACAATAAATATCACCAGTCAGAATGCAGCTACCTTAAGTAATGGCAGTGTTGACACACAAACAATAAATAGCTTGATAGCTTGTCATGCAAACAGACAGTTATCTCAGGAGTGGACTATGTCAGTTTGGGGTAGAAAACTCTCAAAGAATTCAAAATCTACAGGCAGTTTAGCTCTGTAGAATTCAACAATATGAGGGTTAAGTAGTGGCAGTGTTGACACACAAACAATAAATATCACCAGTCGGAATGCGGCTACCTTAATTAACCCTCTTGTTGTTGAATTCTGTAGGGCTTAACTCCCCTTAGATTTTGAATTCTTTTGGGGATTTTTCACCTGAAACTGACTTGCTTTGTTCATATTGTAACTGTGCATGTGTCTGACAAACTATCAACTTGAAAGTTTGTCACAAGTTGTGGAAGTGTTTACACTTGCATTTCCAAGCATTTTTTTGTGTGTGTGTGGTCATCTTGTGTCGTGTCACTGTCACCAAATATGTCACCAAACCCAGGTAAATACAGGTCATGTATATAATATGACAGTGAAACATACATGACTATGACAACAGGCCTGCGTGTTAGTGTCGAAAAAGGCACTGAAGCCTACCTGAAGTGTTCAGCAACAGTTGTGTACGATGGTACTCCAAGAATGTGTCACACAGTGTCACCAAAACAGCTCTTGTTTTATACAATGTCTTAAGGGTACACAAGTTTTGTTCAGTCATTTTCCTTGAAACACAAGTCATAAAAGCCAATGTCTAATTACTATATTACAGTTTGTTAGTGTATGTAGACAGCACTCATCTGTGAATATACTTAGTCAGCACTCATCTGTGAATGTACCGTGCAACAGGCCAGTCAAAGTTTTGCACATTAGGTGGTGTAGCGCAGGCCACTGTGTGTTCTGGAATGTGGCCAGTGGCATGTTGTCTTCAGGTCACCATCCTCCCTATTGACATCATTTTCTTCCTCCTCTTCCGCATCAACTTCAATATCTGACTCACCCAGCATTTCTTGTTCATACTTTTCCACTTCCAATAGAATAGCATTTAATTCACCTTCAGAATAATCTGATAAATTGTCTGCTACAAAAGAAAATGCCACTTTTTATGCCATGCTGTTGTGTGTGAATAGTGTCTCTATCACAGGCTTTTGCTTCTGACCCCCCCCCCCCTTTCCTACTGTGTGCGTGTAAGTGGTCTAAATTTTTCAGTGGCACCCTCTTAAACATTCCCACCAGTCCCCCTACCAAGTTTCAGACTCTGTGTAAGAACCATGCCTATGGTCAGTGATGGAAAAGTACCACCTGCGTGCGTGGCATCTACTGACAGCTATGGGCGTAACGGGAAAGAGAAAGGCCTACTGTTGAGGCCAGCTATGGGCGCAATGGGGTCAAGATGGTTAATAGCATTTTTTTTGTTTTTAAAATTTTTTATTTATTTATTTTTTGTATTAATGGCAGTGTTAGATGATTTGAGCATCTCTCTCAAAACTGCATTCTTCAAGTGGATAAAGCTCATCTATGTGGTCCCAGTCTTCCCAATGAGCCCGCAGTAAACTGAAAAATCCCTGCATAGGGTTCCAACTCACAACCTTCCAATCCGTACCAACTGCTGTGCCCTGGCGGCTGGAATATCAATGTCACCCGTACCACTGGCATTAGCTGGGCTACTCTTCTGCAAAAGGGAGCTGGGGTTTTAAAGTGTAAACAAGATGTTAGAATGTGTTTGCACACAGCACCTCAGCTCAGCATTTCTGACTTTCCAGAAGTGTGCAGAACAGTCAGACGGCAAAACCTTTCTCCACAATGGACGACACAATTCCCAAATCCTGCACAACTGTCTCTCAGCTACAACTGATGACATCATTCCCCAATCCTGCACAACTGTCCCTCAGCTACAACTGATGACATCATTCCCTAATCCTGCACAACTGTCCCTCAGCTACAACTGATGACATCATTCCCTAATCCTGCACAACTGTCCCTCAGCTACAACTGATGACATCATTCCCTAATCCTGCACAACTGTCCCTCAGCTACAACTGATGACATCATTCCCTAATCCTGCACAACTGTCCCTCAGCTACAACTGATGACATCATTCCCTAATCCTGCACAACTGTCCCTCAGCTACAACTGATGACATCATTCCCTAATCCTGCACAACTGTCTCTCAGCTACAACTGATGACATCATTCCCTAATCCTGCACAACTGTCTCTCAGCTACAACTGATGACATCATTCCCTAATCCTGCACAACTGTCCCTCAGCTACAACTGATGACATCATTCCCTAATCCTGCACAACTGTCTCTCAGCTACAACTGATGACATCATTCCCCAATCCTGCACAACTGTCCCTCAGCTACAACTGATGACATCATTCCCTAATCCTGCATACCTGTCCCTCAGCTACAACTGATGACATCATTCCCTAATCCTGCACAACTGTCTCTCAGCTACAACTGATGACATCATTCCCTAATCCTGCACAACTGTCTCTCAGCTACAACTGATGACATCATTCCCTAATCCTGCACAACTGTCCCTCAGCTACAACTGATGACATCATTCCCTAATCCTGCACAACTGTCTCTCAGCTACAACTGATGACATCATTCCCTAATCCTGCACAACTGTCCCTCAGCTACAACTGATGACATCATTCCCTAATCCTGCACAACTGTCTCTCAGCTTAACAAGGACAAATCAGAAATACCCGCACCAGAATGATTTTCACAGCTTCAATCATTGCAGAAGTTCTGCAAAACTCCCCGCCTTCATGAAAAACTCACTGGCTGATACGTAACACCATGGAACAGTCCTGAAGACAGTGACCAGGCATGGGGACAACTCACCACATCATCAATGAGGCCTCTTTGTTCTGTCACTCACTCACCAGATCATCAATGAGGCCTCTTTGTACTGTCACTCACTCACCAGATCATCAATGAGGCCTCTTTGTTCTGTCACTCACTCACCAGATCATCAATGAGGCCTCTTTGTTCTGTCACTCACTCACCAGATCATCAATGAGGCCTCTTTGTACTGTCACTCACTCACCAGATCATCAATGAGGCCTCTTTGTTCTGTCACTCCCTCACTGACTCACCAGATCGTCAATGAGGGCCTCTTTGTTCTGTCACTCCCTCACTGACTCACCAGATCATCAATGAGGGCCTCTTTGTTCTGTCACTCACTCACTCCCTCACCAGATCGTCAATGAGGCCTCTTTGTTCTGTCACTCACTCACCAGATCATCAACGAGGCCTCTTTGTTCTGTCACTCACTCCCTCACCAGATCATCAATGAGGGCCTTTGTTCTGTCACTCACTCACCAGATCGTCAATGAGGGCCTTTGTTCTGTCACTCACTCACCAGATCGTCAATGAGGGCCTCTTTGTTCTTTCGCTTCAGCGCTGCTCTGTTCTCCTCCTCTGTCTGCTGCTGGCGCCGTGACTCTGCCGTCAGCCTTTGCTGGTCAATCAGCTGCTCCAGATACTCGTCATCACGACTCTGAGGTAACAGGACAGCAACAACAATCAGCATAGTAATAAGTACTTACTTTCAAAAAAATAAACGGAAAAGGCTACTGCTACACAATTTACTTAAGAGAGAGAAAAAAAGTGCAGTGAAAATGATTGAGAAAAAGCAACGTATTGGTCACTACAAAAAATATGCTCATTCTAAAAAAAGACAATGATAATGATTTTCCCTGGCTCAAGATAAAAAAAATAACCTAGAGGTCAAAAACAAAATGTTCCCTCTCCCCCATCGAAACAAACAAACAAAAATCAGGGAAGGGGGGAGGTCATGAATAAACCACACTACTTAGTTATCTTGAAATCAGAGAAACAGAGGCAGTGGACCCCCCCCCCCCAGTAAATCAGCATAAATATAGCTGGAAATGACAGGCTAAGGCTGGAACAGCATGTCAGGTGATGGTTTTGTAGCAGGGCATCTATGGTGACTTCCAAAGCTGTTGGTGATCCAACAAGGGGCATGGTGCTGAATTAACTAGTGTTTCAATGGAAAACTGACAGAGCAAAACATTCTCCTGCTTCTATCCAAGGGACCTCACCTACTCTCTCTCTCTCTCTCAAGAGGGGGGAGAAACAGAAAGGGGGGGACGGGAGGGAGAGACATTTATTTCTTTCATTTATTAATTCTTTTATATTAATGGTAATGGAATAAGCATTCATGTGCTTTTTTACATCCAGTCCCCATGTGTATGCAATTTTGTAAATTTTGTCATCTGTTCCCACCAGCACACAATGGCCTACTCTTTAAAAGAATTTAATATGTACGCAAGATGTTCTGCTTGTGTTCGCACACAGGACCTCAATTTGTAGTCTCATCCAAAGGACTTTTGGGGGGAGTGGTGTCTGCACTGATGTTAACTCCTGGGGGAAAATCCCCTTGAACAGGATTTGAACCTGACAGAGACAGAGTAAGAGAGACAGATTGACAAAAAAGACCGACACAAAGACAAAAAGAGTCTCAGAGAGGAATATGCCATTAAACCCAGTCACCAGTTTGGACTGGTTCTTCCTGATCTGCTCTTTGTTCTCCTTCTTGTACTGGTCGATCATTCTGCGGGTGGAGTCCACATCCACCCCATTGGTCAGGTTGAAGACTGCACACAGGTAGGTATACACCAGTCAGGCAAACTTACTGGACATCTTGTACTGAAGTTCAATCAACAGCTTTCACTACAGTCTTAGTTGTTAAATATCATAAAACTGCCTGTAAATACGATGATCTAATAATAATAATTAAAAAAAATTAAGATCAACAAGACATTTCATAACGTTGCACTCTTTAATATTTGACAATGCAAACAACAATATATCTGCACTAAAGCACACAGATACAAAAAACACCTGCATATGTACCTTTATGTAACACTACCTAGGTCCCAAACTTAAAGTCAGTGCCATGTGTACACCTGATGCTTGATTCAAATGATTACGAAATGTGCACCAGCACACAGATAGATAGACTATGACTGAGAGGAAACACAGTGCACTCATTCATCATGCAAGCACACAGCAATATATCATGCTCTCAAAGTCACATGACATACAGAGACACACAGAGGCACATTCACACACACACACACACACACACACACACACACACACACACACACACACACACATACACACACACAACACACACACACACACACACACACACACACACACACACACACACACACACACACACACAACCTCTACAGCAGCCAATAAATACAAAGACTCAGTAAACCCCACTAAACTTACTGATAGTCTCCACCATCTCCAAATAATCGTTGTATTCATGCAAAGAACCAAAGTCCTCTTCTTTCTTGTTAAAGCTGCAAACACACAACCAGTCAATGTCACAATGAAATCAATCCTGTCCAAAAAAAAACCAACAACAATGTTAAGGACACAAAACAATTCAGTACTAATGAGTAATGACAATCAAATATGAGCAGAATAATAATGAATCAACTCTTAGCAGTTTGGTGTTTTTTCATAGTAATGTTTTTCTTTCTTTCACTGTGTCAGCAATGACCACATATATACAGTAATATCACATAAATGTTGATAAACATTAAATTGTATGAAGGACCAAATTTCATGAGTAATATCAGCTAACATGCAAGTGTCTTCTACTCTTCAGGGAAAAAAAAGCACACATATTTTTAAAAGATAGTATATTTAAAATATATAATATATATGCAGAATATTAAATTATAAAATATAGCCATCCATTACCAACAACTGAAGTTTCCAGGAAAACTGATAAGGGTTAACATTGGAGCAAATGGGATCCTTCCAGTCTGTTTTCTACTCAATAAAACTGAAGTAATGACAAGTTTGATCTTTCTACAGCTCATTTTAAAATGTTACAATTAGTATTTCTGATGGTGTGGTGCACTGTTAGGTAAATTAAGATCCCTTCCAGCAATATATATATCTTGAGAGATGATTAGCCACAATGTAGAAACAACATCAAACCAGTTCAGAGGATGTTGTTTAGGCCCACTCAAGTGAAGAAAAGAAATTGAAAAGAATGACATTCTGCCTTTCCAAGTTATATTAAATCAAAATAATGTTGATCATGAATGTTTCATCAATAACAGTTTCAGAAAAACTTTTAACACATTTGGTCCAGTCCTAAACAGCATCCTATGTTTCTCATGAAAAAATCAAGCAAGCATTATTTCATTAACCCTTACAGCACTGAATATCTGCTGACAATTACTTTCCCTATCCTAAATCTCTGCCCTGGTGCTCTCCCCTTCAGTCCTGTCAGCCAGTTTTCTGGTGATAACGGTACCAGAGGAGGGTTTGTTTATTGTGATCCGTCATGCGGCTAACTTATAAAGCTTCGTGTGTGTGTAAGTAAAATTTACCTAGGTACCCATTTTGCACTCTTCTGCACCTCAGAAACCCAGGAATTGAAGGAAAATTCGGTTGCACTGGTTTTCCTCCTTACAGGACTGAAGGGTAGGAGAAAATGAGCTGGAAAACAGGCTTGCCATATAGAAAGGGTTAAATGATTAATCAGATGTTCAATATAAAACAATCACAATATGATCACTGAACCAATTAGTCCTCTCAACTGTCAACCAATCAAGTGTCACACCATAAAGTAAAAGTCATACTCTTTCAGTATTTTTTTCCTGATGTCCACTTCCTTTTCCACACCGGCATCTTCAAACAGCTGCAGCCGGTAGTTGTTGCGACGCAGCGCTGTTCCACACTCTGGGCAGGAGCCTGAGCCTTTGATGAACAACATGTCCACACAGCTCTCACACCTGTCCACAGACAGACATAGTAGTAGGCACCCATCAGTCTCGGAAGACTATGGAGTTGTGCAAAGCCTGGGTAAGTAAGTATGGAGGAAAAGCTGTAGACAGACATAACAGTTCATGATTTATTAGCAAAGAACATTTTCCAGCACAGCCTTCAAGGTAAAACAATTTCTGGACAACTATCATTTCCAGCACATTCTCTGTCTTGAACTGTCTTTTTCTTCTTCATCATCGAACACAGACAGCAACTAATGGACTACTAACTTTTGTTGTCTGTCATAATAATATGAGGGAAAATGTGCTGTGCTGCTGTTGAGCGCCTGACAAGTTAGGCCCAGCGCATCTAACTTTGGCTTGTGAGAGAATTGTTATCTTTTAATTCTTTCTGGAAAAAAAGGCAGGAGAATGCCTGAATGGATCAAGAAGGCAAAAACTAGACGAGGAGGTGACACCAACAGGAAAAAAAAGAAACATGGCAGAAACAAATGAGAGGGATCATAGAAAAGCGGGAATTCCTAGCACAAAATTTCTAGAGGAGGATGCTCTTCATACTGAGGCAGTGAGAGGCCCCCAGCATTCCCATGGGGAAAACTGTGTAAAAGTAAAACCTGGGACTGGGAGTAAAACCAAGAAAATCTCAATCAGCTGGATTTCATTATTGATCAAATTTAATTGATCCAAATCTCTATTGAGACTACTGTGCAAGGAAATGACACACTGCAGGCAAGACTAAAACTGGTTGTGCACACTTTATCACAGTGAGCTACTTCATGTTAAAGTTTGGTAGTTGTGCACTGACAAGGCACTTTAGTTTGACTTAAGCATATCACATAAAATCATGAGGTTTTGACAATTCTTAAATGGACAATTACTGAATAAGCCTTGTCCGTACTCATCTTTATGAATATTTAAAAGCAAGAACAATAGCAATAACCTAAATAATCTCACAAGTTCAAAAGGAAAAACTAAAAGCAGGCATACACAAGATGTATTTAAAAAGATAATTTAGCATATGATTGTGAATTACACATACATGATGTATACATGTGATGTACTAATGTACTTTATGTAGTGATTTACATACATGTACTCATAATCAGATAGTGTCACACACACAGACAGAGAACTCCCCTCCCCCCTCCCCACACTTTTGATAAGATCAAATGCCATAACTCTCATAATATATATAAATGTTGTATCTCTTATTTATTGGTTCAAGCTCAATGCTTTTAGATCTAAATTTTCCACACACAAAAATAGGCAACATGTATCTGTGGCGAAATATATGCCTGCATTCTAAAAGAATGTGACCGTTGGTTTAATATTTTCGCCAAAAATATTACCAAAGCTCACATTCTTTTAGAATGCAGAGATTTGAGAAACTTTTTACCTGTTTTCACACACGTTTGCTTAGAGCAAATTCTAAAAGACCTTCCCCTAATGAAAGAAATTGTATAGTCATTAAGTCACAGTCCTATTATCAGGTTCTTATAGTATAAAGTATAATGATTTTTTTTTATACTAGTTTAAGTAGTTATATAAATCTGAATTGCAAAGCTAGTGTTTATACTGTTCTTTCTTTCTTTTCATTATTATGTTCTATGGTTTTAATTTTTGGCTCTTATAGTTGTTTAATGTAGATAATTAGCTATGTGCTATGTGCTAATCCCAACTCATCCAGCCCCCCCCCCCCCCCCCCCCCTCCTCATACACACACTCACTCATGATATAGTGATATGAACACGACTTTCCCCTCTGATATCACTATTTAGTGGAAGGACACACATGCACAGATTCACACAGACAGACAGACAGACCATAAAATGCGATATTAAAGAAAACATTGCTCAATTTGCTGGGAGAGATATCTCCAGAAGTAGACTGGACTATGAAAAATAGCGAAAAGACAGCATAAAAAAAAACAGCCTGGAATTTTCTACATTTTTCCAACATAAACTACTGTAAATTAATAAAGTAAAAACTACACTACTTATATAAAACGTTAATAAATAGATCATCCACACTATTTAACTAGTATAAAATACAGTCAAGGCTGCTATGTACAAACTTACAATGCATGGCCACAAGCATTGACCATCATTTTCAATGATGGGTTCCTGTACTTGGTTGTTTTGCATCTTGGACAGCCTTGTCCATCCATGGCTAACAAGGGAAAACTCTACTAATTTATTTACAAACAAAACAGCCCCCCAAACTCGTGTTTCTTCCGATCTGGCTCCACAGATACTTCGATAGGCCTAGGCTATACACACCATAACGACAAAATGTAAGGAGGCTAAACTAGACTCGTTTTTCAAAGAGCAGTCGACAACGAAACTGTGAGTGATTTCCCATGAAAGCTTGCCAATTTACAGCATTTGCTTCCCTTTGACCATAAATGCACATCCTCGCATCTGCGAATGAACGATTTTGTATGAAAGAAAAATAAAACGAACTGTTGAAATAAGCTGAAAAAAAGAAAGAAAAGGCAAATTGTTTGAATAAACTTCAAAGTATGCGATGAATTTGAATGTATAAGTGTCAGATTTTTGTTTGTGTGTTCGTTAGTTGTTTGTATTTGTATGATTTGTAGATTTCTGTTTGAAATTCGGGCAACTCTCCCCGGGGAAAGCGCGTCGCTACATGAGCATCACCATAATTTTTTTTTTCATTTTCCTAGCTGTCTGCAAGTGTTTTTGTTTCCTATCAGAGTGACTTTTTTCTACAGAAATTTGCCAGGGACAACTCTCTCGTTGGCGTGGGTTCTTTTACTTGTGGTGAAAATTGTGATATGAGTTTCGTGTAAGCTAGCCTACAGAGAGAGAAATCAAATCAAATCAAAATTTCATTTCCAGATGGTACATTGAGTAAGCAATAAATTTGCTTTTTTTCATCAAGCCATCTATCTAAAAAACAAACAAAAAAAGTATAAAGAAAAAGACAAACCCGCACACACACAAAGAAATAAAATACAATCCACTTAAACAAAAAACAGACTAACAGAAATGAAGCAGCAAGCAAGCAAGCAAGTTAACCAAGAAAACCCCACCAAAAAAACATATAGTCTCTCTCTGTCTGTGTCCACACACACACACACACACACACACACACACACACACACACACACACACACACACACACACACACACACACACACACACACACACACACACAGGGGTTCGCACGAATGACATCAATGAGAGAGAGAGAGAGACAAGGCAAGGCAAGGCAAGGCAAGGCAAAATTCTTTTATTCGAGGATAATAGATAAGCACTCATGTGCTTTTTTACATCCAGTCCCCGCCCTTTTCAGGGAAACATCAAGATAAAAAGATACTAAACAGTAAAACTATATGCAGTACCAAACAACATAAAGGAATAAGGACATTATACATAATAAGATAATAAAAATGCACACTTTCAGAAGACGAAAATCAGAAGCCACAATAAAATGATTTTGATTATAAAAGAAAAGAGAAGCGTTAATAGATAAAGAGCAAGCAAAGAAACATAATGAAATAAACAACTTAGCAAGCAAGAAAAGTCCACCCAAAAATACTTAGCTACAACATTGTTACAACTGATAACAACAAAATGAACTGAGAAGGAACTAAAGATAATACAATGATTATAATGATGACAATAAGAATAAGAATAATATCAACAATAGTGATAATAGTATGATAATAATACACGTAAAACTCACTCCTACACGTAGGTCACACACACACACACACACACACACACACACACACACACACACACACACACACACACACACACACACACACACACACACACACACACACACACACACACATACATACATACATACATACATACATACATACATACATACATACATACATACATACATGCATACATACATACATACATACATACATACATACATACATACATACATACATACATACATATACGCAACTCAATTACGCATGCACGCTCGCAGGCAAATGCACATACAAATCACACACACACACACACACACAAATGCACACACATACCCCCCCCCCCCCCACACACACACACACACACTTACTCACACTTATATTTATAAGCACATATCCGCAGGCGCACATGTACTTGAGGTGGTAGGTTTTTTTGTGGGTTTTAGAGAGAGAGAGAGAGAGAGAGAGAGAGAGAGAGAGAGAGAGAGAGAGAGAGAGAGAGAGAGAGAGAGAGAGAGAGAGAGAGAGAGAGAGAGAGAGAGAGAGAGAGAGAGACAATGACAATTGACAATGACAATGACAATTGATTTTAATGTGTAAGCTTTACAGCCCATTCACATAGGGAAGGAATCAAATAAAACAACCAAAATCGAACCATAAACAATTTACATCAAATCATCGCGATTGGAAACCATATCTCGGAAATGTTCAATAGTTGTATCATCATCACACCCCAAGGAAACAGTACTAAACACATTGTCATTATGATCATTCCTGGTCTATCATTAATTGTGTGGCAGAGATGTGTGTTGTGCTATGGATCTGTCAAAACTTTTTTCGCTCACAGCCGTTTAGCTGAATTTAATGTCCATCTTTCTTCTTCGCTTTCGAACTGTCACTGACTCGGCCCATGTTCCGATCTAATTGTTCTAAACGTTTCCAGATTTTCCGAAAATATTCATCTGACAGAGGGGCGGCTTGGGATGGTTCGGTAGATGAGGTTAGGCTGTCTTCTTTTTCAGTGCTCCAGTCCTCTGTCCCGTCTTCCTCTGTCCCGTCTGCCTCTGTCCCGTCTGCCTCTGTCCCGTCTCCCGCCAGTGTCACACACGATGTGGCGGATTTGTCATCGCATTCCTCAGAACCACTGTCGTCCCTTTCACCACCATCACCACCATCGCTGTGTTCGTAACACTCCGCAGTCTGTCCATCCAGCGTCAATTCACTGTAGGGCACTGTCACAGACTGGGGGTTGACGTCAGCCAGTGTTGTCAAAAAGGGTGGGCAGAACGCATTGCACGTGCAGTCTGGCCTTCACAACAAGGACTGTCAATAGGCTTGGCCAACATGTCAGGGGTAGTGGCATTTTCTTCTGTATACATTATGCTTGGAGGCGTGGGGAGAAACAGGCCAGATGGAGACGAAAATATTACATCTTGTCTTTGCATTCGAGTAGAATTGTAAGTCTCTATTCTCCTTTTGTCCCTGGCCACTTGTGCTGCGCTTTTCTTCCTGTACACGGCACTGTCATTTTGAACTGAATGACTGTGTGTCACTGGGGTTGACAGGTTGTTGTTGATAGGCGCAGAACAACCACTGTTTGTCTCTCCCTACCGTCAATTTTAAATGACGAAAGGCACATATCTTGTAGAAGGGCATTCAGAATATGCTCCAGACGCGAAGGCAAACCTACCACTGGCATACTGTCCTCTGTTTTTGTACAAAACCCACAAATTTATAAACGCAGTTTTGAAATTCCGTCCTGCTGGTAGCCAAGCAAGGGAAGTCACCGAGAGAGAGAGAGAGAGAGAGAGAGAGAGAGAGAGAGAGAGAGAGAGAGAGAGAGAGAGAGAGAGCAGCGGTACTGCACACGTGCATCGCACAAGCACTGCTTGGTTGTTTGGTTTTAAAGGAAGAAAGGAAGGAAGAAAGAAAGAAAATGAATCCCACTAGAACTAGGAAAAGAGCTCATTGAGGCTGTACCACTATGCCAAACCATCAGAAAAACAGGTGACAGGTTTCGGAATGAATAGCTGTATAGGGCTGTGGTTGAGGTGGCACCTAGGATGTCTGGTTAAGGTGGTGTCTATGATGTCTGGCTGTGGTTGAGGTGGCACCTAGGATGTCTGGTTAAGGTGGTGTCTATGATGTCTGGCTGTGGTTGAGGTGGCACCTAGGATGTCTGGTTAAGGTGGTGTCTATGATGTCTGGCTGTGGTTGAGGTGGCACCTAGGATGTCTGGTTAAGGTGGTACCTAGGATGTTTGGTTAAGGTGGTACCTAGGATGTCTGGTTAAGGTGGCACCTAGGATGTCTGGTTAAGGTGGCACCTAGGATGTCTGGTTAAGGTGGCACCTAGGATGTCTGGTTAAGGTGGTGTCTATGATGTCTGGTTAAGGTGGCACCTAGGATGTCTGGTTAAGGTGGCACCTAGGATGTCTGGTTAAGGTGGCACCTATGATGTCTGGTTAAGGTGGTACCTAGGATGTCTGGTTAAGGTGGCACCTAGGATGTCTGGTTAAGGTGGTGTCTATGATGTCTGGTTGAGGTGGCACCTAGGATGTCTGGTTAAGGTGGTGTCTATGATGTCTGGTTAAGGTGGTGTCTATGATGTTTGGCTGTGGTTGAGGTGGTACCTAGGGTGTCTGGTTGAGGTTGAGGTGGCATCTAGGATGTCTGGTTGAGGTGGTACCTAGGATGTCTGGTTAAGGTGGTGTCTATGATGTCTGGTTAAGGTGGCACCTAGGATGTCTGGTTAAGGTGGCACCTAGGATGTCTGGTTAAGGTGGCACCTAGGATGTCTGGTTAAGGTGGTACCTAGGATGTCTGGTTGAGGTGGTGTCTATGATGTCTGGCTGTGGTTGAGGTGGCACCTAGGATGTCTGGTTAAGGTGGTGTCTATGATGTCTGGTTAAGGTGGTGTCTATGATGTCTGGTTGAGGTGGTGTCTATGATGTCTGGTTGAGGTGGTGTCTATGATGTCTGGTTGAGGTGATGTCTATGATGTCTGGTTAAGGTGGTGTCTATGATGTCTGGTTAAGGTGGTGTCTATGATGTCTGGTTGAGGTGGTGTCTATGATGTTTGGTTGAGGTGGTGTCTATGATGTCTGGTTGAGGTGGTGTCTATGATGTCTGGTTGAGGTGGTGTCTATGATGTCTGGTTAAGGTGGTGTCTATGATGTCTGGTTGAGGTGGTACCTAGGATGTCTGGTTGAGGTGGTTTCTATGATGTCTGGTTGTGGTGGTACCTAGGATGTCTGGTTGAGATGGTACCTAGGATGTCTGGCTGTGGTTGAGGTGGTACCTAGGATGTCTGGCTGCTGCACTCTACCTGGTAGGGTGGACGGGCATCACTGGTCCTCAGCCATCTCCTAAATCTCTCACGTGTTGGCTCCAAGCGCCACACCCCGAGACCTCGCCTCAGCAGGCGTGCTAAACCCCGTGAGGGGGTGATGCTAACACTGCATCACTGGGCGTAAAACTTCCACGTTGCAGGTTACCCGCCAAGGCGGATGAAGTTCCCTGGAACTCAAGAGCTGTGTGTTGGAGGCCAAGGCGAGCCACCTTGATGGAGGACATCGGCTGTGGCCTGGCAGGGAGAGGGATGGGCTCCGCCATGCGACACTGCCCAAGGGACACCCCATGGATATGTCAGCCTTAGCAAATTCCATACCGGCTCGGTCGTCGCCCGGAACAAGGACCCTGCCTTCTGTTGCTGACCAGCAGGAGAGAGGTGGACAGTATGGACTGGGGGTTCAACATCCCTGCCTGCCAGAAACAACATCACTGTTGCTACATGGAATGGCAGGCCGCTAAGAGCACCAAGAACAGTGGAAACCAGCTTCCATACGAAATAGAGAGATACCGATGCCCTGTGAAATACGCTGGAAAAACCTCGGAGAAACCTTTGTCCCTGAAGGCCACAAACTCTGCTTCAGCGGCAGTGAAGACAGACATGAGCATGGAATGGATTCCTCATCCACAAAGACACTGCCAATACCATCATGGGGTGGCGACCAGTCTCCAGCCCACTCATTACCATCCGTTATGTATAAACAATGTGTATCTTACTTAGAATGTAGTAGATGTTTATTTTTATGACTATATAAGAATTTGTGAATTGTGTTACACTAGTTAGTGATCTCTCTCTCTCTCTCTCTCTCTCTCTCTCTCTCTCTCTCTCTCTCTCTCCTCTCTCTCTCTCTCTCTCTCTCTCTCTCTCTCTCTCTCTCTCTCTCTCTCTCTCTCTCTCTCTCTCTCTCTCTCTCTCTCTCTCTCTGAATGTGTCACCTATTGTCTAAAAATGTTTGCCATCCATATTGAGAAATGTTCTAATTATATTTTGCACTCTCTATTTTAATAACCATGAGTATTAAATGTAACTGATATTGTGTAAACTCAATTAAAGATCCATTTAAGTAAGCTGAATAACCTTGTCCATCATGATTACGATATGGTTATGAACGTGATTCTTATGACCATAATCATAAGATTAAGTGAAGTGTTAGCCAATATATGGACCAAAATATGTGCCCTACAGCGGATAGATTCCTCTTGTGTTACGCTGCATGATTTTATCTAAAATTCAAGGCATATATTTCCTTTAGAATGAAGTTTACTGATGACATGCTGGCAAACCTGTAAGTGAGTGAGTGAGTGAGTGAGTGAGTGAGTGTGTGTGTGTGTGTGCGTGCGTGCGTGCGTGCGTGCGTGCGTGCGTGCGTGCGTGTGTGTGTGTGTGTGTGTGTGTGTGTGTGTGTGTGTGTGTGTGTGTGTGTGTGTGTGTGTGTGTGAGTTGTTGTTTTTTCTCCCCTTGTATCAAAATGTTATGTTTTATATGACTTATTTTGTTATAGATGGTGGCGGATTGATGTTTTCAGTCATTTACCTCATCATATTCTCATATTTGCTCTTTTTTCTTTCTTTTTTTCAAATCAAAATCATCATTTGTTCTTACTTATTTTCGTTTCTGAATGAGTGCCTTCTTATATCATTACCGTATTATTGTATCTCTGTCTTGTTTCTTACCTGTTGTTTGACACTTGGTATGGTTTCTTCCTCTTGGTATATGAATCACTATCATTGTTGTTGTTTAATTAGAGCTTTTTTTTTTTTATCTTGATGTCATCCCTGAAAAGGGCGGGGACTGGATGTAAAAAATCACACGAATGCTTATTCATTATCCTCGAATAAAAGAATTTGCCTTGCCTTGCCTTGCCATCTGAGGGCTGCACCTTTGAACATCCCCACCATACACGCTTATGCTCCAACAGCTGACTACGATGAAGAGGCCGACGTTGAAGACAACTGCAAGAGGTCATAAACCAGACGTCCAAGAAAGACATCATTGTAGTTCAGGGTGACTGGATGCAAAAATAGGAGTAGAGGTGAGCAAGAACTGGAAGGGATATGTAACAAATACTGCCCCCCTGAGACCAATGAAAGAGGCTTGAAGCACCTACATTTTGCCAATTACAGCGACCTGAAGGCGGAAAACACAATCATTTAGACGTTGAATATGGCACAGCCCAGGAGGAGATCACCACAATCAAATTGATTATATCATGGTCAAAAAACGCTTTCAATCAAGTGTCAATATTGCAAAGACCAGGAGCTTTCCAGGAAAGGAAGCCATCTTGAGCTTGTGATGATGACGTTCAGACTCCACCTCGCGAGGATCAAGAAGCAGGGCAGTTTAAGAATACTCGAGTCATTCGGATGAGACTATAAACCGAGGCCCCGTCCGTGTGCGAATGCACGCAGAATATCATACGCACACGTTAAAACCCCGCTCTGCCTTTCGGAAGAGCAGGCCATCGTGTGCCGGTAGGAGCGGATGACAAAATTATTATTAAAAAATCCAGCATGCACACAGGTGTCGTGTTTAGACACCATCCCTGAGGAAAAAAAAAATAATGGGTAGGCGCTGCACTTGTGGCGATGCGCTCTCCCCGGGGAGGGCAGCCCGAATTTCACGCAGAGAAATCTGCTGTCACATGAAGTGGTATGAAATAAAATAAATAAAATAAAATAAATAAAATAAAGAATAATATTCAATCTTGAGAAACTCTAGGACCTAATCCTAGCGGAAAACTTCAGAGCAACGACAGGAGGAAAATGTGCCCCCTCCCGTTCTGGACAGCCAGGACAGGGAAGCAAATCTGTTGATGAACAGCGTCAACACTGCTGTGACTGACACAGCCAAGACGTCTTTGGCAAACACCGGTCACCAAAGAAGCCAAGACATACTGACGCTGTGTGACTGAAGCAAAAGAAAAAAGAGACTTAAGGTGCAAAAGTATTCAGAGAAACCAATCAACAAGTTTTAAAAAAAAGGCATGAGAAAAGCAAAGGAGACATGGATTGAAGAACAATGCAAAGGTATCGAAGAAACTCTGCAGAATATCAACAGCAAGAATGGCTACCAGCTTGTGAAAGACCTGACAAGTTCAAAATAAGGGAGAACCACAACCATCTAAGACAAAGCGGAGAAATATCTCACGGAAGAACAAGATGTTCTGAAGAGGTGGACAGAGTACTGCTCTGAGCTGTACACTCACACAACAACAGGAGACCCCAAGGTGCTAGATGCCCCTCCACCAACCAACGACAGCAGCTACCCCATCCTACGTGAAGAAGTTGAAAGTGCAGTAAGATCACTAAAAAGAGGGAAGTCAGTAGGGGTGGACAACATTCCATCAGAACTGGTCCAGGCAGGAGGAGAGACCATGACAGAGGTGTTACTGACTATCTGCAATAAGATCTGGAAGACAGGGAGTGGCCAACACCTTGGACACAGTCCCTGAATTACCCCTCTCCTGAAGACAGGCAACTTACAACTCTGCCCAAACTACCGCACCACCAGCCTGATCAGCCATCCAAACAGTCATGCTAAGAGTCCTCCTGAGCAGACTAAAGCCTCAAGCTGAGGAGATCATCAAAGAAGAGCAGGCAGGGTTCAGAGCAGGACGGAGCACAACCGAACAAATTTTCAATCTTAGAATACTCTGTGAGAAATACTTGCAACACCAACAAGATCTTTACCACTTCTTTGTGGATTTTAAGAAGGCGTTCGACAGAGTCTGGCATGCAGCTCTGTGGGCAACCATCAGGTTGTATAACATCAATGCCAACCTGATCACAATAGAATGCCTGTATGACAAAGCAACCCGCGCAGTCTGCTATGACTGCAACATCCCAGAACCACAATTGGAGTTCGCCAAGGATGTCTGCTCTCTCCCACACTCTGATAGCCTGGTGGTTAGAGTGATGCGCTCGTGATCTGCTGACCCAAGTTTGAATCTCGTTCAAGAGGATTTTTCCTCTGGAGTTTACATCAGTGCCGACTCCACTCCCCCCCGCCTCCCCCCCCCAAAAGTCTTTCGGATGAGTTTATAAACCGAGCTCATGTGTGCAACTGCACGCAGAACATCTTGCACACAGTTAAAACCCGTTCCACTTTTCGGAAGAGTAGGCCATTGTGTGACGGTGTGAACGGATGACAAAATTGACGAAACGGCACACACACGGGGACTGGATGTAAAAAAAAGCCTATGAGTGCCATTCCATTATCCTTGAAATAAAAGAAAATATTAAAAAAAAAACAGAACTCTTCAGCATCTTAGAGAGAATAGTGGCTGACGCACTTGAAAGTCATTTGAGAACAGTCAGCATTGGAGGCAGGACAATCACAAACTTACCTTTTGCCGATGACATCGACGGCCTAGCTGGAGAAGAGCAAGAGCTAGTCAGCCTGGTAAATCACCTTGATGAAGCCTCATCAGCATATGGTATGCAGATCAGTGCAGAGAAAACCCAGCTGATGACAAACAGTGCCAATGGCATCAGCAATGACACTATTATAGAGGTGTAGAGAAAATGAAGGCCGTCCATAGCTCTAAATATCCGGAACTAGAGCATCGGATGAAGGATCAAAACCGGCAATTCTCTTCATGACAGCCCAGTCCACAGCTGCAATGACCCTGTGTGTGTGTGTGTGTGTGTGTGTGTGTGTGTGTGTGTGTGTGTGTGTGTGTGTGTGTGTGTGTGTGTGTGTGTGTGTGTGTGTGTGTGTGTGTTTGATTTGATTGATTTGATTTATTCTTTTATATCGAGGATAATGGGATAAGCACTCTTGTGTTTTTCTCCATCCAGTCCCCGTGTGTATGCAGTTTTGTATATGTCATCTGTTCCCACCGGCACACGATGGCCTACTCTTACGAAAAGCGGAACAGGATTTAACGTGTGCGCAAGATGTTCTGTGTGCGTTCGCACACGGGGCCTCGGTTTATAGTCTCATCCAAAGGACTGTGTGTGTATGTGTGTGTGTGTGCGTGCGTGCGCACATGGGTGCGTGCGCGCGTGGGTGCGTGCGTCCGTGCGTGTGTGCATGTGTGTATGCGCGTGCGTACGTGCGTATGAATGCATGTGTGCTTGTATGTGTGCGACCAGATGCGTATATGTGTGTGCGTGCATGCATGTATGTGTGCATGCGTGTAGATACGTACATGCATGTCTGTGTGTGTCACATGTGCACACATACACAACAACAACAACAACACAACACAACAATACCAAGCCATCAACCACACACAACACAACACAGTCACACACCACACACAACAACAACAACACACACAATAACCAAACGCATCAACGACACCAACACAACACAACACAACACAACACAACACAACACACACACACACACACACACACACACACACACACACACACACACACCACACCACACCACACCACACCACACCACACCACACCACACACACACACACACACACACACACACACACACACACCGCGGACGCACGCACGCACGCACGCACACACACACACACACCACACCACACCACACCACACCACAACACACACACACACACACACACACACACACACACACACACACACACACACACACACACACACACACACACACGCACACACACGAGATGTGTGAGTGACGGGTAAAAGAGGCAACAGAAATGGGACTACCAGAAAGGAAGAGAGGGAGATAGATGGGTGGTGGGGAGGGAGAGGGAGAGAGAGTGGAGGTTTTTCTGAATGTCGTGGGAAACAGAACGCTGGCCTGGGTAGAACAACAGTTGAGGGGGGATGGGGGGGGGGTGGGGGGTGGGGTGGAGGTTAGGCTGTATGAAGCGGAATGACAGATGATTTATTCCTTAACCACTGTGTGGGCAAAATGTCACCCTCGCCGTCAACAACAAGTGTTGCCAGCTACGGTACAGCGTGTTTCTCAGAATGGGGGATTCTCTGTGTGTTTTGTTGGTTGGTGTTGCTGTTGTTTGGTTTTATGTTGTTTGCTGGGTTTTGTTTTCTGTTGTTTGCTGGGTTTTGTTTTCTGTTGTTTGCTGGGTTTTGTTTTATGTTGTTTGCTGGTTTTTGTTTTATGTTGTTTCGTTCCTCAGCCAGAGCTTCGATGTTGACCAATGCTGAGATTTGGGAAGAAAAAGTGAAGGTTTGTGATCATTCAGCTTGCTAGAGGCAGCCCTCTTTTCTATCTTCGCTGCTCCTCTAGAGCCCCGAGGTTCACCTAGGAGATTTGACATCTCTGATCTTTGCCCACCATGAAGGTTGCCACATTCCGACTTCGGGGATTATGTCTAAACACGATACCTGTGTGCATGCATTTTTCTAAAGGCTGGGACGCCATGGCCTAATTTTGCAAAAGGCAGAAGGGGATGAAGGTGTGAATAAGATGTTCTCTGCGTGTTCATGCAGGGGTTTGGGCTGACAGTCTGTCTATCATCCACAGGACTTTGGGGGGAGAGTGCTGTCTATCATCCACAGGACTTTGGGGGGAGAGTGCTGTCTATCATCCACAGGACTTTGGGGGGAGAGTGCTGTCTATCATCCACAGGACTTTGGGGGGAGAGTGCTGTCTATCATCCACAGGACTTTGGGGGGGGAGTGCTGTCTATCATCCACAGGACTTTGGGGGGGAGTGCTGTCTATCATCCACAGGACTTTGGGGGAGAGTGCTGTCTATCATCCACAGGACTTTGGGGGAGAGTGCTGTCTATCATCCACAGGACTTTGGGGGGGGAGTGCTGTCTATCATCCACAGGACTTTGGGGGGAGAGTGCTGTCTATCATCCACAGGACTTTGGGGGGGAGTGCTGTCTATCATCCACAGGACTTTGGGGGGGGAGTGCTGTCTATCATCCACAGGACTTTGGGGGGGAGTGCTGTCTATCATCCACAGGACTTTGGGGGGGAGTGCTGTCTATCATCCACAGGACTTTGGGGGGGAGTGCTGTCTATCATCCACAGGACTTTGGGGGGGGAGTGCTGTCTATCATCCACAGGACTTTGGGGGGGAGTGCTGTCTATCATCCACAGGACTTTGGGGGAGAGTGCTGTCTATCATCCACAGGACTTTGGGGGGAGAGTGCTGTCTATCATCCACAGGACTTTGGGGGAGAGTGCTGTCTATCATCCACAGGACTTTGGGGGAGAGTGCTGTCTATCATCCACAGGACTTTGGGGGGAGAGTGCTGTCTATCATCCACAGGACTTTGGGGGAGAGTGCTGTCTATCATCCACAGGACTTTGGGGGGAGAGTGCTGTCTATCATCCACAGGACTGTGGGGGGAGAGTGCTGTCTATCATCCACAGGACTTTGGGGGGAGTGCTGTCGGTGTTGGTGTCCACTTCGGGGAAAAATCCCCTCGACCATTTGAAGGGCGGGTCACACAAAGCCCAGACTGCAGTGGAGAAAGAAAAGATCTTGCAAGGGCCAGCTGCCTACAGCAGGCAGTCACTATCATCCTGTTGTCTGCTTCCTTCTTTGATGTCGTCATCATTGTTTCATGTTTCTATCATCGTCATCATTGTTTGATGTCATCCTCGTGTTTGATGTCATCATCAGTGATGTCAACCAGAATCAAACTCCTATTTCCTTCCCAAAAGAACACAAACAAGTGATGAAAAGTGTTACACTGACGAGAACATCAACAAAATTTCGAGTCCAAAACCACCCCCAACAAAGGGAAAGAAGAGCAAGCAGCCAACCACATTATACCTCTGACAGTATATAGAAGAAGCAGCAGCGTCACTACAGCAGCAGCATTACGTCATCCTCATCATTACTGATCATCATGCAATGAAAACCATTGCCTCTGATTTGGTGGCCCCTGTTGCTCTGGTCTCATGGTGACCTCAGGTTCGGTTTACCCATACACTTCTGTGCCTGTGGTGAGTTTGTGTCAAAGCCTTTGGGGGTTGGAGATTTGGGGGGAGGGTCGTTGGAGGGACGTTGTGGTGGTCGCTACCTCGGGTGGGTGACTCCCTCAGTCTGGCTCTGTGGCTGAGCTAATACTGTCGTTAGTAGAGGTGCCCTGCGTATGCTAGCTCAGAACAGTCACCACTGAACACCACTAAAGTGACCCAGCAGCAGTGCAGGGCCCCTCTGGCTGGTGACCCCACGGCAGCCTGATACTGATTAGCTCCCTGTGAGCTTCTGACCCTGAGGACCCGACATAACGAATCTGGGCATGGCTGTGGCGGGGAAATTGAAATGAGCGGCGTGGGAACAGCGGGGCAGGAACGTCACAGAAGATAAGACAGCAGAGAAAAAAAGAAGATGATTAAAGAAGAAGAAGAAGGAGAAGAAGAAGGAGGAGAAGAAGAAGAAGAAGAAGAAGAAGAAGAAGAAGAAGGAAGAGGAAGAAGAAGAAGAGAGGAGGAGAAGAAGAAGAAGAAGAAGAAGAAGAAGAGAAGAAGAAGAAGAAGAAGAAGAAGAAGAAGAAGAAGAAGAAAGAAGGAAGAAGAGAGGAGAAGAAGGAGGAGAAGAAGAAGAAGAAGAAGGAGGAGGAGGAGGAGGAGGAGGAGGAGGAGGAGGAGGAGAGAGAAGAAGAAGAAGAAGAAGAAGAAGAAGAAGAAGAAGAAGAAGAAGATGCTGCTGCTGCTGATGGTGATAATGATTAGAGAAGAAGTAAAAACAAAAGAAAAAGAATCTATGACATTAGCATCAAATCACAACATTGGCACTCTAACCACTAATTTAAGCGAAATTCTTTGTCTTTTTCGTCAATGCTTCTGACGCGTGAAGATGACCATAGATGTCGCCCCCTAGTGATGTCAGAGGGAGGCAACTCCTGATGACAACAGGCTGGGAACGCATTGCGAAAGCAGGCAATTAAAGTGAATTGGCTAATGCACCCAGCAAATGACAAGATCAACGGTGAAAAATGACGCATCGTGTGAACACAGGGGTTGAGAAACTTGTTGATAAATTGAGGGGCAAACCAACGGGCAGACAGACAGACAAGCAAACAAACAAGTAGGCAGACAGACAGATAAACAGACTGTCAGGCAAGCGGACAGAAAGGCAGACTAACAGATACACGGATAGTTAAATAGGCAGGCGGGCACACACACACACACACACACACACACACACACACACACACACACACACGCGCGCGCGCGCGCGCGCGCGCGCACGCCGCACGCACGCAGGGAGACGAATAGCCTAGTGGTCAGAACATTGCGCTCGTAATTTGACGACCCGAGTTCGATTCCCGTTGGAGGGGATTTTTCCCCTGGAGTTAACATCAGTGCTGACTCCACTCTCCCCAAAAGTCTTTCGGATGAGACTGTAAACCGAGGCCCCGTGCGCGAACGCACACAGAACATCTTGCGCACATGTTGAATCCTGTTCCACTTTTCGTATGAGTAGGCCATTGTGTGCCAGTGGGAACAGATGACAATATTTACACAACTGCATACACACGGGGATTGGATGAAAAAAAGCACATGAGTGCTTATCCCATTATCCTCGATATAAAAGAGTGAAATAAATAAATAAAAACGCGCTGTACCATCTGGAAATAAAAATGTGACTTTAACCTACAGATGCATTCCCTGCAGATATTCAAGCACATGACACCCACACAGACTGACACCCACATATCATCTTCTGAGCTGATGATGATAATAGTGATGATGGGTAACAACATCAGGAACATCAAGAAGAAGAAGAACAACAACAACAGCAACGGCTGCAATTTTTAAAACAGTATGCAAGAATGGTCATCCCTCAACCCCTATCACCACCCAGCCCCTCATCCACACACACACACACACACACACACACACACACACACACACACACACACACACACACACACACACACACACACACACAAACACAGACACACAGACACACAGACACACAACACACACACACAAACACAACACACACACACACACACACACACACACAACACACACACACACACACACAAACACACACACACACAAACACACAAAACACTTTCACTCATCATATAATTATCCAAACATCAAACTTGTACACACACATGTGACACGGTGCACACCCCAATACAACAGTACAGGCCTATAGGCCACAGCATGACAGACAATACAAACAGACACCACCTGAACACAGGCAGAAGGGGAAGGCGCGAGAGGAAGACAAACGAGCCCGTGAGAGATGCCTGCTTTCCTAATCACCTCTCAGCTGACCTCCAGGAGATGCCTGCCTCCTAATCACCTCTCAGCTGACCTCCAGGAGAGATGCCTGCTTTCCTAATCACCTCTCAGCTGACCTCCAGGAGATGCCTGCTTTCCTAATCACCTCTCAGCTGACCTCCAGGAGAGATGCCTGCTTTCCTAATCACCTCTCAGCTGACCTCCAGGAGAATGCCTGGCTCCTAATCACCTCTCAGCTGACCTCCAGGAGAGATGCCTGCCTTCCTAATCACCTCTCAGCTGACCTCCAGGAGATGCCTGCTTTCCTAATCACCTCTCAGCTGACCTCCAGGAGAGATGCCTGCTTTCCTAATCACCTCTCAGCTGACCTCCAGGAGAGATGCCTGCCTTCCTAATCACCTCTCAGCTGACCTCCAGGAGAAAGCTTTCCTTCCTAATCACCTCTCAGCTGACCTCCAGGAGATGCCTGCCTTCCTAATCACCTCTCAGCTGACCTCCAGGAGATGCTTGCCTTCCTAATCACCTC
>CM060320.1:896242-901242 GCA_030674155.1 Stramonita haemastoma
TCCCCCATCACCACTCCCCATCACCATCCCTCACCACTCCCCCATCACATCACCCCCCCATCACACTGCCCAACCCCATCACCACTCCCCATCACCACTCCCCACACCACTCCCATCACCACTGCCCCATCACCACTCCCCATCCACTCCCCCATCCACTGCCCCATCACACACCACCCATCCATCCCATCACACTCCCACCTTCCCCATCCATCAATCCCCCAACCTCATCACCACTCCCCTCATCCCACTCATCACCACTGCCCCCCACCCTCACACCCCCATCCCATCACACCCATCACCACTCCCACACCACCCCACACTCCATCCCACTCCCACACCCATCCATACACCCCATCACCACCTCCCCCATCACCACTCCCACATCACACCACTGCCACTGACTGGTGGATTCTTCCTCTCAGGAATGTCAGGTTTCTGCAGGACTGCAGTGCCTGTTTTGCCAACACCAGCAGCGTGTAATTGTTCCACTGCACTGCGCTATGAAGACCAGCATCAGTTGATCACCCAAAGTATCATCAAAAGAGCGGCTCTGGAATTACATACCGAACATTAACGCATTACATAGGTCATGGGAAAACATGGCGCTGTCACCTCTAATTGACCACCCCTCCATCCCCCTCATCAGCCTCTAGCCATCTGCTCCATCAACATTCCTTCCACAGACATCGTCAGCAAAGTCACAGCTCCCTCCCCAACACCATCACCATCATCAGCATCACCATCATCTCCATCGTCACCATCATCATCCCCATCCCCATCCCCACCCTTACTGCCACAACAACAGTCTCTTTCTCACCCCACAAGTGTGTGTGTGTGTGCGTGTGCGTGTGCGTGAGCGTGTGTGTGCGTGCGTGCGTGCGTGCGTGCGTGGTGTGTGGTGCGTGGTGCGTGCGTGCGTGTGTGTGGTCTGTGTGTGTGTGTTGTGTGGTGTGGTGTGTGTGTGTGTGTGTGTGTGTGGTGTGTGTGTGTGTGTGTTGTGTGGGAGGAGGAGGACAGCTGACAGCTCTCTCCTCTCTCTCTCTCTCCTCTCTCTCTCTCTCTCCTCTCTCTCTCTCTCCTCTCTCTCTCTCTCTCTCTCTCTCTCTCTCTCTCTCTCTCTCTCTCTCTCTCTCTCCTCTCTCTCTCTCTCTCTCTCTCTCTCTCTCTCTTTTGTGCGTGTTGTGCGTGTATGTGTGTGTATTTTTTTTTTTGTTTTGGTGGAAGAATTGTTTGTTACGGCAGGGGAGTGTCAGAGAGGGTATTTCTGTGTGTGTTTGATTGTTATTGTTTAGTAACTTTATTGCTTCACTTATGTGGTCTTTCCTTGATTTCCTGATTTATCAATAATTGAATTGTAATATGACTGATTGATTTTCTTGGTATCTTACATTCATTTGTTTATTAATATTGATTTATTCATATTTTTTTCATTTTGTTCCCATGAGGGCCTGGTGTAAAGAAGCCTCT
The DNA here is from genome assembly GCA_030674155.1 of Stramonita haemastoma. Lineage (NCBI taxonomy): Eukaryota > Metazoa > Mollusca > Gastropoda > Neogastropoda > Muricidae > Stramonita > Stramonita haemastoma. Next base: position 897,713 of record CM060320.1, read on the forward strand.
GGCTTATCCAATTACCTTCATTAATATTTCGAGTTCGAGTTCGAGTTCGAGTTCGAGTTCGATCTCTCTCTCTCTCTCTCCTCTCCTCTCTCTCTCATCTCTCTCTCTCTCTCTCTCTCTCTCTCTCTCTCTCTCTCTCTCTCTCTCCTCTCTCCTCTCTCTCTCTCTCTCCTCTCTCTCTCACAGCACAGGTGTGTGTATTTATTTATTTATTCTTTTATATCAAGGATAATGGAATAATTACTTAAATGCTTTGTTAATCCAGTCCCCGTGTATGGGAGAGGAGGGGGACATGACAGCTCTCTCTCTGTTTTTCACCCACACGTGTGTGTGTGTATGTGTTGTTGGTGTGTGTGTGTGTGTATGTGTGTGTATGTATGTATGGGAGAGGAGGAGGACATGGTAGGCAGTCCCACTGGTGATAGCAATCGGCCTTTATTAAACATGCCGTGTTGTGTAGGGAGCCAGCGCAAACAAGGCATGACAGGCAGGAAGGAGGGAGGGAGGGAGGGAGTGAGGGCAGGAGGGGGGGGGGGCAGGAGCAGTCAGTGCGGCCTGGGAGCTGGGGGCAGAGATCTTGCCGTTCCCAGGCTCTGCTCCTGTGAAGTCTTCCCCCATTCATGGGCAGAAGGTCAGCACTCACAGGCTGCTGTCATATCAAAGATCATCGCCACACGGAGGTCAGCACTCACTCAGTAGGCAACCACCTACCCCTCTCCCTGCCCTACTGTACCCCCTCCCCTCTACTCTACCCCTCTCCCTCCCTCTACTCTACCCCCCCCCCCCTCCCTCTCATGTTGTCACTGCATCTCTGAAATCCAACTTCATCCCTCTCCCTGACCTGATGTGAGATCATGTGACTGCTGACGTTGTAGGCATCAGCATACCCATTACAGAGAGGGAGTGGGGGGGGGTATGGAGGAGGGGGAGGGGGGAGACTTGTCCAGCTTGTAACAGGGGTACAGCCAGGTCGTTTGTTTCCCACGCGAGTTGACACAACCGTACACACAACTGCAGGCCGCTTGCAGTGTACACTACACCGCCACCACAGGCAATTACCCCGCCAACTAAGCTGCCCCTCAAATGACTGGCTTCCGCAATTTGAGGTGATTATGAAATGAAAATGTCGTGGCCGCAGTTTGCTCCGGCAAATGGTAGGATGAGAAAACAGTGGAAGCAACGTTTACACTCTGCCCACCGCTATGTCAGCTCCGCAACAGATGTGCTGCAGAAGCGAGCACAGCACCCCGCAGGGTCGCCTTTCTACACCCCCTCTCTTTGGGGTTGTTTTTTTGGGGAGAGAGAGAGAGGAGAGAGAGAGAGAGAGAGAGAGAGTAGAGAGAGAGAGAGAGAGAGAGAGAGAGAGAGAGAGAGAGAGAGAGAAGAGAGAGAGAGAAGCAGTGGAAAGTCAGTCAGCAACAGACAGACAGACAGAAGGATGTAAGGTGTGGAGACAGGCTGAGGATTGCAGCCACTAACTGCATGTCCCCATTGTCTGTCATTAAACACAGTCACAGGCAATGCACTAGAAAACAGACCCTCCAACAATTGAAGATTGTGACTAAGTAGCATATTTGAACTCAATACTGAGTGAATTTGTACGCCCACACTACTGTTTAAAACCAATAGTAATTGCGAAAATTGCTGATTGTTTATCTTTCCCAATGCAAAATTTGTGTTAGGAAAAAAATGTTCGTATAGAGTCTTCTGTCGTTGTTATTAACTGAAAACTGAAATCCCATCACAGAATTGTTTCAGATACCATTTTTATGGAGACTTTCAGCTATCTATCTTCCTGGGAGTTTCCTTTTCATTGCTTCTCTTTTTTTCTGGTCTTTGTTTCCGTTCCCAGATTGATTGAAAGCAGTTGCTCAGCTTCAAGTCCTCAGCACATTTGATGGGCTCACAAAAACAGGGTAAGGGTTTTTGACTGGCTGAATTTCATTGACAGGGGCAAGATGCAAAGTAGGTCTGAAGTAAGGACACACTGACCTTAGAGGTCTGAGGTAAGGACACACTGACCTTAGAGGTCTGAAGTAAGGACTAAGCGACTTTAGAGGTCTGAAGTAAGGACAAGGACACACTGACCCTAGAACTGAGACACTGTCTAGAGAACCTGTGCTTTGAGTGAATCTTTTATTGCAGCCAATCCCATAGTTTTGTGTTTGTGTGGTGTGTGTGTGTGTGTGTGTGTGTGTGTGTGTGTGTGTGTGTGTGTGTGTGTGTTGTGTGTTGTGTGTGTGTGTGTGTGTGTGTGTGCTTAAATGGGTTTTTTTCCCAAAGCAATCAATTTCTGATATTTCTACTCATTGTTTTGTTCCATGTTTCATTGTTTTGACACATGCCTATTTCAAAGGACAGACTGCAAATCTACACCTGGCCTTAACTCTTCAACCTTCCTATCAACCTTTCCCTGCTGGGATGCCGGGGCCTGTCAACACAAATAGCTTTCCTACCTTATGGAAATTCTGTGTTAGAAATTTCCTCTTTTCTATGCCTTTCTTTGTCTGTCATGTTCCTTTTCTCCCGTCACCTCCTTCTTGTCTATGTTCTGCCTTCTTGGTCCATCCTTCTGCTTTTTTCCACAAAGTTTCTTTTTCGTTCCTCCACTAGAGCTCCAAGATTCACCAATTGAGATTTTTGCGTATGCGACCACCCCCCCTCCCCCCCTCCCCCCAACCCCCCCAAAAAAACACTTAGGTAGCCGCATTCCTACTTCGGGGATACCAGAAAAACTTCAAATATAACTATTCTCTCCCACGCTGAAATTGGATGCGCTAGGCCTGACTTGTCAGGCACTTAAAGGCTGTACAACACATTTTCGCTCATAAGACAGACAACAAAAGTTGCTCTATGAGAGTTTGACAAAGAAACATTAAAGATCTCTCTCTCTCTCTCTCTCTCTCTCTCTCTCTCTCTCTTCTCTCTCTCTCTCTCTCTTCTCTCTCTCTCTCTCTCTCTCTCTCTCTCTCTCTCTCTCTCCTCTCTCTCTCTCTCTCTCCTCTCTCTCTCTCTCTCAAATGTCACGGGCTGTGTTGCTTAACAAAGCAATGTTAACAGCAATCATTGTTCTTGCAAAATGTTCCAATGATTAGGCTAGGCAACCCCCCCCCCCCCCTCTCTCTCTCTCTCTCTCTCTCTCTCTCTCTCTCTCTCTCCTCTCTCTCTCTCTCTCTCTCTCTCTCTCTCTCTCTCTCTCTCTCTCTCTCATCACATTGGTACGGTAATATTTTGTGCTTCATAAAGAATATAGATGAGAGAGGGGGAGAGATAAAGAAGGGGAAGGGATAAAGTAGAAACAAAGAGAGTGATAAAAAAAGGGGAAACTTTCTAGCGCAGAATCCCCCCCCCAAAATGGGATGTTATTAATACTGAAAAAGCTCCTGACGTTCTCACCGGGGAGTGGTGGTAGGGGGGGGGGGGAGGGGGGATCAGTCTCAGTGTTCGTGACCATGTCAGTCACATAATCCCTGGCAGTGTACACGGGAGTGCTAGATGTGATGAAACACCCTAGTCTCTCGTGCAAGATA
>CM060320.1:913742-931242 GCA_030674155.1 Stramonita haemastoma
AGTAGAGGCAGGGAGAGGGGTAGAGTAGAGGGAAGGGGGGTACAGTAGAGGGAGGGAGAGGGGTAGAGTAGAGGGAAGGGGGGTACAGTAGAGGCAGGGAGAGGGGTAGAGTAGAGGGAAGGGGGGTACAGTAGAGGCAGGGAGAGGGGTAGAGTAGAGGGAAGGGGGGTACAGTAGAGGGAAGGGGGGTACAGTAGAGGCAGGGAGAGGGGTAGGTGGTTGCCTACTGAGTGAGTGCTGACCTCCGTGTGGCGATGATCTTTGATATGACAGCAGCCTGTGAGTGCTGACCTTCTGCCCATGAATGGGGGAAGACTTCACAGGAGCAGAGCCTGGGAACGGCAAGATCTCTGCCCCCAGCTCCCAGGCCGCACTGACTGCTCCTGCATCCCCCCCCCCTCCTGCCTTCACTCCCTCCTTCCTGCCTTGTTTGCTCTGGCTCCCTACACAACACCGCATGCATACACACACACGTGTGGGGTGAGAAAGAGAGAGAGCTGCTATGGCAGCAAGGGTTGGGATGATGGTGACGGTGATGGTGTTGGGGAGGGAGCTGTGACTTTGCTGACGATGTCTGTGGAATGACTGTTGATGGAGCAGATGGCTAGAGGCTGATGAGGGGAGGAAGGCTGGTGGTCAGTTAGAGGTGACAGCGCCCTGTTTTCCCGTGACCTATGTCATATGTTGATGCTTGGTATGTAATTCAGACCTGCTCTTTTGATGGTGTTATTTGGGATCAACTGATGTTGGTCTTTGTGGTGCAGTGGCTATGGTTATTAACAGGACAGCACATCATTGGCTGTATTCCCACATAAACATAAAAGTATTGAAAGAAGGAATTGGTTTCTCTGCACAGTGGTGATGCTGTAGACTGTTGGCTGGGCGATCAGGGGTTTGAGCCCATTAGAAAGTTCTCTGTGCATATGGCGTTTTGGGTTCTGGCTGATGATTTCTTCACAGGGTTGAGACTTCTTCAGGCTTCATACAATAGCGAGGACCACAGAGTAGAAAAGCGTCTGCTTGAAGGGTGCGTTTCTCAGTGCTGCTTTAATAACAGATTATCTCTACAAGTTTCTGTATCTTTAAAGCCAGGATATGATATGGAAGGAAGTGCTGGAATCTGACCAAACATTCACAGGAAACGTGTTGGGTGGATATCTTCATATCATCAGTCTAGATTGCACATCATTAGTGGCCAGAGCATGACTGTCATCAGTCTAGATTGCACATCATTAGTGGCCACAACATGATTGTCATCAGATTGCACATCATTGGTGGCCACAGCATGATTGTCATCAGATTGCACATCATTAGTGGCCACAACATGATTGTCATCAGCAGGGGGGTTGTAGATCCTTGGGTGAGACAGTACACCAAGGTCTTTTGTGCGAGCACACTCAAAGCATCTTGTGGAGATAATAATAATAATAATAATGATAATAATAATAATAATAATAATAATAATAATAATAATAATAATAATAATAATAATAATAATAATAATAATAATAATAATAATAATAATAATAATAATAATAATGTATTGTATTTATATAGCGCTGAATCTTGTAAAGCAAACAAATCGAATGAAAACATGTCACAATCCTGTTTATCTTTTGGACAAGAACAGACCATGGAAGACCATGGAAGGACGGTGGCAGAATGGTTAAGACGTTCGCCTGCCAATATGTAAAATCGTGAGTTTCTGGGTTCGAACCCAGCCTCGCCCTTTCTTCCCAGTTTGACGAAAAAATCGAACTGAATGTCAAAGTCATTCGGATGAGACTCGAAACCGAGGCCCCGTGTGCGAATGCACGCAGAACATCTTGCGCACACGTTAAAACCCCGTTCCACCTTTCGGAAGAGTAGGCCATCGTGTGCCGGTAGGAGCGGATGACAAAATTATAACAAACCAGCATGCACACAGGTGTCGTGTTTAGACACCATCCCTGAAGAAAAATCGGGGAGTTGGAGTTGGGGATCTTTGCGCCTGGTGGCAGCATGATCTGTGGCTCTGTAGGTCAAATGCAAGCGCTTTGATTTGTCTTTACAAGAGATAGCGCTATAACAAATTCCATATTAATAAGACCAGCTATGGCCAATAGTAGGGGTGACACATCCATACCCAGCATGCATACACGACCTGGACAGGACTGGCTTCTGCTGCTTGACTTGGCCAAGACACTGCTTGGAAAATTCATGGTATTACCCAGTCATTCCTCAAAAACTCATGCAGTGCCCAGTCATTCCTCAACAATTCCTACAGTGCCCAGTCATTCCTCAACAATTCCTGTAGTGCCCAGTCATTCCTCAACAATTCCTACAGTGCCCAGTCATTCCTCAACAATTCCTGTAGTGCCCAGTCATTCCTCAACAATTTCTGTAGTGCCCAGTCATTCCTCAACAATTTCTGTAGTGCCCAGTCATTCCTCAACAATTTCTGTAGTGCCCAGTCATTCCTCAACAATTTCTGTAGTGCCCAGTCATTCCTCAACAATTTCTGTAATGTCCATTCATTCCTCAACAATTTCTGTAGTGCCCAGTCATTCCTCAACAATTTCTGTAGTGCCCAGTCATTCCTCAACAATTCCTGTAGTGCCCAGTCATTCCTCAACAATTCCTGTAGTGCCCAGTCATTCCTCAACAATTCCTGTAATGTCCATTCATTCCTCAACAATTCCTGTTGTGCCCAGTCATTCCTCAACAATTTCTGTAATGTCCATTCATTCCTCAACAATTCCTGTTGTGCCCAGTCATTCCTCAACAATTCCTGTAGTGCCCAGTCATTCCTCAACAATTTCTGTAATGTCCATTCATTCCTCAACAATTCCTGTAATGTCCATTCATTCCTCAACAATTCCTGTTGTGCCCAGTCATTCCTCAACAATTTCTGTAGTGCCCAGTCATTCCTCAACAATTTCTGTAATGTCCATTCATTCCTCAACAATTCCTGTAATGTCCATTCATTCCTCAACAATTCCTGTTGTGCCCAGTCATTCCTCAACAATTTCTGTAGTGCCCAGTCATTCCTCAACAATTCCTGTAATGTCCATTCATTCCTCAACAATTCCTGTTGTGCCCATTCATTCCTCAGAGAGCTCAAGGAGTCAGCCAGTCTGTCTATGCTGGTAATGAGTTCTGATCAACATCTTCATTGTTGTCAGATTCCTGAGGGATTGGTCTGGATGTGACGATGATCAACACTCCTGAGTGTGTATGGTACTGTTGAACTGTAAGAGTAAGCTGTTATAGTCTTTTGTAGGGGTGGGGGTGGTAGTCTGTCTCATAAGGCTGGTCCAGAACACCTGCCACAAAGTTCCACAGAAATGACCTGCTGGTAAGAGTGCAGGATCTGTGCATGCTAGTGGAATGACCCAGCAGTTAAGTGCAGGATCTGTGTCTGTTAGTGGAGTGACCCAGCAGTTTAGTGCAGGATCTGTGCATGTTAGTGGAATGACCCAGCAGTTAAGTGCAGGATCTGTGTCTGTTAGTGGAATAACCCAGCAGTTTAGTGCAGGATCTGTGCATGTTAGTGGAATGACCCAGCAGTTTAGTGCAGGATCTGTGCATGTTAGTGGAATGACCCAGCAGTTTAGTGCAGGATCTGTGCATGTTAGTGGAATGACCCAGCAGTTTAGTGCAGGATCTGTGCATGCTAGTGGAATGACCCAGCAGTTAAGTGCAGGATCTGTGCATGTTAGTGGAATGACCCAGCAGTTTAGTGCAGGATCTGTGCATGTTAGTGGAATGACCCAGCAGTTTAGTGCAGGATCTGTGCATGCTAGTGGAATGACCCAGCAGTTTAGTGCAGGATCTGTGCATGCTAGTGGAATGACCCAGCGGCAGTGCAGGATCTGTGTCTGCTAGTGGCCCTATGGTGGCCAAAGTGTCATAACCCCTTGTTGGCTGCTGTTTCAGGGATTAAAACAAAATATCTGGATGTGCAGTGTGTATGTGTGTGTGTGTGTGTGTGTGTGTGTGTGTGTGTGTGTGTGTGTGTGTGTGTGTGTGTGTGTGTGTGTGTGTGTGTGTGTGTGTGTGTGTGTGTGTGGTGTGGAGATCAGGGTGTTATGTGGCGTAGTGCATATTAGCGTACACACATAAAATCATCAAACGGAAAAAAAACTCTTGGAAGGAAATATTCTGAGGACCAGAGTGTCAGGCTTAGTGGTCGGAATGTGCCACACCTTTCTGTGAACTGTGAGGTTTATGGCTCAAATCCCAGTTGAAATGAAAGGGGCAATTTCCTAATCAAAACTGTATGTAATGAAATGAGTTTTCTTCTAAGTTTGTAAGTAAGGTTCTTGGTCTATTCATTCAGATGCCATAACAGCATGTCAATTTCTGAGGAAAATACTTCTATTTGACAACCATCTTCAAGGCTGCAGTAGACCCGTTCTGTGACTCATAGTTCTATGTAACAACCACCTTTAATTAGGGCTACAGTAGGCATGTGTTGTGACTTATAGTTGTATGTAACAACCATCTTTAAGGCTACAATAGGCATGTGTTGTGACTCATAGTTCTGTGTAACAACCACCTTTAATTAAGGCTACAGTAGGCATGAGTTGTGACTTATGGTTCTATGTAACAACCACCTTTAATTAAGGCTACAGTAGACATGTGTTGTGACTCATCGTTCTGTGTAACAACCACCTTTAAGGCTACAGTAGACATGTGTTGTGACTCATCGTTCTGTGTAACAACCACCTTTAAGGCTACAGTAGACATGTGTTGTGACTCATCGTTCTGTGTAACAACCACCTTTAAGGCTACAGTAGACATGTGTTGTGACTCATCGTTCTGTGTAACAACCACCTTTAAGGCTACAGTAGACATGTGTTGTGACTCATCGTTCTGTGTAACAACCACCTTTAAGGCTACAGTAGACATGTGTTGTGACTACTCGTTCTGTGTAACACCACCTTTAAGGCACAGTAGAATGAGTTGTGACTCATCGTTGTCTGTGTGTTTAACCACCACCGTCAAGGCTACAGTAGCATGAGTTGTGACTTGACTGGATTACTGGGACACCCCACTTCCTTTTCAGGCAGAGTCTCAGACCTGTCATGCTGAAGCCTGGCAACCCCCCTCTCCAGGTCCATGTGGCTGGGTGTGTCGTTTCCATACCACAGCTCATAAGGTAACTACTGTTGTATAAAACTCAGGTAGAAAAGTCTTTATGGATCTACATACTGTTATATAAAACTCAGGTAGAAAAGTCTTTATAGATCTACATACTGTTGTATAAAACTCCGGTAGAGAAGTCCTTATAGATCTGTGTTTTCACACTGGCCATGGGTTTATCAAATTGTTGCCTCATCAAAAGAACTTACAGGAAAAACTCATTTCACACAAAGTATTTATTCAGTAGTTACTAATGAATTAATTAGATTCGTGTATGTATTTATGTATTAATGTATTTATTTATTTCAAATATCCATCCTTTAAAAAAAAGTCAGACAAATGTCATTAAAATCGTGCAGGTGGGCTTGGAGACTGCCCATCATTAAAACAGTGTTAACACCACAGACCCTCTGTGTGTGTGTGTGTGTGTGTGTGTGTGTGGCAGACAATGCCATAACTCATCAGGAAGTGCCCCCTCTGAAACAGGACCCTCACATTATCACTGAAGTCGGCAGACGACACAATAATGGGCAGACGACACAGAAGTGCAGCTCCACCAATCAGCGCAGAGGCATACAGCACACACCACCGGGTTCCCAACGCCAGTGAAAGCGGCGCTGTTTGTCAAACGTTTAATTTTCCTTTCTAATGACGTGGACCCATTGCAAGAAGCCCCCATAGGGCCACCACTGTCCGTCCCTTTCTCCTCTTCCCTCCGGCGTTACGGCAACCTTCGACCTTTGACGCCTCTGCCACGGGATGACCTTGGAAGGTCAGGTCAAGGGTCAGGTCAGCCTCGTTTCGGACATGCGGGTCATCTGCTGGGGCGTGAGGTGGAGGAGGAGGAGGGGGTGGGCGTGGGGGCAATGGCTTTCTCTTTAAACTGGGGGGGGGGGGGAGTGCAAGTCGGCGTGAGTGTACTAGCTTCTTGACAATGAGGACACAACATGGTGGTGAGGGGAGAGTGGAGGAAAAGAAAAGGAAGAAAGAAAGGAATGGGTGGATTGGAGGAAAAGAGGGGTATGGGGTGGTAGAAAGGGGGGGGAGAACTCTTTGTGGTTCCAGCATTTTCAAGAAGGCATTGTCTTTCCACCATGAGCTGTTGAATCAAAGGCATTGTCTTGAACTAAATCATCACCAACACTACCTCATGTCAACTAGCTATTGAGTCAAAGGCCTTGTCTTAAACTAAATCACCACTAACACTACCTCATGTAAACTAGCTATAGAGTCAAAGGCCTTGTCTTGAACCAAATCATCCCTAACACTGCCTCATGCAAACTACACAGGGTGTGGTGAACCAAATCATCCCTAACACTGCCTCATGCAAACTACACAGGGTGTGGTGAACCAAATCATCACCAACACTGCTCATGCAAACTACACAGGTGTGGTGAACCAATCATCCCTAACACTGCCTCATGCAAACTACACAGGGTGTGGTGAACCAAATCATCACCAACACTGCCTCATGCAAACTAAAGGGGGTGTGGTGAACCAAATCATATCTAACACTTGCCTTATGCAAACATCGGATTCCCTGTATATCCCAGGGTATGATCATATGTATGTGAAATCACAGCCTCAGAAAATTTGAGTGTAGTTGAAAGAGTTTGCCAAAGTTCAAATCAAATCGAATCAATCAAATCAATTTTTTATTGCCAGATGGTACGTTGAAGTTCGTCTTGTATGTATAGTAGCGAAAATGAAAAACATTATTTTGTCTGATTTTGATTCTTTTCGAGGATTTTCCCACTTTAACCTGTTTTTTTTTTTAATTTAAAGATACTGAAAATTCTTAGTTCAAAATTGTTAGAAACAATACCACACGAGTCTCCAGATAATATTGCTTCAAAACATTCACTTGAAGCATGTGAGTATAGCCACTTAAATTCTGAAGATGAAGGTGGCAGGATGGTTAAGATGTTCACTTACATAAAAAATAAACTGTGAGGTTCTGGGTTCAATTCCCATTCTTGCCCCTTCTTCCGGGTTTGACGAGAAAATTGTGCTGAATGTTGAAATCTTTGGGATGAAGCTGAGGCCTTGTAGCTGAGGCCTTGGTGGAATGGACATGTGTTAAAAACCCATTCCTCCTCCTGGAAGAATAGCTGGTGGGAAGGATGACCAAATGTTCAAAAAAGAAAAAAAAACAGAATCACGCAGGTGTCATGTTTAGACACTATTCCCGAGTGGAAATGCGCTACTGAAATGGGGGGGGGGGGGGGGGGGGGGGGGGGGAGCTGCATAAGCAAAAATCTCACCATTGGTAAACCTCAGAGCTCTTGCCAAGGAACTGAAAAAAAGACACCCTCCACCCCCCGAAACAAACCCAAAGTAAAGAAGTGAAAAGAAACCCCTCTTTATGATCATCTCTTCTTCTCCTCTTCTGAGGGCTTTTCATTTGCATGATGACAGTTTGATCTGACTGAACAATTCAGTGCTTCATTGCTGTCATCAGGGGGACAGCTGCTGTTATAGATCATGTCCAAATCATGATTGTAGATTCACTTGCTTGAGGTCAATGTGATCTGAGTGAACACATTTAATCAGTACTTCAGTGCTGTCACCAGGTGGACAGCTGCTGTTATAGATCATGTCCAAATCATGATTGTATATTCACTTGCTTGAGGTCAATGTGATCTGAGTGAACACATTTAATCAGTACTTCAGTGCTGTCACCAGGTGGACAGCTGCTGTTATAGATCATGTCCAAATCATGATTGTAGATTCACTTGCTTGAGGTCAATGTGATCTGAGTGAACAGTGATCTGACAGTACTTCAGTGCTGTGTGATCTGAGTGAACAAATGTAATCAGTACTTCAGTGCTGTCACCAGGTGGACAGCTGCTGTTCTCTGCCCCCAACAGGATTGTTTAACCCTGTAATGCATGGCCCACAAGATATCTCTGTCTGTCTGCCTGTCTGTTTGTCTGTCTGTCTGTCTGTCTCTTTCTCTCTGTCTGTCTCTGCCTCTGTCTCTGTTTGTGTGTCTGTCTGTGGGTGTGTCTGTCTGTCTGTCTGTCTCTTTCTCTTTCTCTTTCTCTCTCTGAAGTGAAGTGCATTCTACCTTCAGGAAAACTCGTCAGAAAGTTTGAAGATCAGCTTCCGTTGCAAGTATGACCCCCCCCCTCCCCCCCCCCCCACACACACACAGAGGAATGAGCATACACAGACTGATAGCACTGTTGTCATGCAGTTTGGCTCTGGCTCAGCCTGCAAACGGCCCAGCACAGGCGAGGAGGTGTAAGCGGACACCTAACGGCCTGACAAACTGCACAGGTAGTCAGCCATCAAAGGGCGGGTAATCCACCCGCCGCTGCTCTGTGCTCTAAACTGAGCTGCACCACTGAAAAGTCACTGCTGCTCTCCAAGACAATGGCGCTTGTTCCTGCTGGCTTGTTTCTTATTTTTCCTTCCTCCCTCATTGGCTGGACACTCCAAGGATCACTCATGCTGAGAGTTTGTTGCACGTGTGACCGTTCGCCTACCGTTGAGGTAGCCGCATTCTGGCTTCATGGAGAGTGTCTGTTTCATTCTAGGCCTGAGACATGTTTTTCAGATCAGAGCTGAGTGGAGAAAGCGTGTGACTTCCCTCCCAGAGGCCTGTGAACTTAATGTTCGAATCTGGGCAGTGATGTCTGGTGATGAAAGGGTGAGCATTTTGATGATGGCTGTGGGTTAGGTTAAAGTGCAGTCCCGCCAATGCCTTTATTTGTTTCGAATGTATAATCATACAGAAAAGGAAACGACTTCAAAGATCCCTGTGATTCCTGTCACCATTCACCGTGCTGCAGAAACAGAGACATGCCCAGCATGCATGCTGTGACTGAAGAGGGCTGGGCTCCATCCGGTCCATTTGCCCCAGACACAGCCTGACAACAATTCCGTGCATGCAGTACAGTACCCGATGACTTCCTGAAAAGCTGAGGGAGAGAGGAGACAGGCAGCAGAGAGGGGTGGGGCAGCCCAGTGGCTAGAGCATTGAAGCCCGGTGTGACTGACTGACGGTAGTGGGCTCCAGTCTCCTGGCGCTGTCACTGCAGGCTGTTCTTCTTTCAGCTCCAGCACTGGCTTCACCTCCCTGGCATTGCTTCACACCAAGCTTTTTTTTTTTAGATCCCATTTTCCCTGTTTCCACGTGCAACTACAGGGGACAATCCCCTCTGTGGGCTCAGGAGTGCTGAAGTGGGAGCTTCAAGGGAGGCAGTGACCTGAGGTCCCCTCTGCTCATGGACACGTCTGCGCTGACATTGATTTAAGTGCCAGCCACCTCACCCAGAAGAGGGGGCCAGTACACCTAGAGGCATCAGTGGGCCACTCCAACATACCCAGCATGCACCCTGCTACCTGACGAGGGATGGACTCTGCCGGGTTCAACTTGCTTATTTAACACACTGTTTGAACTGTTCAGTCCGCCACAGCTTATATGAAGTAATACATTAATTATATTTTTAATCTATTCATTAAAAAAAAAATTATTCTTTTATATCGAGGAAAATAGAATAAGCACTCATGTGCTTTTTTACATCCCGTCCCCGTGTGCATGCAGTTTTGTAAATCTTGTCATCTGTTCCCACACAACGGCCTACTCTTCCAAAAAGCGGAACAGGTTTTAACGTATGCGCAAGATGTACTACGTGCATTCGCACACGGGGGCTTGGTTTATTAGTCTCATGGAAGGATTTAACAGCAGCAGCAGCAGCAGCAGCAGCAGCAGCAGCAGCAGCGCAGCAGCAGCAGCAGCAACAGCAGCAGCAACAACAAATGACAGAGAAAAAAGTACACACATACCACACAGCTCTCCTACCCTTCATCTTGAATAATTATGTTCACATCATCCATCAGTGAATAAGCAATGAATATCGCAGATGTTGCCAGCATAAATACATTGGTTGTTTTATGCATGAAACAGCACACATACACTGCCTTACAACTCTACATCTTTGACATCAAGCAGTAAACACACACCACACACACAGATGCACACACACACACAGATGCACACATACACACAAGCACACATACATTAATTTTACACATACACACAAACACACATATACATAACCCTCCCTCCACCCCACCCCCAAACCTTGTTTAGTAGCTTGTCCCAACAAGTTAAACAGATACATGACACAAGCAGAGAATAAGGGATGTTTGTCAGCATGCAAATGAACACCAGCATGTGCGTGCACATTGCCTCACAAAGGTAAGAGTCACGTAGGTGGACACACTGATAAACCTCACAGGCAGTTAGCCATCAAAGGGGGGTAGTGTAGATGAGGGTGCTTACTGCCACATCCCCACAACAGCCTGGTGCTCTGGAGGCAACCCGCCCTGTTGAAAGATAGAAATGGCGGATTCTCTGCCTGCCTGAACCGGCAATGTTCCCCATCCACCAGACCTGAAGTTGTGTTGTAAGTCTTGACTTTTGGGGGTTAACAAACTGATGTCTTTGTGTACCACGCACATTTAGAGCATGTTCAAGAATTCATGGCCACACGCTCTCCCCAGGGAAAGCAGCCGAAATTTCAGCAGAGAAATCTGCCCTGACTGAGAGTGGTGTACCTACCTATGCAACGTCTGTTCTGGTATGGTTTACACCTGCACTTGCTTGGTGTACCTACCTGTGCAACGTGTTCTGTACTGGTTTACCTGACTTGCTTTGGTGTACTACCTGTGCAACGTGTTCTGTACTGGTTTACACCTGGACCTTGCTTTGGTGTACCTATGCAACGTGTTCTGTACTGGTTTACACTTGCACCTTGCTTTGCAATGCTATTCATGTTCTGTACTGGTTTACACCTGGACCTTGCTTTGCAATGCTACTGGACTGGAGGCAGGACCAATGTGATCTCCAAGGGAAACAGTCTTCAACAGACGCTGGTGGAGATTGCACCCCGCCACAGATTCTGTCCTTTACCAGCTCTACAATCAAACCTCCGCCAAACCACACTGTGTACACATTAACTGTGGAATGACCTCCCTCTCTCCCTTCGGCAAAAGCCTTCTGATGACACTTTCAAATCCAACCTCAAGACACATTTATTTCAAACCTAATATTTTCGCCTTCTGTTTCCATCTCTTATCTATCCCTGCCTTCATAATCTGAAATCCCGTTCACCATTCCAAAGTGTATAACATTTATAAGTGGGCGCGCGCAGGCGTATGTGTTTGTGTGCGTATGTGTGTGCGCGTGTGCGTGTGCATTTGTGTGTGTACACATTCGAATTTGTTAAAATCATTATTTGTTATTGTTTGCTTGTGTCTTGTATAAGTCAAATGCAAGAGCTTTGATTTGCTTTTTGCAAGATATTGCGCTATATAAAATCCATGTATTATTATTATTATTATCATTATTATTATTATTATTATTATTATTTTATTATTATTATCATCATCATCATCATCATCATCATCATCATCTCATCATCATCATCATTGTTATTATTATTATTATTATTATTATTATTTATTATTATTATTATTATATATATATTTATTATTATTATTATATTATTATATATTATTTTATTATTGATATAATATAATAATAATAATAATAATATAATAATAATAATAATAATAATAATAATAATAATAATTATAATAATTATAATAATAATAATTAATATATATATTATTATTATTTTTATCGTCGTCGTCGTCGTCGTCGTCGTCGTGTATCATCATCATCATCATCATCATCATCATCATCATCATCATCATCATCATCATCATTCATATCACCATCACATCACATTCATCATCATCTCATATCATCATTCATCATGTCATCATGTTATGATTGTGATGATGATGATGATGATGATGATGATGATGATGATGATGATGATGATGATGATGATGATGATTATTATGTACAAGTTTCCAAAGGTGAGGATGGGATCTTCACCCAAAGAGCTCAGTTGTGAAGGAATATTTTCAGCACATTACATGTACCTTGTACTGCTGTCCTAAGTCAAAGTCAAAGAACTTCAGTCACACTGCTGCAGCAGCAACATCACTGGCCTGGGCCTGGAGCAGGGATGGAGGGCACAGCTAAAGCTCTTCTCTGGCCAGCTGACACAGGGCCCACAGGCCCACAGTGCCCCCAGTGCTCCCAGTGCCCCAGTGCTCCCAGTGCCCCAGTGCTCCCAGTGCCCCAGTGCCCCAGTGCCCCAGTGCTCCAGTGCCCCAGTGCTCCCAGTGCCCCAGGCCCAGTGCTCCCAGTGCCCCAGTGCTCCCAGTGCCCCAGTGCTCCCAGTGCTCCCAGTGCCCCAGTGCCCCAGTGCTCCCAGTGCTCCCAGTGCCCCAGTGCTCCCAGTGCCCCCAGTGCTCCCAGTGCCCCAGTGCCCCAGTGCCCCAGTGCCCCCAGATGGCTCCAGATGCACCAGGAGACGCCAGTGCTCATCGCAGGCCCACCACAGGACAGAAAAGGCATTGGACATGAGGGAAGAGGCATTGGACTGATGGGCATGGGATCCATGACTGACATTGGCGAAGGGAAATTTACATGATGGGGACATTGGACATGATGGGGACATTGGACACGATGGGGACATTGGACACGATGGGGACATTGGACATGATGGGGACATTGGACATGATGGGGGCATTGGACATGATGGGGACATTGGACATGATGGGGACATTGGACATGATGGGGACATTGGACATGTGGGGACATTGGACATGTGGGGACATTGGACATGATGGGGACATTGGACATGATGGGGACATTGGACATGATGGGGACATTGGACATGATGGGGACATTGGACATGATGGGGACATTGGACATGATGGGGACATTGGACATGATGGGGACATTGGACATGATGGGGACATTGGACATGATGGGGACATTGGACATGATGGGGACATTGGACATGATGGGGACATTGGACATGATGGGGACATTGGACATGGTGGGGACATTGGACATGGGGGGACATTGGACATGATGGGGGACATTGGACATGATGGGGACATTGGACATGATGGGGACATTGGACATGATGGGGGCAATTGGGACATGATGGGGGCATTGGACATGATGGGGACATTGGACATGATGGGGACATTGGACATGATGGGGACATTGGACATGATGGGGACATTGGACATGATGGGGGACATTGGACATGATGGGGGCATTGGACATGTGGGGACATTGGACATGATGGGGGCATTGGACATGATGGGGACATTGGACATGATGGGGCATTGGACATGATGGGGACATTGGACATGATGGGGACATTGGACATGATGGGGACATGGACATGATGGGGGCATTGGACATGATGGGGACATTGGACATGATGGGGACATTGGACATGATGGGGGCATTGGACATGATGGGGACATTGGACATGATGGGGACATTGGACATGATGGGGACATTGGACATGATGGGGACATTGGACATGATGGGGACATTGGACATGAGGGGACA
This sequence comes from Stramonita haemastoma, assembly GCA_030674155.1. NCBI lineage: Eukaryota > Metazoa > Mollusca > Gastropoda > Neogastropoda > Muricidae > Stramonita > Stramonita haemastoma. Next base: position 927,331 of record CM060320.1, read on the forward strand.
TTGGACATGATGGGGACATTGGACATGGGGGACATTGGACATGAGGGGACATTGGACATGGTGGGGACATTGGACATGATGGGGCATTGGACATGGTGGGGACATTGGACAATGATGGGGACATTGGACATGATGGGGACATTGGACAATGATGGGGACATTGGACAATGATGGGGCGTTGACAATGATGGACGTGCATATCTGGAAACTGAAAGGGAGCATTGACAGGGAGGAGACAGCAATTGTTACATGTTTTCTTGTTTACATTGACATGGATAGGGACATTGGACATCATGTGCATTGACATGTGGGAACATTTGTAATTTGATCGGGGACATTGGACATGATGGGGACATTGGACATGTATGGGTTGACATTGGCATAGATGGGGCTTGACATGATGGGAATCATTGGACTATTAGGGTGACATTGGACATGCATGATGACTTGAACATGTGGAACATTGGACATGACTGGGGACTTTGAACATGATGGGGACATTGAACATGATAGGACATTGAACATGATGGGGACATTGGACAGAGGGGACATTGAAACATGATGGGGATCATTGGACATCTGTGGGACATTGGACACGGTGGGGACATTGTACAATGATGGGGCATTGGACATGATGGTTTCATTGGACAATGATGGGGACATTGGACATGCTGGGGACCATTGGACATGATGGGGACATTGGACCAATGATGGGACATTGGACATGATGGGGACATTGGACACGTGGGGCTGTTCCGTCTAACATAGCTCAGAACTGTGCATATCTGGTATAATAGAAAAACAAGAGAGCATTGACAGGAGTAGAGAGATCAGAATACAGTTTTCATACACTTCTTTTTTTCTTTTTTCTTTTATTGCCATTTTTATCAAGGATAAGGAATAAGCACTCAATGTGTCTTTTCTTATAACCTAGTCATCGTGTGTTTGCAGTTTGTAAATTTTGTCATCCGTTCCCACGGGGCACACAAATGCAGCGTCTTTCTGGAAATGTAACGGGTTTTAACCGTTGTGCGCAAGAGTCTGCTTGCGTTTGCACATGTGACTCGGTTATAGTCTCATCCGAAGAACTTTTGAGGTGGAATGGAGTCTGCACTGATTTCAACGCCTGGTGGAAGACTCCTCTTGAACCGAAATTCGAACAGGGGTTAGCAGATAACAAGCGCATCACTCTGACCACAGCTATCTGGTCCCCTAGGCTTGTCTCTAACACAGGCATGCAAATTGTTCAACAAAACTGAAACAGCCAGGTAAGCTAAACACAAGGACCCCTACACTGCACAGCCTTTTGGCAAAATCAAAGAGCGTGTGATGTGTGTGTAGGGGGGGGTAGCCTAGCGCCATGAACCAGGCGTTGCCATAAACACTCAGTTCCTGTCTTGAAACAAAACAGTGCTTCCACAACTTTGAAGAAGGTTATCCATATACTAAAAAAAACAAAAACACCAGCTTTCGGCCAAAAGCAGATTATTTCCGAAGTCAGAATGCGGGTACCTTGAGAGTGGGTGAACGGTGGCATACGGTGGCATCTCCCACTGGTAAACCTGGGAGCTTTTGTCCAGAAAGAGAGACAGCAGAATGCATCAGTGACTGACTGACTTCGTCAATGTCTTGGGAAATGGCGACATAGCACACACAATTCAATAGGCAGTATGCCCATGCCTGGTGGAGTCTGTTTCTATGCAGGTTGCAGATTGCATGCTGGGTATGTCAGTTTATCCATGTCAAACTGCAAACACATGGGGACTGGATGTTGAAAAGCAAATGAATGCTTATTCCATTATCCTCAACAACAAAAATAAATGTCACCAGCCACAGCTGTCCTACTCCTCTGGAAAATTGGATCGGTGATTAAACTATACACAAGATGTTCTGTGTGCGTTTGCTTACGTGATGTCGGTTTATAATCTTTCAAATGGCTGGCAGAAAAACAAAAATGATAACTTCAGGGGAAAATCCATAATAGGCAAGATTCGAACCTGTGGTCTAAGATTAGTATCAAATCTCCAATCCAGCGCTCTACTCTAACCACCAGGCTATTTCATCCTCACATCTCTCAGAGAGAGAGAGAGAGAGAGAGAGAGGAGAGAGAGAGAGAGAGAGAGAGAGAGAGAGAGAGAGAGAGAGAGAGAGAAGAGAGACAGAGACGAGAGAGACAGAGACAGAGACAGACAGAGACAGAGACAGAGACAGAGCAAACGAAATACATTCATAAAAAGCACACCCACAATTAGTGCATAGATCACCTATTAAAACACCCCCACCACCCCCATGTTTTCTCTCAAACCTTGTCTCTCCCCCCCCCCCTCCATTCTCCCCCTAGATCTTCATCTTTTCAACCCCTACACCACTCCCCCCCCCAACCAACCACCACCCTCACCACTGTCACTCTCCCCCCTCCCCCCCCCCCCCCCCCCTACAACCTCTCAGATCCTATTTTCTTTTACGAGCAACAAATTTGGGCGCCAACAGGCCCCTGGTTTGGACAAGTCGCGCAGGCGTGGGTGTGCAGATTTAGTGGGCCATCATCCTGCAAATGGACCCGGGACAGCGGGGACCCCCATATGGGTTAGCTCGGCGGCCTGTCTGGGGGGATGGGGGAGGGAGAGGTTTATGACCCTTGCACGTGCAACACGGCCTGGTGAAGGCTGGTCTGCTTGTGTGGGGCTTTTGGGTCGGTTCTGTTGGGCCTGTCACTGGGCTTTCAGGGGCCAAAGTTTGAGTGACGCGTGCTTTAGTGTAGGAGAGTTATAGAGGAGGACGGGGAGTTTAGTTAGTTCCCTTGTCTAGCTTGTGCAGTGTGTTATTTTCCTTGTTTGATTTGTCTCCCCCTTTCCGCCTGTATGGCAGGAGTTTGTTATTTGTTTTGCTTGTTTGGTGTTGTTGTGTTGATTTTGTTGCTTTTAATCAGTGCTGTCTGCCTAGTTTTAGTAAAAACAACAACTAACACCCCCCCTTTTTTCAACGAATTTTAATACAAACCAGTTAATTTCTGTTCATGTCCATCTCTGTCTCTGTCTCTGTCTGTCTATCTGTCTGTCTCTGTCTGTCTCTCTGTCTGTCTGTCTGTCTGTCTGTCTGTCAGTCAGTCTGTCTGTCTCCCCAAAACACTTCAAATGTTACATACATTATATTACATATTCGGGGATCTTAAGTAAATAGAAAAACAGACAAAAAATTTTCACAAAACAAACTTCAGCAAAGGCAAAACAAAATAAAGCACATAAAGCCTGAAACTAAAGTAAAAGAGAAAGAAAGAAGAAGAAGAAGAAAAAAAAAAAAGAACAGAAGGAAGGAAGGGAAAAGATGAAGGAAGAATGGAATGAAAGAGAACACAAAAAAGGAAAGAACGAAACAAAGGAACGAATAAAGACAAAAACAACAACACCCCTCCTAAAAACAAAACAAAACAAAAAAAACCCAGAGAATAAGAAACAAAGAAAAACAAACAAGGACACAAACACAGGAACAAAAATATACCGGAGGACAACTTTTCATAGGGGAGACAAAGACTTCTGCATAAGCAGCGCCAATCAGATAGCTAGGTGATGATGATAACATACGTCACAGGCCAGCCGTCACAGCGTGGCGGGAGAGATGGCGTTAGTTGTTCTTCTGTTGCCTGTGCAGGCAGGAGTCGCTGGCCAACAGATCGGCTTTCACTTCCTCCCCCCTGGCTTCCACTGCTTGGGGCTTGTTTGTCTTTGACGTTTGCCTGCAGCCTTCCTCATTGTCATACAAAATAAAGTTCAGTTAAAGTCTGTCCCGAGCCTAAGGCTCATCAAGCCGGTGCTTATCCCGGTTTCTGTGGCGTTAAGCGACTGAGAGTCATAGACTCCCCCCTGGATAGGACGCCAGTCTATCGCAGGGTTAACCCCCAACACAAGGTTGGTA